>JABFEB020000132.1:19462020-19476636 GCA_019775895.2 Stomatorhinus ivindoensis
CACCCCCCCCCCCCCCCCCCACAAAAGACGCAGAGACCCAATGAGGAGGACAGAGCTGCACAGAGTACGCAGCCATGCCCAGTGCGGAATGCGGGGCATCACCATGGCAATACTACAGCAAGGGGGTCCTTTCTGTACCTCATTCCCATTGACAAATGAGCTGAAATGAGACAAGCTCACAGCGGGGATCCTGATAATCCAAAGCATAAGAAGCAGCCAGATGCGAAACTGGTGCTGAGGTAGCTTGTGCTTCACATCATTAGACTGTTTCTGCAAGGTGGGAGATACCTAAGGATGCAGATTTTGTTCAGTCGTCTTCTTCTTCTTCACAGAAACAGATTTCTATACCCTAAAAACATGCTCAGAGTGTTTTTTGGATCAAGATGCTACTGTAATGGTATGTTTTGGAAACAGATATGTTACTGGGGAATAATCCCATTTTTTTGTATGCATTTAAAATAAATCCCTACGTTCTCCCTATTAGGAATGGCCTATTACCCCATTTCTCATAAATCTCCTCCCAAATGACTGGTATGCACATCAAACAGGGAAAAGTGAAGTTAACCCTCCAGTGCCTACCTACCTTTCCTACTTCACTATGAGGACAATGGCTCAATGCCCCCCCGTTGGCCACTCAGCTAACAGCACACGCCGCTGAAGAGCGATGACAGCGCAAGGGGTTCAGCCCCCACAGCCAACACAGACTGGTTACTGGGACTCCCCAAAAATGTCAGGGGTTTCCCTCCCAACCCCCACGGAGGAGGCAGCTGGCTCTGGCCTCTGTGTTTATATTCCTTTTCCTGGTTTCACAATGTAATACTTTCCCGCCTTTTTATCAGACTTGGCTGACTATAAAACATAAGGTGTGTGTTCCTGTTATTCTCCCTGCTGAGAACAAGTTGAGGTCAACTGGAAAGTGACTCATCCGTCGCGGTTGTCAGGTCTCCAGCTTGTGCCAGAACATGAGCAGCCCCGCTTTGGTGCAGCTCGGTCCGCAGCCACAGTGGCAGCTGGAAAACCAGCCAGGGATGAAGCACTGCTTCTGCTGGGTGAAGAACCAGGGGAGCTTAGTTTGTATTGATTTACTTTATAAACTGAAGTAGGACTTGGGCAGAGCTGGGGTCACCCAGCTGAAGGCTACGCAGTAGCACGAATGCACAATGTGGATGATAGGAGACCTTAAATATATATGAATTATATGAAACAAATGAATAAGAAAATACATGATTTGGTTATTTAATGTCACAAAAGATCTGGTAAAGAAAACTTAAGGAAAGTTCATATATGTGCATACCAACGGTTGCTACACTTTCAGAAAAAAAGACTACCAATTTGTACCTTTGCTTGTCATTGGGCTGTTCCCTCAAGGGTCTGCCAATGGTATCCTTTGCTGTAGGTAATTGTACCTTTTACTGTACAGAAAGGGACTCATTGGAACATTGGGGGTACATTAATGCTGTTCTTCCCTTTGGGATGTTCCTCAGAGTCCATTTCTGTACCTTAAAAGGTACAATTACCTACAGCAAAGGGTACCATTGGCAGACCCTTGAGGGTACAGCCCAATGACAAGCAAAGGTACAAATTGGTACTGTTTTTTCTGAGAGTGCATTTCCAAGAATACTAGCAATACCATTATTGTCATACCTGTTCCTGATTGGTACTCGGAAAATTGAGGCTCCTCTGTGATCTTACTCTGGGCTGTTGACAGTTAGCTGTCAGTCTCATTAAATAGAGCTGTGAGTAATGAGACCAACTTCCCATTTCCTGGTTTTCTAGTTCTCTCTGCCTGAGTCTCTTTTTGTGCCCCTCAACCTGGAGCTGTCCTTCCAGTGCCCCATTGGCTCCGAGCGGCACACCTGAATGTTCCAAGCCCTAGTGCCAATTACAGGAAACTGTTACCCAGTGTAAAGAATTTAAAGCATCCACTCCTTGAATACTTCCATGCGTCAATATTATTATATATATTTATTTGTTAAATTGTCCACCAACATTGCACCAGTGTGATGAATACTGCCTAGTGGTGTTGCTATCTTTCCTAGTACATTGTGAAGACTAGCTGTTCTTTACATGTTTATCCTCAGAAGATGTTTATTACTGAGTTATTTTACTCACAGACATCACAGCTGCACAAGTCAGTGGAAAGCAGCAATGATCAGAATCACACAGAATTTGGTTGACTGCCTGCTGCATAAACTCAGCGGTCACATGACCCAGGCATTTTGTAACATACATTTAAAGTCACAGAAAAAGTTGAGATGCTTGAGTTTCATTAGTAGTGAATTACAATGGTTAGTTTGAGGTATTAGCCTAAATTTAGCAAAATTTATCATGCAGCATTTACCTACTGCAAACATAAGGCTTAAGTAAAATTATTTCTGTATAAAAAGTATATGCGGTAATTGAGTCGGTATTCCACACGGAACCCACTATATGAATAGTCTTATTGGGACCCGAATAAGGCTTGGTTTGCCGACATCAGCCTCAATGTTTAAGCAGCTCTGAGGACCCCTGCTTTTCTCGTCGCTTATTCACCTTCTCCGTCAGTGAGGTGGAGCTGCACTTGAATAGAGGCAGATACCAGAGAGGTGGAGAGGACCTGCAGTCAGAGACAGGAGAGGTTGACCCCAACACTGTAGATATTTTACAGAGGCAGGCAGAAGATGAACGAAACAGGAAGACAGGAGCTACAGGTGACAAAGCAGCCTTGTGTCAATGACTGTCAGCGCAATACCATCACACAGACTGCTTCCTACATCCTGCCTTGCATTGATGATGCCTCTGGGGTCATTGCTGGGTTCCCTTGACCCCCCCAGTGGCTATTAGCAGGTGACGCTCACTTTGGAAGCCGAGGTGTAGGCTGTGCAGTGACAGAGCGGGTGTTTGTCAGCAGACGTGGCAATTTCAGGTCCAAAAAATAAAAATCCAGACCATGATTTACCTTCAACCAATCAGTTGAGTACTCTGTGACTCTTTATGCTCAACTGGTTGGTTGAAAGTAAATCATGGTCTGGATTTTTATTTTCTGGGCCTG
This sequence comes from Stomatorhinus ivindoensis, assembly GCA_019775895.2. Taxonomy (NCBI): domain Eukaryota; kingdom Metazoa; phylum Chordata; class Actinopteri; order Osteoglossiformes; family Mormyridae; genus Stomatorhinus; species Stomatorhinus ivindoensis. The sequence goes on from JABFEB020000132.1 coordinate 19,465,052, forward strand.
AAATTACCACCTCTGTTCGTGGGTATGTAGGTACACTAGGCAGCTACTGTGTGATTTACTGTGTGATGACCTGCCGAAAGACACCGCCGACTTCAGCACTGCCCTGGCTAATCTGCAGGGAGTCATTACCGCCATGCAAGCCATGGGCATGAGGCGGAATCTGGATGAATGTGCCTCTTCCCACAGCAGGTTAAGTCCCAAGGGTATGTGGTTGGCATCCTGACCAGGCGCGTTTCACCCACTAGACAAAAAAACATATTTAAAGCATAACATAACATTACTGACAGAAAATATTAACCTTTTAATGACCTGTTTTTAACCTTTAATTCTTTTTCTCCATTTCCACTGCACTGTCTCACCAAGTCTAATTCCTTTGTACTGTGTGCATTTGGCGAATAAGCTGATTCTTTTACTCGCCAAATGTAGCCGAAACGGCAAAAAGGTCATAAAATAATTTTAATGGTAGATTATGTTGTGCGTCATGATCCACATTCTAAAATGTGGGGGAGGTAAGACCAATGTGTTGCAAACGGGGTTTCTAGACAATAAAATAGACGCAAACGCAAACTTCTGGTTTAACTTATTCTAAAAATCCACGAGTAGATGCTTACCGATCTCACCTGGAAACTCCGCAGTTGTTCGAAAAGCACTTCGTTCATTTTCATTGCATAACAAACCTTAACGTTTCACATTCACGTTCCACCTGCTTGTCCATGTACAGGTTCGTGGTTTCCTAACATTGTTGTCGGTGTAAGTGAACTTTCCACATATGGCGGCGTGCTTCAAGATCGAGCAGCTTAAAAAGGCGACTGTCGCGCATGACCTCGAGTCGTAAATTAACGCAGTACAGGAGTTAGTCTGGGTGCAACAGTAACCGTAGCCTCTTAATAGACGCCACTGTGCCTTTAAGTCATTTACCTGTCTGTATATAATCTACGCAGTTCGCGGTGAAGTAGACCGGAGGTGAATTCCTCACTTCTTTACAAGTGTAAAAGTGACGACTAATCTGTCATTGTTTCTTTCTGTTTTTAAAGAGCTGCTGGCACTCTGGATAGGAGACCTTGCCAATCATTAGATCTGCGAAGCAAGAGGGCGGATACCGCATGGGGGCTGTTTTATGCCAACCTGTGCGTGTACTTGCAGTCGGGCTTGTCACTGTTCTCTTACATCTTTGCTGGTGTTTATTCAGCACGCGTATATGTTAATATTTACTATTTTTGATATCAGCGCTTCCCTGCTTCGTGCGATCGCACTCAACACGAGCGCCACTTTTAGTGCGTCTTTTTAAATGTCACCCACCAGCACTTATCCGATGACTTCGGGGGCGCTAGCTGACTGAAAGGCTGGACGAGCGCACGGAAGATCATGCAACGGCTAGCTGTCGGTGGATAGTCGTGCACTCCGGAGCCAACGGCCGGTTGCACCGTTCGCGGGGACCGACGCGACGACGCTGGACTGAACCGGGAGCCGAATGTTATAACTGGATCGCCGGCAGAGGATGGCTTCCAAGGACCGGCTTTACGAACTGTGGATGTTGTATTACACCAAGGTGAGCGAAACAAAACCAAAAAAGCAAAATAAATAAATAGTTAATATACCAGCGGCGATCACACGGCCGCGGGGCACCTGTTTGATCCGACATATTCAGGACTCCGCACTTTATTCGTCTGTTTGAGGCGCTTCACGAAACGCACTTAGTGCCGCTGTCAAGTTTGTTTATCGAGGCGTGTATGAGGAAGTAACAGTGGGAGATACTAAGTTAACTTTCGTGACGGCTCAATACACCGAATTTGTCATTATAATTAAATGACGATTAGTAGGAGCAGCCTTCAGTCGCAAAGGGAGTCGCGGCGTCACTCCGGCGAGTAGCGCGACTGAGTAGCAGCGCATAACTACCTGCGTGGGGTAGGTAATGTTACTTCCTGGTTAGTTTACCCAAACAGACGAGCTAAAGGGCAATATTCCAAACCCATCGTTTAAAGCGTCACTACCATTTCTCAGGAGCAAATATCAGTGGCTTTTGTTTTTATGTGTGCTTTGACATTTAGGTCTTGCTTTTAATCGGAAGAGTTCCTCTTGTTCCATTGGACCTGTTTAAAATATATAAATATATATCGAGAAGCCCTTCTTTGTAACTATAAATAATGAAGAACATCTTGGCCGTGCTCTTTGTGCGGATACGGAAAAACGATTAATGGAGCGGATTTACTTTCTCTGGCTGTGAAGTCGGCAGTCTAACCAGAGTCTTTCAGTTATTCATTTGGGGGGGGGATTAAACGCAAGGAAGGGGTGAGCGATAAGAAAGCCATGTGGCCACGTGACAGGTGCTAACTGAAGTGTGTGTAATGCAAGTTCAGAGGTGCCCTTTAATGTCCACGCCGTTTGCTCAGGTCCGCACCTTTTGCTTGTTGGGGGTGGGTTGTCCCTGGAGTGGCACCATGGAAACGGGAAACAGCAGGTGTAATCTGGCCCGTGGTTTTCATAGCCCCCCCCCAAGGTGGTATGGCGCCCAGCCACTCTTCACCGAGGCCAGGATTTAATGAACCTCTAAACCCGTGTCCGGAAATGGCCGCACATCAGGTCAAACGTGACTTTAAGGGAAACTCTGTTTGAAAGAGTTGTTTTACTGCGCATATGCGCGGAACAAGAATTTATAAATAGGGTTCAAATGAGGATACGTATATCTAAAGTATGGAGTTGTCGGTAAACACGCCGGTTTCCCTCTGACTGGCTGGCTTGTTATATGTTACTGGCACCGGGGTGCTGGAAACTCATGACATGTCGCTGTGAGTTTGACAGAGAGCATTTGCTGTCTTCACTGGCACACGTGCCTTTCAGATAAGAGAGGTGTTTTTGTGTGCCCGGGTCACCCTTCCTGGGGGGAGGCACACCAACATTTTTCCATCGCCCCCCCCTTTGGGAGTTGCTCTGGTGAGCTCAGGAGAGAGGTGGAGGGGTTAACCAAAGTCTATGGAAGGTAGACAGACCTGTTCTCTCAATATGTTTCAGCAAGCAGGAGTTGAAAACGTGAATTCTGCTTACGTTATGGTCCACCCCCGCAGCGTGTCTGCATTTTCCTGTACACACACTCATCTTATTCCATTTCTTACAGGTATCAGTGTCTATTTGTGTGTGTGCCGATTATTTCCCACACTGTAATCATAATTTATTTAACATTTTTTTGGAAACTTCACATCTTTTTTTGTATGTTGTTGCAAAACAGTACATAATTTAATCCATTTTATTAAATTGGGACGGTGTCACAATCACCGGGCAACGTGAGAGATGAGCGCACACAGGGTGTGTACCTCCGGACCAGTTCTGTAACATCTCAGTCACGGAAAATGCGGGTTTTGAAATGCAGGTATTTTCAAGTAAAATGTGCCCTGAAATGTCACGTTGAGATTATGCTGGTTCTGTCTTTGACCTCCAGGTAGCTGCATAGAAAGTTTGTAAATGTAGAGAAATCCTTCACATCTCTGTGTTGTAAGATGGTTACATAGCAGCGATGCACTGCTCCAATAAGCTGCAGCTGAATTTAGCAACTTTGTTTTTGAGGTTCATAATGTTTTCTGTAACTGTTTATGCATTCCACAGCTAGAACTGATAAGGTAAATTTGATAACACGGACCAGTAAATGATGGGATGAATTATTTAACAGCATCCAGTGAATCCAGATAATGTCAGAATCACTAGATACTATTTATAGTCCAAGCTTTGCCTGTTTGGGGTCAAGGTGATGTGAAACTTAACAAACGTATCTGTGCCCCTCTGTGTTGTCCCGAGTTTTTAGGGACGTTATGTTTCCGGTCAGTGACGTTTATATCTTAATGTCTTAATTTTTTTTCGGGCCTGTGCCGTTAGGAGACACTGGTGACTCGCTGACCAGCAAAGGTCACCAATGAATGGAAAGTGTGTCCATGACCTGAAAGCTGGTCTAGGAGTCTCAGGTGACATTTAATGAGCTAATCTCCTGCTCTGCTACTGATGACACACCCCCACCGCCCCCACCAGCACCTGTCAGACAAAGCGATGTCCTCATCGCAGGTATGAAATGCCGTGGGACTCTGGCTTATTAAGACTGCTTAGTGCTCAGACGTCAAGCCTCCCCACTAACCCCACTAACCCTAACCCTAGCCATCTCCACCTGCTGGCAGACTGTGTGGGAGCAGAATCACATTGCTAAATGAAAGATTTAAGTTAAAAAAGCTTTCTTATGTGGGTTTAAGATGCCTGGGGTGTAAGGCAGTGGTTGTTTTGATCGTCTGAGTGAATTTTGGGCCTTTATTTTTGTACTTGTGTCCGTGGTGAGTTTCCAGTGTTTATGCAGGTCTAAGAGCCTGATAGAGGCTGTTACATTATCCAGGAGTGTCAGTCGCCAGCTACAAGGCTGTATACAGCCTCTGGCTGTTGCCTGGATCCACCCCCCAGCCCCCATGTTAAGGAAGAGCCTGCAAAGGTCAGCTGTGTGTGTGTGTGAGGGGGGGGTCCTTCTATCCAACAGTGTGAAAAGTGTTCCAGTGGTATCTCATGAATGTGTCTGAGAATAGGTTCACTGACAAGACGCCCCCACACCCCCATGACGGATTTGCATGGCATAATGTTTGGAGGTGCAGCCTGTCAGCAGGATTTGTAGGGTTGTTATCTAATTGTGGGAGTGCTCATTTGGGGGGGTCACTCTGAAATGGTACTTGTTAGGGGAAGGGGTGTTGAATGAAGGCCCCCCCCCCCCATTACACTTCATTCAGAGTAGATGCAGGCACCTTCAATATTAGGGTTAGGTTTGTGACTTAGAGATGAGTTAAATGGGTTTTGGCAGATTTCAGCGCCTCTTAGGGTGATATGGATGAATGCAGCCTGGAGATAACATGCAATGGCAGGAAATGCTTAAATGTCACTGCAGAAGTGCGGAGTGTACGGGGAAGATGCATGATGCACGAATCTGTCCATGGCAGCCATGAGCAGGGCACTTAAAATATTCCCATCGGATTCGGCATTTTCTGGAAATCAACAGACAGCTTTCCTGCTGGCTGTGGGTGTGCCAGATATTGTGTAAAAACTATATATATATAAAACTTTTTGGAAACAAATTCTCTTTAGATTTTGGTTTCTTGCTTGCTTTATTATTTTTATCAGATTTAATTATTTCTCACCGCTTCAGCTGGCTCTTAACAACGGAAAGGGGAGATGTATTCATTAATAAGCTAATTAATTAAGTTTCTGCCTGGGAGCGAAGAACGAGCCGCTCTGGTGTTAAAAATGATAGAGATGAAGCCAGTGAAGCTGTTTTTTAAGAAGGTGAGGGTGTCTGATTTTTTGCGCAGGTAATGTGGGTCTGATGCTTGGACAGCTGTGCAGGTGGAAATGGTGATGATTAAAGCTGATGTTTTTGAAGTAGCAAGATTGTTGTCTGATAATGGGGGTATGAATTACACAGGATCCTCAAGTGCCCTCACAAGGAAAGAGCAGGAAATCTATTTTGCTGACTAAACGGATGCAGTCGTGTTTCAGCTTTTCAGAATAAGCTGATCAAAATGGTGTGAAATCAAACCTTTGGTGCCTTTCTGGGCACAAATGACTAAGAACTGTGGCCCCCTGAGACTTTGTTTATTCCTCCTGGGGTATGGTCCACACAGATTTTTTTTACCCTGAATGAGGGGGAGTCCCCATTGATTATTTTTCACATCTAATACGGAGGGAGTTACCCTTGAATATTTTTCACCTAAAATTAAAGGGAAGTGCCTCTTAAAAATTTTTCATACCAAATTGACGTTCAGTTAATTCATGGTGTACCATATGATGTGCTCCAGATGAGCCTTGACTGGAGCCAGCGACCCTCTGCTGGCTGGTTTGACAGGGCATGTTTATCAGCGACTTACATTTGCAGTTTTGAGAGGTGGACACCACGGCCTGCGTCACCACGGCCTGCGTCACCACGGCCTGCGTCACCACGGTCGCCGTAACGCTGACGCAGCTGCTCCTAGTGAACTCACGCGCATCTTTCGGGCAGATGAAAAATGAAACATTTCTTAATTTCTTGTTTGCACTCCTGTTTTTCACACACACACACACACACACACACACCCCTTCATGCTTTCCTTTGAGACACACATATATATGCAGAGAATGAGGCTTGGGGCCTAAGTACAGGCCCAGTCATGCGGTGTCCCCCACTAAACCCCAGCACCTCCCCAGTTTGGGGGAGAGAACTTTAGTGCCCGCGTTATGGTTTGTATTTCGAGTCTTATCTTTGGTGGTGAAGGGGGAGGGAATGGGCCCCGCCGGACCAAGGCCCAGTGGATGGTAGCTGTCCGCATGGGCGCTGCTCTGCACACCAAGACGCCCCGCCCAGTCCATCCATACTGCTGCGGCACCTGCCACATGTTCTCTTACAGAATGTACCGTTTCCATGGCTGTTTTTTCGAGTTTTCCCCGTACTTTCTTCGCTGCTGCTCTCGCCAAAGCAAGCGACATGGAGGGTTTCATAAGACGCACAATCAACACTGGCCAGGTGTTTATCGCGGGGAGTAACGGAGAATAATCTAAGTGCTCCTCAAAACAATGCCTTCTGACAACAGAAGGATTACGATCAGATTTAAAGTGATGCAAATGCTTTTCAGCATTCCAGTCAGCCGATTGAAATTTTGAGATACTTGGATTTGTTTACATTGTGATTCTGTTCTGGATAAGAAGTTAGAGGATGGATGGATGGATGGATGACTTTGTTTAGACTTTTAAAGTCCCAACCATTGGATTTTTTAAATATATAATCTTTTATATATGTAAGCATAATAAATTTGAGCTGAAGGATATGTTCAAAAAAGCAGTACATCAATAATTAAAATACTGCTGTTGTATTATGTTTGTGCTGTGTTCTGGAGTGAAGGATTTGTCTGCATTTTTAGTCTTTAAAGGGCTAATTTGACTCTGAGAGGGAGGAAAACTCTTCTTTGCGTGCTGTATGCAAAGTGTTGGAGGTTCTGCACAGCAAGCGCCTTGGGCCTGGGATGGGGTGTTTTGGATGTGCCGTAATGGCCGGAGCCTCCAGGCCATCAGAGGGCAGCACCCCCCCACCCTGTACCCCGTGACACCCATTCTATGTCAGTCTACTCATATTACTTAGTCCGTATGCGCTTTCGCCTGTGTCCCTCGGCAAAACTTTTCCTGTTCGTGCTTTTGTTGGTTTTTTTTTTTTGTTTTTTTTTTTTTTGATAAGTGACAAAAGCAATTTCCTTTGGTTTCCTCTGAAAGTGGGAGAAGGCCTGGCTTGTTAACTGACGTGAAGGTTATTTGCGGAAACATCACAATAGTGGGAAAAACAATGGTCTTTTCACAGACATTGTCATGTAAAAATATTAGCGCTATTTATAACAACATTGCAAGCAGTAGCAATTCATTGTTTAATAAATAAAATGGACATTATACCAAATCGCTATTATATTCACCTTAGTTTTACTAGAATTGCTGTTTTATCTTGGATTTTATTTCGCTAAGGCCTTGGTGTATAAGTTCTGAGCGACGATACTTGTGAGGCACCTGGTTTTGCACTGGGCAGATTCATGCAACACGCTCTCACTTCTTTGACAAAGGCTTGACAAGGAATGCGCCTGTTTTTTAATGTTCTCTCAGCTGTAAATGTCACGGCAAACAAATGTAGCAGCGAGGCGAGCCGACCATCCATGACGTTTCAGCCTGATGCCGTGTCTTTTGTTATTGTTCTGGGTGTGTATTTTTTTTTGTTTTTTGGTTTGTTTTTTAATGCTGGAATGCTGTCACTGTCTCACAATGTAAAGATCGGAGACTGAATAGTTATTTTTTTCTCTGTTCCCATAATTATACATGGGCCTAGTACTGAACCTTGCAGGATCCTGGGTTTGACTGTTTGCCAGCTGTAGAAATTCCCTGTTGCTGCTTTTTGTTGTCTATTGAATAATGATTTTTTCTCCTCTTAATGCATCAGGAGATGTCTTTGAAGGTGTGTTGATTATCCAGAGGCTGGAACCTGTGTCCGTCTGGAGCAAACACTTCTTTAAAGAAAGTTTGCTTGTTCGGTTCCCCTTAAAACACCGGGGCTGTCCTGTGTTCTTACCCTAACCACCCATGGCTTTTTATTTTTTGCCAGAATGCAGCTCTTTGAGACATGACTATCTCGGATGCCAGCTTCTCCTGACAGCTTTTCTCCTTTTGGAATCAAATCTAGTACTTGTATGAGCAGCTTGTTATAGCCTAACAGACCGTTTTATTTGCTTAAGGTCCACTGTCTAGCTGTCATTTAAATTTCATAATTTTACATAGTACTCCTTCAGGCTAAACGATTTTTTAAAGTCCAATTTTACATGTAAATTTGAACAGTATGAAGTGAGTGAATAATATATAAAACGTATAATCATTTATGTATAAACTTTCCATTTCATTTTCCATTTAATAAGATAAAAAAGTATTCATCGCCTCTGACAGGACTACAGAGTGGGCCCTTTTCCCCTCACTCGCTAATCGGTAGGTTGGGAGTGATTTCTGGGAACCGTGACTCAAATCAGCTCCTTTCCCCGGGGGTGTGATTGCTGCACGTAGCCCAAGGCGCCGTTCACTGCTCCAGCGAAACTCCATCCCCTTACTACTTTTCTCGAGTGCTCCACCTCTTCTGCAAGCTGGCATCTTGAGGAACCTGTACCTGTAAATTGTCTGGAAGCCGTGCCGGCTGACTTAAGCTACCGGGCGCGTACAAGCCAGGTCCTCTGCCCTTCTGGTTAGATGGCCACGGGGCCTCCAATGGCTCCCTAAAAGGTAACCTGTTTGACTGGCCCACTCTGCCGCCAGCAGCTGCTGCTTCTGCTAGGTGCGGTGGCTGATACCTGGCATTGTGGTTACGCCTGGCTGCTAGCAGATTTCATGCTGCATTACTTTCTTGCTAAGTGCCTCGCTAGCATTTTCTCCATTTGTGGGGAAAGTTAAATTCTGTTGACCTCTGAAGAGGCTCCCAGAACGTGGCTTCTTGATTGGTTGAAAGTGCCACAACTGGTTCCTAATCCCCTTAGCTGTCCCCAGTGTCCTTTGTCAACCTGAAGCCAGTGACGTCTGTGACTAAGAGCTCGACTGCGGCCAACCACAGCCAACAGGATCAAACCTTTACCAGCCGGATCTGTCAGATTAACGGTGGTTTCCTTTCATTTCCATTAAAAACTAAAATCTAGCATCTGGTGGAATAAAGAAACAATCCAAATTGTAGAATCCACACACTTTCTGTAGCTGGTTATTCAGCACCTGGTCACTGTGAACTTTGAGCCTACTTTATGAATGGGGGGATATAAAAGGGTGGGGTCAGGGGATAGGAAGTCAGGGACATCAATTCATCAATATTGCACATTTTCAGACAGCCTGCAAGCTTCCAAATCAGAGTCAGAATCAGAATTTGGTTTATTAGCCAGGTACTGGAAATATACTGCATGTACTGGAAATCTACTGCATGTACTGGAAATTTGTTTTGCTTGTACTGGCGCTTCATTCCCAGACAACATACAGGAGCAAAGAGTGTAAATTAAGTAAAACAAATGAGTAGAAATAAAATAAGGTATAAAGCAGTAAAATAGGGGAAAGTGCAACCTGTACAATATACCAACATTATGTTAAGGCTGGTAAGGAAACAGTGGTATTGAATATAAAGTTTAAAAAACATGATAATATATTATGATCTGTAGATCTGTACAAAGATGGGTGCAGAATGAGTGGGGTGGCAGAGGCAGGGACTGTGTCTATGGGGACCAGGGGACTGGATGACGAGTTCAGCTGCTGAAATGAAGAAGCTGTTTTTGTGGCGTGTTTTTTTTTTTTTGGTCTTGATACTACAGAGTCTCTAGCCAGAAGGAAGTTCATTCAACACACCAAGTGGTAGTGGGACGGGCAGGGATTTGAACACACAACACTGGATGTGGGAGACCAACAGTGTGCGACCGCCATCAGCACGGCTGTAAATGAAAAGGCATTTAAAATCATTGCAGTGCCAAAGTGGAAACCTCATCACCTCCGCAACGTTGACACGCCTTTTTCTGTAACAATGATTTGCAGTACATTCTGAGATACCTGCAACCTTAGCACTTGGCTTAACGTCAACCTGCACGCACCATTAAGTTGTCCATCACAGCTCTTTGGACCCACCCGTTTTACCGGAATCTTCCGTCAATCCTCAGTTGCCCACAAGAAGAGCTGGATCGTCACCAGAGTCCGTCTATTGAATCTGCCACCTGTATTACAGGGATACACCCATCAGCACTTCTGCTTTCACCGTGCATGAAGCAATCTTTTTTTGTTTGTTTTGTTTTTAGGTAGTTGTGCAGAAGTTGGTGGGGAAATACCAGTAGGCCAACTCCCACCGAAATCCCGTTGTTATCGATCCGCCAAACGCCGAGTTTTCTGGCTGAGCTCCTGTTCTGTGCCGGTGCGGTGCCGCTGGTTCCTGCACACGGGTTTTTTGTGGCTGGCCATGACGTTTCCGTGTCGCAGTGCGGCTCGGTGCGAGTTTCCGCCTTGCTGGGTGTCTGTGCCGGAGCCGTAGGCACTTTCATTCTGAGTCGCGGGTATCACCGCTGCCGCCCTCCACCCTTTGGCACCGGCATCAGTTAACCAGTAACTAGTAGCTAATAAATCATGAGTCGTTCCCCCTGGCTGTGAACCAGCCACGTTCCAGTGTCCCCCTGCGGGAGCAAGCCGCTGCTCTTTCCCCTGTAGGCCTTCACATTGACTCCCCCTCTCACCAAACAGCAGGCCCATCGTCTCTGGCTGCCCTCACCCAGAACATCAGAAACCTACCCCACCCCCGGGATGATTTATAACGTTTCCTGAAAGGAAGCCCCCCCCCACCAACCCCACACATAACCCCTGCCCCTCCTGCCTGCACACAGCCCCACTGCGTGTTCTCACCCCTCTTCTCATATTCTTATTCATTTATTATACGCCTTTTTTTACTCCCCACCCCACTCCCATGCCATTGGACAGCTGGAGTGTTCCTCTGGATGTCCTGCTCATTTTCATCCATCAGAGATACTGTGAGTTTTTTTTGGGGGGGGGCAGATCTGTCCAAGTCATGCACTGTTTATCTAAGCACACGCCAGGGGTGTCTTGATGAATTTAACATTGCTGTCACCCCGCCATACCCCCCCCACACTCTCTCTCTCTCTCGAACCAGAGCTTACTTTCCTGTTCAATTGTTTTTCTGGAACAGTCTTTTGGTCTCTGGTCGCTGTGGGCCTTCTGTATGTGGCCGGTGTATCTACCCAGGCTGCTTCCTGTTTGCCTTCACACTTCCTGTCTGACATTGGAGCCTTTAAAGGAAGCGACCCCAGCCCGTGCTCAGAATATGGTTTTATTTCGGGTTCTGCTACAGTCCAGAAACATTTGTTGAGGTTTATTGCGCTCTCAGTGACTCATTGGTTTTGTGCCCTGTGGACAGGCTCCAGCCCCCCGGTTAGCACAGGACTCACGGCGCCCGTCTGCTGTGCCTGGGCGTGCCGGGTTAGCAGAGGACTCACGGCGCCCGTCTGCTGTGCCTGGGCGTGCCGGGTCAGCACAGGACTCACGGCGCCCGTCTGCTG
>JABFEB020000132.1:19536346-19548679 GCA_019775895.2 Stomatorhinus ivindoensis
CCCCCCCCCCCCCCCGACCACACCAAAAATACAGACGAGAGCGCGGTACCCCGCCCCTCGGGGGCCCAGGAGTTAGGCAGCTGTCTGAGAATAGAGAGATGGCAGCCAGAGCAGCGGGCAGGGCTGCTATTACATCATCTTACTGATCCAAGAACCACGGGCCTTTGTGACCATGTCACGACTGAAGGGGTGGGGCAAGGACTCTGAACTCTAGTGTCTTGGGGGTATTTAATTTGATTAAAAATGGCATTTGCACAGCGTCTTGTACTGGGGGAAGCATTTAAGGAACAATACTTAATTTACTGAAACAACAAATGAAGGCAGTTCTTTAATAATAGAAAAACCCTGTTTTACTGCCATGAGAAATATGCTAAAAAAACATAAGCTTTCATGCTAACAGCATCCCAACTGACAAACCAGTCGGAGCAAATGCACCAGCTGCTTGTGTCTCATCTCCTGGCCTTGTTTACTTTCCTTATGCTACACGCACACGGGCCCATCACACGCCCGCACCCCCGCACACGAGGGCTTGATCCACAAGAAACACGGATATTTATGCAAGCAATGTGAATTTAAATAGGATGCAACTTAAAATTGAGTAGTTTACCAACCCAAGAATGTGCATACCACCTTAAATATGGCTGCACACGCTACAACTTGTGATTGTAGCATGTAGAGAAATCACCACCAACGACCACAGCCAGACTGACGGTGCAAAAGTACCTTGGAGGGATTTTCGTCATACGTCGGAGTCCCCAGGTCCATCTCGGCCTCGTGCCCCACACTGGTGTCCTCGCTGCCCCCTTCCCAACAAGGAGGGTCCCACTGTGTCTGCCTGCAGGAGAAAAGAGGGCACAGAGTCAGGGCAGGAAATGCGAAGAAGCGGAAATGGTTTTAAAATGGCAGACGATGAAGCAACATTAGGATGAGATGTGTTGCTATAAAAATCACACAATTCCAACTTAGTTTCTGGAAGACTTTCTACTGGACATTAGCTTCTACAGACAGACTCAGTATTTAAAGGAGTATTCAAACCGTCTCTGAGGGGGCAGTTTGAAAGCAGTGGGCTGACACCTACCTCGTGATCACATGGTAGTAGTAAATCTTGCCCTCAGAGTCCCGCGCCACCTTCCAGCTTGGAGGAAGCACAATTGTTTTGGGTTTGGGCGGCGAAGGTGGGGGCAGGTCCATCAGGCTGTTGGGGGCCATGACCTCCTGTGGAAAGAGGGAGAGGAGTCAAGAGGAGTGTGGTGCTCATAAGGCAATGATGGGCAGGATGGTGGGCAGGATGAAGCCCCGCCTGAACCCCAACGGCAACGGCAACACTATCACACACGTGCAGAAAAGATTAAAGTAGAGGAACACAGATGATCCGAATCGAACAAGCAAGGAGACTCCACTGTTAGAAAGGAAGCTCACACAGAAAATGAGCTGAGAAAAGAGTGAGAGTACTGAAAGGGGGGGCCGCCCTGGAGGTCACAGAATCGGCTAGAAAAACTAAAAATAAACAAAGACACTGACAGGGAAACACAACTCGTCAGCAAACATCTCAATAACCGAACTGCTGCTACAAGTGTCACATCTCAATATGCCTACTTGACAGCAATACTACAATCACTATGAGGACTGTATGTATGTATGTATGTATGTATGTATGTATGTATGTATGTATGTACGCCTGAGTCCACGTGGCATTCATCTGTAGGCGGCTATTTAAAAAGACCAAGAACACAGGCTTGGTGCAGTCAGCCTGGATACTCCCTCTTCAGCTCTTAATGGGAGAAATAGAGTAATTATTGTAATAGTTAAGGATCAAAGTTTTTCCTTGGTGTCACTGTGCAGTACAATAACATTTGCGTCTCTGGCCCAGCAATCGGGTGCCATCAGAAGGCTTTCTTCGACTAAAACGTTCGAGCTGCCTCTAACGTGCTGAAGACTTCACCTGTGCCTGTGGCCCTCTGGCGCCACCCAGTGGCTGAAGAAGCACTTTACCTGCTGAACAGCCGGCGCGGTGACGATGGTGGTGACTGTGCCGGCCTGCTGCAGCACCACTCCCTGCTGATGGCTGCTGTAGACTGGCTGGCCCTGAAGGTAGCCTGCGGCAGGTTCAGCATAGGCCTGCTGAAGGGAGAAGTAGGAGAACATGAACGCCGATTAATCAAATCAGGAGACTCAAACCTACAATGATGTAGCCTCAGGCAAGTAAGGAACAATGATGGAAGAATACCAAGAGTGAGAAGCAGTGACAAGCAAACCGCTTTCCCATCATGCTTTGTAAGCCATCTGATGACATTCTTGGTTAGGTATATTCACACTGGGGCCACAAGGGGGCAGTGGTGCTGACCTGGATGACAGGGGTGCCAGCTTGGGGGTAGGCTGCGGGGATACTGTACACAGCCTGGCCCTGGTAGTAGACAGCGGTCTGCGGCTGCGCACTGGCTGGGTACTGCTGGGGAGGCTGCGCCTGCACGGGGAGCGGCTGCGGCACGCTGGCCGGGCTCCACAGGGGGGGGTAGCCCTGCTGGCTCTGCGCCTGCGCTGCAGCCGCAGCCGAGGGCACCGCCACGGGCAGGACGGCGACCGCCGCGGGGTCCTGGCCGGCCGGCCGGGGTTGTACATACTGTGCCCCCCCGGGGGGGAGCTCCAGCGTCGGAGGCGCTGCCACGTGCTGGACGCCGGCGACGGCCGGGGCCTGGGAAGCCTGTGGGGGGGCCGGCGAAGTCAGTGGCTGGGGGGGCGTCTGCTCATATGCCACAGTGCCAGCACTGGCACACAGAGGCTCCAGCGCAGGGGTGGGAAGGAGCACCTTGCCCGCGTTGGGATTGGTGGGATCCACGTAGGTCTGCATGGGGTAGCCCAGAGGGTAGCCCAGGTAGCCATGCGGGCTGGGAGAATAGCCCAGGGCCTCGTAGGCCATGGTCTGCAGCTGCTGCTGCTTCTGGGCCTCCTTCTGAGCCACTTCCTGCTCAAAGAGCTTCCTCCGCTCCTCTGTGGAAAGCTTGTTGCGCTCCTTGGTCCTCCCCTTCTTGCTGCCGTTGAGATTGCTGTACCTTCGAGAGAACGGCAGTTATTAGACCATCGCCGCACGCAACTCCCACGGGGATGGCAGCAGAGGCTTGTGGGAAGGGCGACGACAGTAGAATTAGGCCTACGCGTGTGAACAGAGGCCTGCAAACCCACTGTGGGTGGGATCGGAAGGCATCCAATCGTTACCCGATTCGTGACTATGAATGCAAAAAGCAGCCAATGAGAAGAGACCCCCTTTCAAAGTCAAGGCACTGTACTGCTGCCCACAGCACTGCCGTCACACATGCTAAAGCAGCTAAGTAGATAAGAGGTTTGCTGTGCGCCCGCCCGGCCCTCCCTCACCGGTCATCGCCAGAGCGCCGGCTGCTCCTCTCGTAAGCAGATAGGGGCGGCGACAGGGAGGGGCGGCGGCGGCGGCGCTCGGTGCTGCGTGGCGTCCTCTCCAGGTCGCGCTCCCTGTCGCGGTCACGGCTACCGGACGAGGTGCGGGTCGCCTGAGGGCCATCTCGCTCCCAACTGCGCTCTGCTCAGAAGGGCGGTAGCCAGATGAGGAGACAATCAGCCAGCCCTCCCCCCGGCGTCCCCAATGCATTATACAAACGAGGAAGCGTTTAATTCAGCGAAACCTCGTTAATGACCCAAAATGGCAATGGCTCAGCAGAGCAGCAACATCTGAGCAGGAAAAAAGCAAGACGTCCCTACTTAGCGCTATTCTAAGACACCGGTTAAAACAATCCAAGTGATGAATATGAACACACTATATGGTACTTTGGTTATCAGGCAAACAGATTTTGGCCAGCATTAATGAAGAGCTGTGTTACACTCGACTGTACTGCAGCAATGGTGGGCAGTGATGGCTTGATGGTTAGGGAAGCACACTCGTAATTGAAAGATTGCAGGTTCAAATCCCCGACCAGCAAGGCACCACTGAGGTAGCCTGAACGAGGTACCGCCCCCAAGCACTGCTCCCTGGGTGCTGAATTAGCTGTCCCCTGCTATGTCACATTGTCACATATGGGTTAAATGCAGAGGACACAGCTCATTGTTGTGCACTGTGTGCTGTGGTGTGTCAACAATGACAATTCTTAAATTCAAATTTTTAACATCTTAGCTACATAAAGAATTCTACTTCACCATCAGTGAAGTATAGGGATGCACCGAAATGAAAATTCTTGGCGGAAACCAAGGCCAAAAACCGAAACACCGAAAGAAATTATGCCAATAATTAGTACCATTGCATTTATGGCTATGACTGTGTAGAAACCTGGCATTGCAATTGCATAAATTAATATTAAAGTTTCAAAGAATAAATCAGTTACAAATTATGAAAATATTTATTTTCCTTTTCTGTCCTTTTCCTTTCACAACATACTGTTTCGGCCGTGTTGTTTCGGTGATAAAAAATTTTTGGTGGCCGAATATTCGGTGCATCCCTAGTGAAGTATTTTTAAAACGCCCTCTTTCCCTGACACAATGCTTCTGAATTTCTAAACTTCAGACAGACTTGGACATCGGTTCATCCGTCTTGCAGATCCTTTATGATGTTAATCAACAGGCTTGTCTTCCTGGACCCAACACCTCAAAATTCACTTATTCTGTTTCTGTGGCAAAAATTAGCACCTTGGCTCTGGATTCGTAAGCTCCGGACATTTCATTATAACACCTGTTACAGCAATGAGGAAAGACAGCAGCGTGTAATGGCACAAATGGCCCTACCCTTGGGCTCCTTCTCCACCTGGCTCTTCTTGGGGATTCGGTAGACCTCCTGTAAGCAGACACAGGGTCAGCGTCACCCTAACACAGGTTGCGGATCGTGGCGAGGCTGCGGGGCCAGCCTACCTTCAGCTCCTTCCAGCTGTCCAGCAGCCGCGTGGCCATGTCGCTGACGTCGGCGGCGCGGACCGGAGGCTCCTGGCTCCTTTCGCTCTCCACATCTGACACAGCCTCCTCCTCATCCTGCGACGGGGTCTCCACAGCGACAGACTCTGCTGCAACAGGCCCCGCGGCCACGAGGACGCTGGACGCGGTGGGCTCAGCCATGTCGACAGCTGACGACCCAGGAGGTTCTGTCGCCGTGGCATCGGCTGATTCCGTGGCCGTGAAGGGTGGGGCCTCCTCCACGGGCTCGCTTACCACTACCTCCATCACGCTGGAGGCCTCTTCTTCAGCTGCTACCTGAGCACCCTCCAGTCTGGGAGGCTCCTCCACGGTGAGTGTCTTATTCTCCCCGCTGGCCCCCGCTTCGGCGGTCACCCGCGGGGCCCCCTCTGCGTCTCCATCCTGGTCACTCCCCTCCATGCTGAGACTGGGCCCCTCTGTCCTCTCCTCCTCTGACTGACTGGCTTCCACAACTTTGGCTTCGACCTCAACCTCAGAGGCCCCCGGATCTTCTGACGCTTCCTGCTTACTAGCTGCCGGCTCTTCTTCCTCAGCCTGGGGCTCCCCGACTGCCTCTGTCGCGGCCTGATCACTCACAGTAATCTCCGTGGGCAGGGAGTCATCCTCCTCTTCTTCTTCTTCCTCTTCGTCATCCTCCTTACCATCTGAGGCCTTGCTGGCATCCGACAGCGCGCTGTCCAGGCTGTTCTCACTGATTATCTTCAGGCGGCGGTACACGGCCCGTTTGGGTGTGTCGCTGTCCAGCTCGGGGCCCTGCTTGGCTGGGGGCCCGTCGGGGGTGTTAAGTGGGGTCTGGGCACGGGATGTGTTTTCACTCGAGTATCCATCCAGCTCGGGGGCCTGGGGCAGGGCCTGGCTTTGGGCCCAGCGCTGAATGAAGTGTAGAACCCGGCTCTCCTCCAGCATGTTCTTGGTGGAGATGGGCAGAACCTCCAGGCTCTTCATGATCTGCACAGACACACACATGAGTCCTCGGCTGTCCTCCCCGAAACACCTCACCAGTGATCTTGTGGGAAATCGCCCATGCAGGCAGTCATCTTACCTCCAGCTGCAGCCTGATGTTGTTGCCAGAGTTGCCCTTCCCTTCTGAGAGCTCCACCATGAAGATCCACAGCAGCGAGAGGCCATGGTGGTCCAGGAACTGCTTCAGGCATCCTGGATTCTGCGTGTTCTGTATGAGGATCCAATAATGCACGTCATGGCCTGGTTCATCTGAATTCCACTCCAGGTATACTCAAACTATCATATCAATGCAGAATGTCTCAGAACAGCTGAGTAGTGATCAAACATCTAGCACATGCCCTGTACCACGACGTGAGGGCTGCTCTTTTTCTGAGAAGCATTGTACAAAGCATCATTCTTATTTCCCGGGTCAGAGAACCATGCATTTTGACAGAAGTGTTATACGTTACGTACTTAGTCACATGACCTCTTTATACCAGCACATGAATTTGGAGGAGAGCTAGTATTCCTCTAAACAAAACATCTATGACAGCAGCACAGCCCACCTGGATGAGCTTTAGGCACGTGAGCTTCTGCTCCATGGTCTCTACTCGCACCATCAGCCTACAGAGAGAAAGCACCTCTTTCTCGTCTGTGAGACCCTCTCCGTTCTCCAGTAACGCTTCCAGTTCCTCATCCACCTGAAAGAGGCAGCAGTGAATAGTCATGCAAGTTCAGGGGGGTTTTAGAGGGAAGAAAAAAATTCCCTCCCAGCCAACACACTGACATGAGCAAGCAGACCCCTAAAAGTCACAAATAAAGGGGGTAGGAGTCAGAAAGCCAGACACTCCACTTGCTTCTTACTTTCAAAGAGGGAGGGGGCATTATTCATTTTACTCCACTTCTAAGTCACCCGAGCCTGAAATATTTATCAGTTAAAGAGAAAATTCTGCTGCTGTTATTTTAGGAATTATATAAACCATTCACTGGAGATTTCAGAGCAATTAGCCTGAAGCACACAGAGACCTGACCCAAATCAGCTAACAGACAATTCATTTTTACTGCTGAAAATGACTGGAGTTAATATAGTCCAACCGTGCAGAGACATTTGGCATTGGCTACAGCCGTGTTAAACTGGCAGTGCCCCGCAATCAGAGCATTCACACAAACACTTGGGCAGCTGGGTCCACCTTGCTCCCAGGGTGGTATATCACAGTGGCTAATAGTGTGCTGTACTCTTGTACCTTTAGCTGATGCTCAACCTGAACTGCTTCAGAAAGATCCACATAATGCACTGAATGAAAGAATTAGCCAAGGCACACTAGCACAGAGAGGAATGTCTAATAGTATCATCCGAGTGAATTGCTCAGTGACAAATGCAGTTCTAGGCATACAGTTAATATCATGGCTCCAAAAATGGTTGTATATGAAAAATGTAGAGTCAAGTCATCCCTGAAAAATAAATCTGCAGGAGACCTCTGTGTAAAGTACAGCCAGAGATCAGAACTCACTGCCAACCACATCCACAACACTCAGTGAAAAGCTGGAATGAACAAATAAACAAAAAACAGCAGAGAGATGTGCAGCCCCCAGCACTCACCGTAGTGAGCGCACTCACAGTGTCCTTCTTCCTTGTCCGCTCCTTCTTCATCTTGCCCCCTGCCGCCCGGATGCTCACCCTGTTCTCTCCACCCAGGAAGCCCCGGCAGCTGGGTGCTCCACAGAGGCATTTCTGGGCTTCTTTCCTGGTGAGCCAACCCAGGACAGGTAAGGTGAGGGTCCGCTCCCATGGAGCATTTTGATATCAGCGGGAGAATCAGCTGCGAGGGCACGTCAGACGCCCAACGTGGGCGACACGCGTGTTTGCCATGAAGCGCGACCCGAAGGTGCGAGCACACCAACCCGTATCTCTGGAACTGGTAGTCAAAGGTGAGCTCTGTGCCAGATGGCACGGCCTTGGTGGTGAAGAAGCCAACCCGGAGCTGCCCGTTGACGGTCCACTGCGGAAGGACAGACAGGACATGGTGAGGCCTGAGAGGTGCAAGCTGAGAGGCCGGGTGACAGCTATAGCTAACAAAGCTAATGCCCCCAATGGATACCTTCTGAGTCTCGCAATTGGGCTCACAGCTGTGGTTCATGAAGCGGGAGCAGTTCCCCTTCAGCGTGGCATCGATGATCTGAGAGACACACAGAGCATGTCAGGCCAATGGCAAGCGGCTGCTTTGGACCGCAATACACACATCCAGAGCATTTCACAATTACTAAACCATCCTCCATGACTGCATTCTCCTCTCGAGGACCTTAATGCCAAAGTGGAAAGGCGTCCAGCAAGTAAACCCCCAAAGTCAATCCAGGAGGATATTTCTATCACAAGACTCACTTCGTTGTTCTTCAGAGCCATGAAGTAGTAGTGGATATTCTTGCTGCGAGCATACTCCTTCACACGAGCCTTGAACTCCTTGTGGTCCAGTACTTCCCCGCAGTACTCCAGAACAAAGGTGTTCCTGTAACACAAAAGGACAGGGCTGTAACATCTATACTCCCACCCCCCGATTTCTCTAACAGCAACAGCTGGCAGAGCAGCTCAGACACTCACGGTGCAAGATCCTTGGCGGCCCGAAGCCCCCAGCCCTTACTCTCGGTCAGGATGACCTCAAAGTCTGTGTGCTGCTTCAACTGAAAGCGACGGTTGGAGCAATATGGCCCATTCAGGCAGCGTGATGAGCTGCAGGCAGGGAGATGAGGTAAACAACTCTAATTACCACCCAACTACTTTGACAAAAACACACCATTCAGTTTTTTAAGTAATAAAAAAATATATGATCAAATTTTCTTATTTCACAGCCATGTTAAATATCATGCCTTTCCACGATTATATTCCGCCATAAAAATGTGTTACAGTTATTCGGGTTTGGAGAGGAGTCACTACTATATTCACTGGCAACACTGTCAAAATAGCCATCTGTGACTGCAGATTGTGCAGAGCTGGAATGTTCATTCCCTATTTAAAGGGTCCCTTTAAGGTATCGGGAATATTGTATTTGTTGAGGAGGATACATTATGCTATTTTATTAACAGTAAGAAATCATACATGCCCCCACTCCATATACACAAATAGCAAACATTTACAATATCCCCCCGGAAGGTTTTCCGATCGGTGCCCCGGCCCACAATACAGATGTCAATAACACAAGGGACGTAAACACCAGAGCATGCATATAAAGCCAGCTGCTCTTGTTCCTCATCATTAGCACACCACCTCTGCGTAGCATGACATCATGCCGGAGATGAAGGCTCACCACTCAATCATCAGCAGGCGATTGAGGCAGTCGTCACCGCAGGCAGCGGCCCCGCGTGCACGCTCCTCTCTCGACAGCACAGCGCACTCGCACTGCATGCGCTTTATGTCCCGATGAGACTTATTCTTCTTGCTGCATGCAGAAAAAGCAGATTCACCATTTCACAAGCCTCTCATTTTAAGAAACATTGACTGGCCACAATCTCACTCGCATAAGTGGCAAGGAAACAGATGTGTCTAATATGCAGATAAAATCAAAGGCTTGTGAATTTGTTTATTTTCAGTACCATAAAATATTTAAAATTCAAGAAAACATTAGAATTTCCATCTTCTCATTGACAATGACAAGCATTGACAAAGGTTCAAAATATGTATTTGCTAGAGAGTGACTTAATTAATGTTGGTCCATAGTTGGCACATAAAGTACACCAGAAGAATCATTAACCATTTGATTTTGCATCCTTTCAGATACTCACCGCTCTGTCAAATACACATTCTCCTCAATGAGATCAAAGTATGGAGGCATCTTTTTCAGCTTAGCCATCTCCTTCCAGGCAACAGGGTCAAAGAAGTCCTTCAAACTGAGGGGAGGCCGTTCCACCTCCGTGGTTTGGTTTGGTGTTTCTGCATGGTCTTTTGATGTCCTGATGACAGCTGCCTCTTTCAGACGTTCCCTCTTGCTGCAGTTCCCTGGCTCTGCCTCATTCTCGGAGTCGGACTCAAACTCCGGCCGCCTTTTCTTGGGAGGCCCCCTACCCCGATGTGGTTTCTGGCTTTCCTCTCTGGGTGTGTCTAGGATGCCACCCATAAGACCTCTACAATTGCTGCTGATTTCATGGGCTTGAACGAAAGAGGTGGAGGCAAGTGGCGGATGACTACCAGAGCCTATGGTTAGGCGGCTTCTGGGACTTTCTTCTTCACAGTCATTAGTCAGAGAGTCAGGGTGCACTTCATCGAAAGTCTCATGATATTGGGAAGGCACAGGGAGGTAGACAGGTCTGCAACTCTGTGAAGTGGTGGGCTGACTCCAGCAACCACCTTGCTGGACAACCGGTCCCAAAGCCGGATTTCCAACAATAGGTGGATTTGGTGCTTGGATCCCATAACTGCTATCTGGCTGCTGAAATGTACTGCTGGGTTGCTCACTCTGTGAAAAATCCCAGCTCATACTGTAAGTATCCTTCTTGCCGAAGCTGCCGGACCCAGAAAAATCTCCCTCTTGCTGATGCCGGATGTACCTCTTCCGATCATGCCAACTATCAGGCCTGTCATATAGCCGGGAGTGCGCTGGGTCAGATATCCTCCAAGAGTTCTCTTGACTGTAGAAGGGACCCATTGAGTTGTGTGTTGCTGGGATCTTAGGGGTTTCATAAGCATTAGATTTTAGGTCTTTGGACTGCTGGACCTCAAGGGTGCGGGAAGTTTCAACATGACTAGTGCTATCAACCATATTGCTTTGCGATTGATAGGCCATGCTTGGAGGGGTTGTGAAGAGGGATTTGTCAGTGCAAAAGCCATCAAGGCAGCGCTTGGTGCTCTCAGGCAGCCAGTCGGGGTAACCCCTCAGCCTCCCAGTAGGGCTGAGTGTGCCAGGGACTTCCCTACAACCATCCTCTGCACGATCAGCTTCTTGACTTCTGGTTCCCCTCCAACAATGCTCCTGTGAATCTGAAGACAACTGGCGGGGGCTGTTATTAGGACTGGAAGATGATGCTAACATGGCCCTTGAATCATGAGGATGAGTGAGTGTGGAATTTTTTGGCACAACCACCACAGAGTGCAACCTGTTTTTAGGGATACTGCTGTCATCCGAGTCACAGTCAGAATCAGAGTCACTGTCATCAGTGCGGCTGCCAAGATCCTGACCAAGGCATACACTGTTCCTTTCAGGCTTATTCCGTAAATGACTATCCTGCTGGTAATCTCTAATGCTATCCCCAAGTGAATCCTTCACCCTAGCCTCATCTCCTGAGCCAGACACAAATTTTGTTTTCAGCAGCTCTTTGTTGCTCATATCACCATGAGATTTGATGTCCATTTTTGTGTTGCTGGTGTCACATGCTTGAGATTGTGCAAATGTTTTTAATGGCTGCATCTGTTCAGTGAGCTTAATTTTTTCACAAGATTTTATGAGCGATCTGTCTTCATTGCTTACAATTCCTTCATTCTTTTTAAACTGATGTTGTGTAGGCAACATGTCTTTGCTTACATAGATTCTGACTAGCCCATCATTCTTGGATTCTCTCTTTAAACCATCTTCCATACTTGATTCTTTTGAGAACTCTATTTTCCTAACAGAAATAATTTTTTTAACCAATGATTTAGACTCATAAACAGGCATTTTTTGAGATGTTTCATTAGCACCGACTTCCTGTCCAACAATATCCCACCGAGATTTCTTCATGTTACTTTTGATTTTCAACACTTCAAGACCTTGTTGCCCATATTTCATATCAGCAGCTGAATGTTCATTAACTTTTATGACAGACTCAATTTTAGGTGGAGCAAAAGAAGACTGTGAGCTGACCTCACTTGGGTTAGAAACATCCCCTGATTTAGTGTTTTGCTGCAAATTCTCTCGAAATGGCAGTTCTTTTACAGGAATTAAATTTTCATACAAGTTTGGATTCTGCCCTATTTGAGGGGGGGTACTACTAGGTACCAAACATATGCCACTACTTGGAATATCAGCAGTGGAGGTCTTTTCTGAAGATTCTGATATCTGGTGGAGAGGCTGTGCACAATGCTCACCTTCACATACAGCTCCATTACCTTGCTTGTTTGTTGAAATGCCATTTGCAACCTCATCATTCAGTTGAGAGTTAGTGTTTGAACCTGAAACAAACTCAGATCCTGCAAGAAATTTTACCCGACTTGAAGTACACAACCCTTTGGATGGCACTAAATTAAGAGATTCCTCCAAAGTCCCAGATAAGTAATTATCTTCGGAAGGTTTGCAACCAAATACTAATGAACTTGATGTATTACGGGCTTCACTTTGAGGGTCATCCTTGCTTTCCCTCATCATACTTGAACTATCAGAATCAGTGTGACTGACTGGGCAGCCCCCATCCTTGCTTTCCCTCATCATACCTGAACTATCAGAATCAGTGTGACTGACTGGGCAGCCCCCATCCTTGCTTTCCCTCATCATACCTGAACTATCA
>JABFEB020000132.1:19553306-19593905 GCA_019775895.2 Stomatorhinus ivindoensis
CCGGCATCGATCACATTGGAGGACCAAATTGTCCCCAAAATGTAGTAAAACCTGAAATTTCCCTACTTTTGGGGACATCTTTTGAGGTCCTCATTTGGATAACCTCAGTTTTATAAAAATCTGGGAATGCAATCGAAAAAGTAAAAATGCCAAAAGACTTGTATTTGGGTTGTTTACTTATGGTTAAGGTTAGGGATGGGTAGAGATTAAAGGTGTCGTGATTGGGATTAGGGTTTTTCCCATAGAAATGAATGGATGGTCCCCATTTAGATAAGAAGACTAATACTGAAAACAGGATTTAAATTAAGGAAATAACAAACAAACAAACAAACAGATAACCAATGACATCAGATATACAGATAATGCCAGACTTTTCCTGCAACAGAGATGGGATGCTTCCCTAAGTGTTATGGCTGGGGTGGAGTGTAGCATGTAGGCAGGAGGTGTGGCTGAGCCTGCAGATAGATGGGATTCACATGCACTGCTTAGCATACTGTGATGGAATGAGCTGCTAGCTGAAGGTGCTGCAGAATAGCGCCCCCGAAAGCTACTGGGCAAAATTGTTTATAATGTTGTCCACGTTACTTAGTAAGTGTCCTGTGATTTTTCCTTATACTGATACTGTGAAATCTGCATTAATTTATATCAGTATTCACATCATGAATACTAGCTGCCCATAATACGAGAGGCTTGGGGAAAAGCAGATGCAGTCACTAGTAAATCACATCTTTTAATATCTGTGATGGGCTATCCTGGAGATGAAACACTTACTGAGTCATTATTTGCCAGCTTTTTTGTTGTCACAGTTACAAACTAAATGGAGAAGTCATGGGGATGTCACAGGATTCTGCTGAATGGAAGAAGGCTTTATAAGGAAGGACAATATGGTCCAAGCAGCAATAGTGCTGTTAAACCAAGCTATTCCTCTGACTCTAAAATGTAAAAGGAGCACTTGACTTGGCGGTTCTGTCTAGTATAAAGAGTCACAGTCACAGAGTACTCAGCTGCTTGACTGAAATAAAATCTTGGTCTGGAGTTTTACCTTTGACCCTGAGCTATCCATCTCAACTGTGGACATGACTATTAATTTTGAGCAATGTGGATATGGAAAGTGGTTAATGGATGGCCTTGAATGAAATCTGGGTAGGCCTGAGTGATGCTTATTACCGCACGTTTCCTTAAACAGGCATAGATATTTTCAGCATGGTGACAAGTAGCACAAAACCCATAGGGATTATAGACGCCAGTTAATGTAACGTTAGTCAACAAACGTAAGAGTGGAAGCTCTGAATATTATTATTAATACATATTTCTAATAATTCACAAAACAATTCAATTCAACGTAATTAGTACAAAATTTATTTTAAAAAATTGAGACTCGAAAGCATTGCCAGATTCTTGGGTGGGTCCCGATCCCCCTAGATTGAGAGCTGGGCCCATCAATAAATCCATGCCTGCTTAAGAGTTACAATACGAAGAGGTTTACATGCACATTATTTGGTCAGAAATTGACTAAAGTGAGCCTCTACACAGGGAATATCGGTTATAAATTTTGAAATTTTATCTGTTAATGTCTACTCAGAGTAGCCAGAGACAGGAAGTCAATGGAACTGTATCAAAGCACAATGGGGGTAAATTACAGTGAAAACGGTCCGGTGCTTATGCCTTGAAATCAGGTTAGGACATCACTGAATAGCAAGGGGACAAAGCCTAATCTGATTAAAGGTCGGAAGCTGGAAAATTGGTCTTTAATTAGCCACAGACCCTCATGGATTTGGCATTTATATTCATCAGTTCTCCGTGGGATTCTATGATCCTCTGTGAATGTGATTGGTGTTTATTTCCTATGGAACAGGAGCTCTCTGTTTAGAGATTTTTTAGAGCATGTGATGGTTGCAAGAACATTCTTCCAGTTCACCTGCCCCTTATAGCTGATTACAGAAGTTGTTGTACAGAATTACTGTTGTTTTTTCTTTCTACATCCTCAAGACATGTTCCCAGACCCTGACCCCTTAGTCTCCACCCGACTCCTCCACCCGACAACAAAAATGGCTGTCATT
This sequence comes from Stomatorhinus ivindoensis, assembly GCA_019775895.2. Taxonomy (NCBI): domain Eukaryota; kingdom Metazoa; phylum Chordata; class Actinopteri; order Osteoglossiformes; family Mormyridae; genus Stomatorhinus; species Stomatorhinus ivindoensis. Next base: position 19,555,367 of record JABFEB020000132.1, read on the forward strand.
CTTTTTGGTTCTTTTGTTCTTCTATCTCCATCCCCAAACCCAAATGAGATCTCTGTCCCTTCCTCCATCCCCTTTACATGACGCCTGACTGAAGTGTGCCTTACAGATGAGAACATAATGGCCTTTTAAAATTAAACTCAGCTACCTCCCCCATCAAAAGGCTCAGACCAGCTCAGTTTATGATGCCCTGAAGCACAGCCCCCGTCACACAGGTCAGAATGGGTTAGCCTTTGTTCACCATGTTCTGAGTGTTGCATCAGCGAACCACATGACAAAACACATGTCTTGCCTGCAGGAGAGACCACTCATCTGCCCTAAGGTAGAGATGGGAAAATCCCAGACTGCAGCACCAACAATTTGCTAATCTTGTCAGGAATTTGCTACCATGAACCCTGTCATAGGAGTTAGTCAGTAACAGTGCTGGTTATCCCTGTTGGTCTGGGAACTACCACACTGTCAGGATCTATCCCTACAATATCTGTCATTTCTCCATTTGGCCAGCAGGTGTTGCTGGCCAACTCATTCTTTTCTCTGTTTTGAATGTTTCACAGTCCCTTGTGTGTTCCCCCTGCTCCCGGGTCCACTGCATAGCTGAATGGGCTGAGTGTATGACTAAGAACTTTGCATTCTTAGGATTATGATTTTGAGGCTGGCCAAAGGCCAGCTTTCACTCTGTTGGACATTTTAGTGATTAGTTGTTTTTTCCATGTTAATTATGTTCTTGTAGTGGTCCTTTCTTTTTTGTATCTTTGCCTTGTGTGTATTTTATAATAGGCCACACCTGTCCCTCACTATACTCTTGTTATCCGTGTATATTAGTGCCTGTCTTTGCCCTTGCTCATCGATTAATCATTAGATTCTTGCCTGCACCTGTGGTTCCCGAACTTGTTTGATGTCTGGTTTCCTCGTGTTTAGTTTAGCCCTTGTTAGTTCTTGTTTTACACTACTGCCTTTGCTTTGATCCCTTATGGTCCCTTTTGTTTCTTGTCCTCAGTTTTAAATATAGTTCCCTTGGTGTGTCGCACTGGATTCATCATCCATCATGCCTCAATACAACATAGACTGCTAAACCCCCATGCAGCAAAAGCACCAACACACACAGTCACACACAAACATGTTCAATCAGATATGGTTGTATTGAACTTTGTTTCCTTCCTGATTTATCTTGCTCTGTGCTTCTTTTCTCTCCCCTCTTCATTAATTCCATATCCATCGCCCCCAGTGTACCCTGATCTTAAGTCCATTTCACTTGCACAACTCCAGATGGTACTCCAATGGTTGACAAATCGTGTACACCATGCTTTTAGAAGAAATGTCATTGCTACACTTAACTTTCTGGTGCATGCATGTATTATGAATAGAAGTTCTCTGAGGACAACTGCAATCATTTATCACATGCCAGTGGATTTATTTTGTAGACCAATCACCCTACCCTTTTGTCTTAAATTCCAATGGGGTGAGCATTCATTCATCCCTGCCCTACTCTGGGTTTTTGTCTGTGAAGATTTCCAGCATGGGTGCCAAACTCCTGAGTCTTACAAATGCTCTTTAAACCATCTGCATCCTTGGTCTGACATTTTTATATTATTGGGTACCACAGTTAGAGTCACCTTTGAGAGGATACAGACACTGATGCTGATCATGGAAAAGAGACACTTGTGAAAGGCTTCCTGCTCTATGTAATTACGTTATAGGTAAGACAAGGTCAATTGCACTGGTGCCCATATTTTTCCGTGTGTTCTAGAGCAGTGTAGAAGCTTTGATAAATGGAATTGTTCAAATTCATCCGGAGCATAGAATCATGACTACCATTTATCAAACTGAGTGCTGCCTTTGATGACAACTAATATGTTTAAGCAGTCTGTATTTAAATGGCTTCTCTTATAAGGATTCATCCGGCGAGGAGCCATGTTACACACTGATTTACAGCCACTGTTCCGTTTAGCCCTAAGATTGAGATTTGTTTTGCTGTGGTCACTCTATTCCATGTGCTGTGAGCACTGGAACAAACAGGCAATTGGGGTGATTCAGCCTCAGTCAGGCTCCCTATGATCTGATTCAACAAAGGTTCTGCATTATTTGGCAGCATTGAGACGCTATGATTAAAGTGGAGGGCTAATGACATCACCCTCCCTTTTAGGCACTGAACTCTCGGGTGGCTTCTCTTCAAAGAATGCGGTCATAGTTTGAGAGATGGCTGGCTTCAGTATGGTTGGTAATTGATTACCAGGAAGTTATACATCTATAGCACGATGTGTAATTAAATGCTTAATCTAGTCATCATATTTCATTCTGGAGAATCGCCATATTTCATCACATTAACCATATATTTGTGAAGAAGTTATATTTCCTGTGTATCCAGTGGCAGGGGATATCTGATTACAAAGAGCAGAATCTCATGTCACAGGTATCATTATGATTATAGATGTTACGGTGGGGCATGATGCAGGGAAGGACAATACGCAATGTGGCTCACCAAGCCAGAACTTTATTAAACCCAAACAGAACACGATAAAGCTTAAAAAGACCACAAGGAGTGAATAACAAAGCAGATAAGAAGAACAAAACTACCACAAAGTAAACTAACACGAAAACTAAACTAACACTAACAAGGACATAGACAGGTAATCAAGTTCAGTGAGAAACAGGTGGGAACAGTTAACAATCACTAGAGAACAAGAACACTGAGGAATAGGTATGAGCAATAAGGAACCAAAGGGTGACTAGTACAACAAGGGTAGCAAAACAGTATATAAACAGTGAAGTATAGAAGAGCATCACTTCAGGATTGACCCAAGAACCAAAAAAAAACCCATAGAACTATTATTCATTGTTGAGGCTGGCCAGAAACCAACCTTGAACCCTCAACAAAAAGAGGAGCCTAAATATCTAACCGCCCGCTTAGCCCAGTAAGTCACACAGCAGCTTGAGAACCAAGAGAACACACAAGGAACTAAGAATGGGATAGCCAAACAGGGACCTGACATACGGAAGGGGCAGGACAGGGACTGATCCTGACAATAGACTGATAACCTGAAAGCTGTTGGTTCAGGAGATACATATCTGCCTACCATGTATGCCAACCCATGATGTATGCTGCATATAATGCTGTATTAATGTTATTTTGCACTTTGTCTTTGAATCATATTTTTATGCACAGCCTTTTATCTTCTATTTATCCTTGGTATTTGTCATTGTACCCCCCCCCGCCCCCCGCCCCCCTTTAATTTTATTAATTTACCTATACGTTTTCTGCACTGTTGCATGCGCAAGCCAGAGTTTAATTTCACTTTCTTTTCACAGTTGCGACAGTGTAACTGTGCACGTGAGAATTAAACTCTGGAGGCCCTTGAATGTGTATCCATAAGCAAGATTTGATTTATACCCCTATTACCTATCACTCTTCATAAGTTCACAGAAAGGCCTATAGTTGCAGTGACTTTGATGTGGAACTTGCCACTTCCTGTCTATTCCTCAGTTTCACATTGTGATCTAGCACTGGATACACAGGAAAGGTACCTCCTTCATGAAAATATGGCTGATGTGATGAAATATGACGACTACACAAAGCATTTCATTACATATTATAGTGAGTATAATATTTATGGGGCAAATAAAACTTTGATTGATATATCTAGTTAAATAATCTGCATAAATCAGTTGTTTGCCTTGCTGGGGCTAATATGACGGCGCAATTATCCATCTGGCCTGATCTTCTCCTTCAGCGTCCCTATCCACTCCCTGCCCAAATGCCACTCACTTCCTTACACCCCTCATCGCATGTCTCTTCACACAGTCTGTCCCCCCTCTTTGAAAACAAAGAAGGTCTGGCCTTTGTCAATTCACCTCAGTGGAGCCTGAGTTTTTGCTTAAAGCATAAAAATAGTAAATAGTTTCCTTGTCATTATAATATGAAAAATGCCAATAAACATTCATTGATCGAGCCAAATGAAATAAATTAGATCTTACTTTCTTTGCTTATGTTTTCATGAACAGAGCTACGTAGAAATGACTCCTTTGGGCGCCAAAAGGAGGTTGCATTTTCCAAACTATTTATGGTAACATATTCAATTCAGTTAATTTCAATTCAGTTATATTTCAGTTCATTTCAGCTTAAATTCAGTGCATTTTGACAACATTTCATTGTCTCAAAGTGCTTTACATTGTGCCTGCTCAAAGCCCCCATGTGGGCAAGCCAGAAGTGACAGTGGAAAGGAAAATCTCCCTCGTAGGAAGAAACCTTGGGAGCAACCAGATACAAAGGGGGAGCCCATCCACCAGGGGCCGACAGAGGAAGTCAAATGAACAAGATGGCTAAGTCCTAATTTACACTGTCCAAACTTTAACACACTGGATATAGGAAGGCATTTTTTGTTTTGTGTATGTCTCCTCTGGGTATTCAGGGTTCCTGCCAAAATCCAAGTGGAATCAAAGTTCCTTGGTGTGTGATTTCCAATGGACCAGCGTATGGTCCATGGAACAGAATCTGGATTCACCTCAGCCCTGTACTTGGTAAGTGACATGGAAAAGGGACAGATGCATCTGACAGAATAATGACTTTAGTAGCATTATAAATGTTCATTTGAAATCACACTATAACGGCGTGGTAGCTAGGCATCAGTGCCATGCCAGCTACGAATGGCAATGCTGGGCGCCAATGCATGGCAACAACGATTGCCCATGGCTGGCAAGTGATCAAGCCACCCAGCTGGGGCTGTTTTCAAGGCCCTAGCCGGACCTCAAAAGAAGGGCTGAGATGGATGGGGCAAAAGAGGAGAAAGGAAATGCTGGCTCAAGCAACAAGCATCCTGCTTTATTTTCAGCATTTGTTTTGTGGTTAATAAAGTGTCCTAACCCTCACGTCCTCCCACCACATTCCAGTCCTGCATCCTGCCACATTGCAGGGTTTCGTACTGGAAATTACTTCCTTTATCTGTGACTTCCTTCACATAAGCTCTCTGGAATGTGGTGTGGTTTGCCTAATTCTTCCTGGGTTACTCTCATTGACAGTGAGTGTGACAGTATGATGCTGTAAGTATGCAAAGAAAATCTCATACTTTGTAGAAACTCTGGACTACTTGCAAAAACAAAAACTAGCTACATTTATTGAAAACAGACCATTGTGTTTCTCACTAGACCACGTAACCAGAAACAGTGATAGTAAAACTCAAAACAAACATGCTTTTGATTAGAATGAACGAAAATAAATTGATCGGTTCAGCCACTGCTGTTATGCACTGAAATCTGTTTAAATCTGAGAGACTCTGATAAAAGCAGATGCATTTGGTGGGTTACAGCTCATATAGGAAAGCTAAACAGGTGGAGACGTGATAAGAATGCAGATGTTGCTGGCTTTCAGCCATCGTTTTCAGGCAGTAGGTGAGCTGTGGAAACAGGTGGTTATGGGTAAGGAAGGGGGGCTCGGCTGATGTACCATTTAAAGTGATATTTCACTGAAATTGCTGTAGTAATCAGTAAGCTTGGTGGCAGACAGAAAAGATCTCAAACGGTATTTCCTAGTAAGCCATGGGGAAATGGGCCAGTTGCTGGGCTTGTTAATGGACAATTTTGCTAACAATCTCTTCTCTTATACTGGGGTCGCGTTTGAATTAACATGTGGACGGATTTGTAATCTCCTGACTTGATGTTGCTCCTAGGGTTTGTAGTGATAGTGTTACGTTAATATGGGACCCCCCCCAACCGCTCTCATTGTGGACGACCCACCGCCCACTTGGTCATTTGGTAAATATCATTGTACGCCCCCCCCAACGATTCTCAAGATTCCGGATTAGTGTTGCTTTTATAAATACTCGATACAGTGGATCAATGTATGTATGGTATGATGGTAGGGAAGATTACATACTGCTCAAGCCTAGTTGCTCCCCCTGCAGACCACAGAATAGAAGTGCATGCTGGCCAGAAGAAACTGGTAGAACATCCCTAGCAGTCTACTGTTCACTTGAGACTTGAGGCTCCTCAGAAAGTAAAGTTTGCTCTGGCTTTTCTGGTGCAGCACAGCCCTATTGTCCAGCCCATCTAATTCGCTATTTGTTCCTTCTGTGACTTCACCACTTCCACATTCTCGCTGTAGATGGTGGCTGGTCTCAGGGGAAAAACTGCAGCGTCTTGATCATGTTCAGATATAGGTGGTTCTCCTCGCCCTACAAGATGAAGTCCCACACCAGCGTCTTGCACTCCGATCTTGCCTCTAGTACCAACGCAGCCAGTCATAATGGAAGTTCTGCAAGTAGCATGAGTAAGTGTTGTGGGTGACGTTTCCTGGGGTGTCCCACTGGAATTATTCCAGTAGTCTCTTGAAAGTGATGCAAGTGGATGTAAAATGTGTGTGTAGCAGCAAGAGAGCAGATACTTGCCAAAGAGCAACTGGAACCAAGATCAGTCTGCCGATGAGCAGATGCAGTACCAATGAAAACACGCTGACTGTTACTCTTAATTTATCTGGTGGAATTTATATTGATACTACATGTTTGTATTTGCCTTTCCATTAAGGAAAGCTGTGTTTTAACATTTTCCTATATCTCGACAATTTAAAGACAGAGTACTGTTAAAACTAACTACAATATCTTAATGAGTGTTCGTATTGCTTAGATTTGACTTAATTGCTAAATTGACTGTTAGATTATATATTAAAATGATAATGGATCTTTTCCTCTAAATCGGATATTCTGGTCATGCCTATTTCAGGCCAATATATTCGGTGTAATATGACTTGTACTCTCGCAGCTAAACTTGACCTGCTTATGACGTATCATCCATTGGCATTAAAGACTCACCGTCACAATTGTAAAGTACCTTGCGCCACTCAGTGTTCAATAAAAGAACTACACTTTCATGCAATAAAATAATTACTTCTTAGTTAACCTTTACTGGTTCCCCTTTCAGCAATGGACATAGATTTTGAAAATGTCGAAATATACAACAAATTATAAAAATTTAAAAATTTGTAGTGTATGTCATTAATTTATGCACTTGATTTACCCACTAACTACGTGTTACTACAAGAGGATGTAATTTAATTTTCAAATCGCACGCTGTGGTTCTTTTGTCAATTTATTTTTGAATTTTTACACTTAAATTCAAATAGAAAATCTGATGAAAATATGATGATATGCTATCTGCGCAAGAGTGGGCAGATAGAGTTCACGCACAATCCCATTACATCAAATGCAGCTTTAATTTAAAAGATGGGATTGCAGACATACCCTTGAAGCTCCGTCCGCGCTGCCCGGTCACCCCGGCTGCTGCGGTCCGCCGAATCGACCCTGGGTTCCACCGGCTCTGCGCATGCGCACACGCAGAGCGACGTTGCTGGGGCCGGAGAGCATCGTGCCCGTCCGGAGTGTCTCCTGTCCACCTGAAGCCAGCTAAGGAGCGGGGAAGCAATCATGGGGGAAATAAAACTGCCAAGACACATGTTCCTGTGGAGCATGGCCGTCATCTACATGTTTGCTTTCGCTTCCCTTTACGTGCAAATCCCAGGTACGTGCAGCTCCAGTTAGCATTCCCTGTTAGCATGAACCCACTTATTCACGCATGCATGCGCAAGCGTTGCTTTCACAGGCTTTTTATAATCATTCTTTGCCCACAGCTTCATTTTTTTACAGCGATGTAAACTTAGTGGTGTATTTCCGTTTCAGGTGTTATTTTATAAACTCTGGAGCGCACCAAATAAATCATCGTCATCGCGATTTCAAGTATTTGGCGCCGATGTAGAAACCCAGAATATGTCAAATTGTCCTAAACTTTCCAGCCATTGGCCAAATAAGGAAAGTTGGCGGGCGCATGTTTACGGGCGCTGTGGCCGTACAGGTAACTGCGGCTTCTGTAAATAACATAACACTATATACCCGGTTTTAAAATCTTGCGTTCTGTCAACGTACGACGTGGTCATTTTTGAGATTTTTTTTTTCAGTGTGCGAAAATATCCCTGGCTTTGGGCCATGAGGGTAATCCCCGTTCCCATTTCCTGTTTAATTCTTGTTTCTTTTTGGAGCGTATCTGGGGATGAGTACCTTACATTTGGGTTAAAAAAGAAATTGGGCGAATATCATTGTTTGTGTGTGTGTGTGTGTGTGTGTGTTTATCACCGTTTTTGCTGGAAACCATTTTTTTTTTACTATGCGGGGTGTGAAATAAAATTCAGCAAATGTCAGCGCCATGCTGTGGATTGGTGCGGCGTGGCAGGCTTTGACCTTTACGGAGTCATTGATGCGCATGTGGGTTTCAAGAATTTAGACTACTGTGAAAAGATAATCATTCTTTTGGCCCTTCATATACATTTGTTTTATTAATAAACTATTTAAAGTGTGTTTTATGTGAATAAAATTCCTGTTTATAATTAATAGTTTGAAATTTTGTCAGATACATTGTACAGGTGTGCTCCTTGGACGGTGCCTAATATGAAGAAAGACAATATTAATGTAAAACGTGTGTTGAATGACGATATAGATCCCTAATATTAAAATCACGGTCCTCGAGGTCCGAGCACTGCTAGTTTTCCAGCCTTACTTTACCTGTCACTCAAGTGTGAAGTCTCTGACCAATCAGAATCAGTAATTATTAAACTAACTACCTGGGAGTAGAAAAAACTTGAGATGAATTGGCAATAAGAAATAAATGAATTACTGTACAGTCTCTCCATCATTGTACATTTATTTCTAATTTACTTACCATTTAGTTAATCTATAAATCTGTCCACATCTGGTGCCTTCACCAAAATGCTTGTGAAATTTTGGTTTTCTTTAGACAAACATCCCCAATCATATTCCACATCTTGTCCTCTGGTTTTTGCTGTGTCAGAATGCTTCTTACGCTGAATTAGGCAAGTGTATATGTCCGGTAACTGAACTCACACATGCACTTGTTTAATTCAGCAGTACAGTGGTTACTTATTCATTTTGCCTATCGTTTTTCTGTAAGCAGTTAGCTGTGAAATCTTTGCATGTGCTAAAGTGAAAAATGGCTGTTGGATTGTAGCACAAACCTGGCTCAAATATGTGATTGTGGGAATCTGGTTGCTGGCTTTGCAGTCACGAATGAGCTGCTCATTGGGCAGATATTGGCTGTAATTGACTGGAGGTTTATGCTAGTTAAAGAACTAGCCTGTGTTCTGAATCTGTGTCATTACTGCAGTGTCAAAGCAGCTTTCATGCATATCGGGAATCCCAAAATGCTGTTCATTGGATTGCATTTACCTAATTGATGTGCATCACTGTGATAAAACAGTGATGAATAATGATTTTGTAAGGTGTGTGTGACCGGAGGAGTTAATGCAACAGATACGTGAGATGCAGCATCATGAAAAATTGTGAGCAGTATGGTGAGAGAGAGAGAGAACCATCCGTTGTGATTACATGACGCTAGGCAGACAAAGCGTATACATAATACTCAAATTGCAAGACCTCGCTCGTTTATCAAGTTAAAATTTATTTTAAAATTTTGCTCGTCTTGCAAAACTCTCGCAAACCAAGTTACTATCCTAGGTTTGACTGTAACTTGAAATTCTGATTTTTCAATACAGTTCCTGTGTTTCTAAATCTTGGTTATAAAATTCACTGTGGCCGTGGAGTTTATGTTTCGCTAGTACGTTTATAGGAAACAAAACTTAGTAAGCTGTGCAACTTTAATGACTACTCCTTTTCAGGATTATCTGCTATGTTTAACATTAGTTTAAAGTTCACTGCTGCTACTTCTGCATGAGCTCTGCATGCGCTCTTCAAGCCATTCCTAATCATTTTCATCCTTGCTGTTTAAATCACTCATGAATAGATGTGTTTCTGGAAAATTGGCTTCTTTTGAACTGCACAGCCCTGAAAGTGCAGTTTTTTTAATTATAAACTGATCTTATTCCGCCCCTCTCTCCCTTGCACCCCTGACTCAGGTCTCTATGGGAACGAGGGAATCCTGCCAGCACGCTGGCAGATGCGCTATTTGGGCAAGTCGCTGCTGGAGCAGCTGAAAGATTCTCCCACCCTGCTGTGGCTGGGGCCCCAACTGGCCCTGGACACCCAGCAGTGCATGGAGCTCATCTGCCTATTGGGAGCCACGCTGGCCTTCGGTGCCGTGGTGCTGGAGCCGCTGAGGGGCAGCCTGGTGTTCTTCAGCCTTTGGGTCCTCTACCGCTCCGTGTACCAGGTGTGCAGCCTCCCGGCCAGGTGTGCAATATCCACTTGTAGTCGGATCATGGTTTAACCATGATTGTTTCACAGCAGACATTCACAAGATGTGTGATTTCATACACTGCATTTATATTATATTTAATAACTGAAAATTAAATAAAATATCCTGCATTTCTTTATCAGAGTAACCAGCTAGCAGTCTGAGTCCTTTTTACATTTATACTGGTTTCTCTTGCATGCCAGCTACATAGGATTCACTTAGATGTTTTTGTGCAGTTATTTTTATTAATAAGTTTCTTTTTCAGGTTGGTCAGGTCTTTCTGTACTTCCAGTGGTAAGTCTTTTTTTTACATTAGGCATTCTAGCTAACCTATTTGCTAACAGTATACCTCATACCACTTTGCTTCAGTTCATGTGTGAATGTAGACACAAAGTGTGTGTGAGCGTGCACACACTAACATCTCGCTTCCTGTTTTAGGGCTATGAGTTCAGTCTAAGACCAAGACACTGACTGATTCCATTAATGTAAAAAATGTCCAGAAATATTGTTCGGAATGCTTGTACAATGGAACATGGTCTCACAGTTATCATTAACTTTCAACTCTGACGTGAGTGTGCAATAAAGCAGGGAACACGTGTCCACCTTCTAGTGCTTGGTGTTTAGGTACTTTTTCACTGCACCAGTTACCGTACTTTTGATATGGTACTTTTAGTACTTTCTCATTTCCACTAACTTCTAGTACCAGTACTAAAAGTTCCAGTACCTAAAGTACCAAAGCAGTTGGAGTACTTTTGGTACATGACAAGAAATTTAAAAAGGTATTTTGTATAATATACTGCAGCAGCATTGTATTGGAAACATATTGCGATGTGATTTTCTTGTACTAAATGTTTAGATGTTTATAAAGCATAAAAAAGGAGTTCAATAATTTTTCAGAAACCTCTCTAGGAGTGATTTAAACAGCTGAATGGATTTAAATGGATGAAAATGATTATGATGGTCTTAGTGTGCATGCAGCAGTCATGCATAAACAGTAGCAGTAAACATTAAGCTGAATTTTTTAAACATGTATTAAATAATCTTGAAAATAATGATCATTAAATTTGCAATGCTTGTAAAGTTTTGTTTATGACAAAGTAAAAATGTTTTAGTAAAAGTTAATTCCCCAGTTTTGCCAGCTTTTTGGTACTATATGGATGTTTATTTACACCCACAGTCTTGGTAAGTGACGTCCAGAAGTTAATCTGTATAAATTCGGCTTATCTTCATTTATTAAGATAATAAATAATGACCGAGACGCCGGACAAATGTTTACTCCCCTCTATAAAAAACCTGTTCATTATGGCCCATGAGCCATATATTCATGTTGCCCTAGCATGGAACTAAGTACAGTGGAAAAATCCCTGAAGACACTTTTGTAGGACACACTGGCTTATCACTCCACCCACCAACTCGTCAGGTGTTCTTCTGAACGAGGAATCTGATTCATGCTTGCAAAGCAGTTCTGCTGTTTTTGCCTCCACTCACTGCAAGCCTGTGGTGAACTGCTTGTCGAGAGATGTCGGCTAAGAAGCCGGGAAGTAGAGCGTTCAATGTTCTGTCGACATACTCCCCCTGCCCCCCCCCCCCCCCAGCCCTTCTTGGATTGGTTCAGCCCCTGTTATGTGGTGTCCTCTTCCATGGATCTAGGGACGGTCTTCTGCTGGAGGCGGGATTTCTAGCCATCCTCGTGGCCCCCTTGAACCTGCTGTGGCAGTCCCCCTCGAAGCACCATGACGCCACCACCTTCTGGCTGGTGCGATGGCTGCTCTTTCGCCTCATGTTTGCCTCCGGGGTCGTCAAACTCACCAGCCGCTGCCCAACTTGGTGGGGCCTCACTGGTAGGTGGATGAAGCTCCACCCATAATGGCTGTAGTCATTAGGTGCAGGTTTTCCTGGAAAGGCGATTCGGTCACTGTTGAGAGTTGGATTTGCTCATCCTGGTGTTGCATGCGTCTCACCTTGTGTGCTAGCCCTCACATATCACTACGAAACGCAGTGCATCCCCACACCCCTGGCCTGGTACGCCCACCAACTCCCCATGTGGTTTCAGAAGCTCAGCGTCGTGGGCACCTTCATCATCGAGATCCCTGTCCCCTTCCTCTTCTTCGCTCCCATTAGGAGATTGAGGATCTTTGCCTTCTATGTGCAGGTGTGTTGGATCTTCGCTCCTCTTAGTCTCGGACACCCAGGTGCTATTTGCTTGACGGTGGCCTGAATCTGTATTGCGGGTAAAACTGATGCACAACTGCTTTCACTGTTTCGGACTCCAGGTGTTGCTACAAGTGCTCATTATCCTAACAGGAAACTACAACTTCTTCAATCTACTCACCATCATTCTGTGCTTCTCGCTGCTGGATGACGACCATGTCAACTTCTGGCTGAGACGTGGCAAGAAGATGAAAGAGAAATGTACGAGCAGGAAAGCCAGATTCTAATTTTCTAGTAGAACGGCTTCTAATCAAGCTTATCAGCTCCCTGCAGATGTTTCTCTCAGCAGGGTTTTACTATTTAAGGGATGTTGGCTGGAAGGGATACAAACGATCTTTCATTTGCTAATTAAATAAACCCGGGAAGCATCATAGATTTGACAGCATAAAGCCAACGGAAAACTTGGCCAGCAGCAGCGCTGCTGTCTAGCACAGCTGATCAGCAGGAGGCTATAGGCAAACCTCTTATCATTGCTATGTGGCCACATAGCATGGGCCCACCTGTTGCGGGGACACACACCTTTTGGATGAAATCAGAAGACATCCTATTGGTCAGTAGGTACAAGCTTTGATTGGCCATGATGTTGATTCACTCTGGTGTTAACCTGCCTTTATGGCCATTGTGGGAAGATGCATTACATGCACAAGGCAACAATGTTGCATTATATTCATTCATTTGCATAAATGGTAATTAACTTTTAAAGGATTTGTTACATGTCTACGGTGCAGTAAAGTTAACCACCTACAAATGTTCCTGAACCATGAGTTTTTAGATCTCTGACTGCCATTCGTTAATACCAATCTTTAAGTCAGCCATATCAACTACTCAGAGACCTTTGAAGGACTATTTGCTTAGCAATAAACTATCAGTTTACATAATATATGGCCTTTTGATGATGTTGTTTTGCAAAGTGTTATTTAATTACTTTAATAGTACAATGCTGTTCTCCATTTGTCTTTCAAAGCTGGGTACCAAGCTGCAATTTCCTGGACAGCATTCATGATTGAACTGGCTGTCTACGGCCTATTCTTCTACTGGACTGCACTGTATTTTGGGCTGGAGATCAACTGGGAGAAGAAGAGTATGTTTTCGAAAACAGGTCTGCGCACCCGTCGAGTTCTTTGTTGACTTGAGTCCCCATGAGGTTCCATCACACTCAAGAAGGACGTGTCTTTGTGCTTCTCAGAATTCACCTACCACCAGTTCAGCAGCTTTCTGAAGATGGTCACCTTTCCAAGTATTTGGCTTGGCATGCTGTCACTTGCCTGGGAGGTGGTCACCGCCATGTATAAGTGAGTCTGCTTATTTGTACAAGTTCTTTTTCATACGCATCATAGGGGTGTTTTGACTGCTGGGGTTTATGTTGCTTTTTTAGTATCTTTTTGCTGGTACGACTGTAATATTCCCACCTTTCCATTTTATCTTAGATGTGCCTGCATTCGAGGATTCTTCTGGAAGCTTTGGGCTACTGTCCAGTGGGCCGTCTTTGCCACAGGGGCTGCTGGCATGTTTGCCATCAGTTTGGTGAGGTTTGTTTGTATGTCGTCTGCATTTTCACAGCCACCTCTTGCTCTGACCTGGGGGCTGCTGGGAGGCTTCACTTATGGTGCATTCGATTATCTCTCTGAATTCATAAAATTCGAGGTGCGTCACGTCTGACCAACCCTTCGTTAGAGCTACACATCTCGGAACAAACATGGCTGCCTCCATAAACACACTGCTGTTGTGTGTTGTTACTTTATATTTTAGCAGATTTTACATTTATAACTACAGTGGTACCTCAGTTCTCAAATTTAATCGGTTCAGAACTTCGGATCGAATCCTAAAAAGTTCAAACCCTGATCGAATTTTTCCCATAAGAAATCATTTTAAGGACCGCTGGTGTAACCATAAGAAAAAGAAACCAATTAATTAGTTCCCAGCCCCAAAAAATTACACCAAAATGACTTCTGAGATTCAGATCGAGTACTAGGTAATTTTTTTCCGAACTGGTTGGTTCAACCTTTAAGAAATTCAAGTTCTAATGAGTTCGAGAACTGAGGTACCACTGTATTAATATGTTTAACAATAAGCATTAATTAATATTTAGAAAATTTGAATTACTGTTGACTATGTAAGCCGTCATATTGAAATGACGACACAAGTGAGTCTCGGTACAACAAATTCTGTCCGACATCAACGTAGGAAAAGGAGGTGTGTTTCCGACAGGAAGTGACGATTTTATCTGACTTCCAACTCTGCGAGGGAATCGAACTCAGGATAACTTGTCGTTGATCTTGGCATCATGGGAGATGTAGCGATCAGCTGAAAGTTTCTTTATCATGCCTTTTGTAGTCTTCAAAATGTTCAGTGCAAATATGTCCATGTTATTTCTTTTTTATGTACAGACTTGGACAGGATCTCATTCATCACAATAGTACTTTGTCTCGTCTATTTATGGTTTTTATTTATAATAGACCTCACGTTCTTAAAGGTTCCTTATTAAACTTCTGGAACGGGCACCGCCGTAACTGCTCCAATTCATCACTAGGTGCCGTACACTTACATCGAGTATGACTCTCATGGAAACCTCTGGCCAGACCTGCATAAGGCATACAGTGCAGTGGACCGCTATCACCTGGTTGGCTCCTACGGTCTGTTCAGGAGGATGACGGGGGTGGGAGGCCGGCCTGAGGTAGTGATTGAGGGCAGCATGGACAAGAACACCTGGACGGTAAGAGTTATATTTTGCAGAAGCTGAACTTTGAACTGATGTTCTCTGTCCAATGTGTCCTTCATCCATCTTTCTAGATCAGCAATTCTCAACCCGTGGGTTGCGACCCAAGTTCTGAAAGTGTTGTGAGGCAGAGTTGGAAATTTTAAAATCAGCAAGCTCCTATGCAGATCCACAATCAACTTTCCTAGCCCCACTGCCAGAATTAACCTGTGTAAACCGGTTAAATTGGATTTGCAAATGCTTAGTGCAAAACTACTGAACGCTCAACCAATTCAAGAAGCCAAACCACAGATGCTTAATTTTAAAATCACGGGCACATCCAATCAGATTTTTTCAATATGCATTGATTGGTGTAAATTGCAGAGGGCACTGCCGCGCTTAATTATAGCATTCATTTAAAGCTATACATGATATAGGATTGCAATTGAGCTGGCATGGTAAAAAGTTGGTTGCGGTGCAAAAAAGGTTGAGAACCATTGCTCTAGATCAGTGTTTCCCAACCCAGTCCTTGGGGAAGCCTTTACAGTCCACGTTTATGCTTCCTCTCAGCTCCCGGTGCACCTGTACCAGGTATTCAGTGTTCTTGATTGGCTGAGAACTGGGAGGGAGCATGAACGTGGATTATCTGGGGTTCCCCGAGGACTGGGTTGGGAAACACTGCTCTAGATAATGTTCAAAGAGAATTGATGGATGATTGGCTGTGGTTGGCAGTGTACCATAATGAGTTTTCCCCTCCTCCAATAGGAGATCGAGTTCATGTACAAACCTGGGAATGTGAGTGGCCCACAGCCAATCGTGGCACCCCACCAGCCTCGCTTGGACTGGCAGATGTGGTTCGCAGCACTTGGCCCCCACACCCAGAGCCCCTGGTTTCCAAGCCTGGTGTACCGACTTCTGCAGGGCAAGAAGGATGGTGAGATAGAGGAGGAAAGGTGAAACGGGTGCTGGTGATACAGTAGAGGAGTCAATCTGACTCCTCAAGTCATTAAAACAGCTCTCCATCTTCCTGTCCAGTGATTAACCTGATCCAGGTGGACGAGACCCTGTACGCCTTCAGGCAGCAACCTCCCACTTTTGTCCGTGCTCTCCTCTACAAATACCGGTTCACAGATGCCCAGGAGAACGGGTGGGTGCACGGTCCTGTCTGCTGTACTTTTCATGGACTCCTGGTCACTTGAGACTAGACGTCTCAGTTGTCCCGATGAGCTGCAGACCATAAACAAGCTTAATGCTCCCTCGTCAGGTGGTTCCCCCAGCAGTTCTGGAGGCGGCGCTATGTAGAGGAATTTTTCCCCACCGTGCACCTGGGAGACCCGTTCCTGGATGGTCTTCTCACACAGTACGGCCTGAAGGTACCACAGAACAGCCTTCAAACTGCTACACTCATCTTACTCTATAAGGGCCAGTTCCATGTGTCAACTTGGTTAATTTCTTCAGCACCTTAGTTGGAAAGTCTGTGTAATAAGTAGGAGCCCATGCACCTGTGTGACATAATGGACATAACCAAAGGAAGGAAGGAAAGGGAGTCCTCAAATACAACTTTTCTTTGCCTTCTCTAGGCACTTTCTACAGATCCTGTCACGTTGTCATTGGTATTTAGGGCAGTGTTTTTCAACCTGGTGCTCAAGAACTCGCAGACAGTCTGTTTTTGCTCGCTGCCAGACGGCACACATTTTTGCTCCCTCCCAGCTCCTGGTAGGAGCAAAAACGTGGAGTGTCTGCAGGTCCCTGAAGACCAGATTGGGAAACGATGATTTAGATCAGTCCACATGATCAACATATTGTTTATTGCTTTAAATTGTCAGTGAAAATGCATATTTAAGGACTGTTTTTACTGACTGTGTTTAGTAGTCTTGTGTTTCTCATAATGTGGTACTGACATGCACGTTCTGCGAAGGGCAAAGGCCTGACCCGGCGAAACTCAGATGCAACAGTCCCTTGGCTCCTGAGGCTCGTCAGGGAGCACATCCACACTATGTCAGGGCCCCTCGTGCTTTGGTCTCTCTTCAGCGCTGGAGCCACCATCTGTCTCCTCAAGACACTATTCTCCTCGACTCCCAAGGAGAGCAAGTCTGTCCGCTCCAAGCCGTACAGTGGGAAGCCCAAGGAAACGGCGCCCCCTAGTTCAAAAAAGGACCACGTGCATAAAAATGAGGAGGACCTTTCTCCTGGCCACAAGGCGGAGGGGAAGGTGCAGGATTTGGATAACAAGCCGAAATAAAAGGCAGTGGTGTCACCCTGCCCATATCTTCGTCTTGGCACAGTGGGAACTCTCAGGTGCTTCTTCCCCACACCCACTGCCACTTGAATGCTGTGCTTACTTTCCATGCAGTTTGTATTTCCACTGAAAGTTTGCTCTTTGACACTGCTTTTCCTTCTGAGAGAACACTTCCATTTTTCTCGCAGTGTTGCTCTCTTCCACCAAGATGCGACCTAGTTTCTTAGTCCAGCTTGCTGGAACCACAGAATTCACCTTTCTCCTGTTTCAGAAGTTACCGTATTTTTACGCATATAACGCGCGCTATACGTGTTTTTACAAACCGCGCAACTCTCCCGTGCAGCATCTCCGTTTGCGCGTTATGCAAAATTTGTTTTAAATGGTTGATGTCGTCTGTTAATATTTTAATGGAGATGAAAATGTCCTATCGAAACAAAACAAAACAAAACTGCCAGTTCCTTCTTTTCTTTTCTCCATTCACGCACCGATGCTTCTCCAACATCAAGCTCCCTCGCTGCTGCCCTGTTGCCTATTTCCTCAGCTTTCGCAATGACTTTAAGCTTAAAGTCCGCTGTATATGACTTTCGTTTCACTCCTGGCATGATGGGGTTTTAGAAATACTTTAAATTTAAACTTAATCGAGAAAATCTACTAGATAAATGCAAAATACCAATCTCAAGAGATCGAAAATAAAATGTGAGGTCAACATGCGGCAACGATCTTTTATAGGCCGACCCTATAGCTCTACTCTGTCTTTCTATGTATGATCTATGTCTGGGGGTGGCGGGGGGAGTTTTCAGTTCGATGGGCAGCATGCGCGGTATACCTATGGGGGCGGTATACGCATGGGCGCGCTGTGCAGATTTTTTTTACATAATTCCTTTGTTCCCCTTGCACTATACGCGTTATACATGTGTGTGCGTTATATGCAATACAGTACATATAAACAACTTTCCCACTTGCACTAATTGCATTTTTTCACTATTTGCTCGGGAGGGCTCTATTAAGCCACATATCTATATGGCCAAATGCAACATAGCAGCGTTTAGAATGCCAAGGGACACAAAATGAAAACTACATGTTGAAATGCTAAAATACAAAACGCATGTAAATAATTCATATATGAAATGAAAATTAACACAACAGGGTTCAGAAATATGTAATTATATACAAGTATATTACCATTAGGCTGGATTCAAGCGCTATTTGTTTTGTCAGTACACCTAGTAGGTGATGCAAAATGCAAGCAATTCTTTCAATTAAAATACATAAGCTAATGTAACTTGCTCTGCACAACATTCAAACACTACTTCATTGTAACATTTCGTTTTCATTGAAAGTTTCTCTCTCATGCTTGTGAGAATGACCAAATATAAGTATGGTAGGCTACAGTCATGCTTTCATTTTCAAAATAAAAGGGTTTCTGCAGATTTCAAAAAGATTCATAATGCATGTACTTTAATGCCTTAAAGAAGTCCATGTACCATGTTTTGCTTGTCACTCAGATTGCTGGGGGTGTAACCCACTTTTCTTGTTTTATAAATGTTGGGTTAAATGCAGTGGGCATGGTCATGCTGGTGAGGTGACAAAATGTCACTTTTGACATGCTGTTTTTTATTTAAGCACTTGATGGGAGAACGGATCCCTTACAGCAGAATGTGCGGAAAAAGTAAAACAAACTCTTGTTCATTTCTGAATTGCTGATAATGCAGCCTGTTCAAAAGCAAAACCTGTGCCTTAACAGCTGGGTTAACAAGCAGGTAATGCAAAATGACTGCACATTACAGAAATTGTCTGAGGCTTGCAGTCAAACAGTGTGGCAAACAAAGGCACTTTTAAAATTCACTAAAATATAATGGGATTGACCAGCCTAAAAACTTGAGTGCTTTGACATCACACAAACTGTTAATGAAATGTTACGCAAAAAATTTTTGATCATGGGAAGGGTTTTAATAAAACAAAATTAGATAAGGAAAAACTTAGTCACTTTGCATCTCTCACAACTTTCCACAGGCTCTCCTAAACTGTATACTGCACAGCACTGTTTTCAGAAAGCTGTCTACCCACTAGCATTTCATCTCTAAAAGCAAGTAAATGAAAACAATATTGCAGCTAAGTCTTCTGCTAGCACAGTGTGGCGACACTCCTGCCAGCCGGCGCCCCGGGGGACTGATGCTGCTTCAGTGACCTTCCCATTTGCCCTGGTCTAGAATGACAACGGGGGCAGTCAGTCAGCCATCCCACTATCTAGACTGAGTTTGCCGCGAAAGATTAATGCTCGCCGATGCCGGGCTCGAACAACCTAAACCTGCACGAAGCGGATTTAAATATAAACAGAAAGGCATGTTAACAACAAGAAAGCATACTACTACCACTGTGCACCAGCGAAGTGAGACAGGAGACTGAATGCAAGAGTACAGTTGTGTGGCACCAGCTGCATTCACTATCACAGTTCACATTTTCAGGTCGATTTAAAAGAATGGTAATTGGAGAATGCAGAACAGAAGCTATCAGTTTCTCGACAGTGGTAACAATCATTTTTGCTGTTATTTATCCACACACCGAGGGTCAAAGAAAGGCTAGGAAAGCTGTCAGAAAGGTACGTGCGTGTGAGGATCAGTGCCAAGTCAGCAAAACAAAAAACAATCCGATCATAAAAAGGAGGAAGCTTCCCATTCTGCCACAGCTTATCTGATTAATGTTATGATGATTAATGTTATGAAATATGATGAAGATGGTGGCGCAGGAGGTAGCAGGAGGTAGCACTATCGTTCGGCAACTGTAGGGTTGCAGGTTCGAGCCCTGGTTCCTCCTGACCCCATCGAAGTGTCCTTGAGCAAGACACTGAACCCCCAATTGCTCCCGGTATGCAGGTTGGCACCTTGCATGGCAGCCTCTGCTACCGGTGTGTGAATGGGTGAATGTGAGGCATAATGTAAAGCGCTTTGGAATAAAGCGCTATATAAATGCAGTCCATTTACCATTTATGAAATTCAGGATTGTAGAATTTAGCCATTTACAAAAGGCATTTTATGTAAAAGCCAAAACTCTTCCCAAATCATCAACTGCTACATTTAAATTTCTTAGGTGATGGAAAGAGATCATTAAAATGGAAGCTGACATCTGTTTGATATCTGCAGTAGTAAAGTAGCAGTCAAGTGCATATTTAGTACTTCATTATTACAGTAAAATATCACTCCTTTACCACACAATAGCAGTTCTCAGATATATTTCACAATGTAATAAGAATCCGGTGCTTTTGAAGGTGATGCCCTTCCTTACTATGAAAACTTTAATTGGCCTTACAAATTTCACATACACATTAAAAGACCTTGTACTTTAAGATGTCCCCACAAGTTAGCTAGTGCTAATGATATGAATGCCGATTAGGGCCAGCACGTCAAGTTTTGGAAGTGTTACACTTCACACCGCCCATTAATGGAAAAAGGTGAAGTCAGAAGCAACTGCTCTGATGTACACATTTGCAAATCTAGATGTTAACTCAGCAACAAAAAATACTAAACTGACAAAAGTATTACAGCATCCTGTTATTACTAGAATAAATTGGCAGTGTGAACATAAAGCATGATGAATAAATTAAACTTCACATACTACTAATGTCTCAGTAAGGTCTTTAGAATGCAGAAGACCAAGTACAGCACTGTGAAGCCTGCTTGTTAGTTACTGTCAAAAGGGCCCAGGAAAACAGCAAATCATCACTCTTGGGTACCATGGCTAAAACCAGGCAGCTCTGCTGATCGTCACACAAGCAAAAGTATTAAGGAAAGCCCAATCTACCCCATATTAGCAAGCAGTAGCCCTTAAAGTCAGCGCTAGAGACCAACCGCACGACAAATAGGCAAGGCAGGCGAGAAGCCAACAAAGCAACACTCACGTCTCACTGAGCAGTCGGTACCTGGAGGAAATGTCAGTGACATGCAGATTTTACAGAGCTTCCAGAGGGCATGTTACAACAGTAACAAGAGCATCTGCGGCACACATTTCTTGAGGCAGAACAAAAGCAGATGTTTAGAACTGAATTTCAGAAATTATCCCAAGGTGCACAACATGAACAAGCATGGCACAGTCGAAATGGGGGGATAGGAATTCTGCAGAATATTCCAGTAAATGAAATTCAACTCTCCATATAGCGATCAATGCAGTCATCTCGTGCACTGATAGTCCAAATACTAAAGGGCTAATGCCAATAAAACAACAGTGTCACTTGCGGCAGTTTCAATTTCTTGCTAAACATTATCCTCTGTTATACCCTTCCCAGTCACTTTTGGTTACTTTTCCAGAACAGGATAGTTCCAGGTCAAAGCACAGCCACAAACACAGAAGACACTAAGGTAAAAAGACCGAACACAAACTGGCAATGTCTTGCACTGATTGAACCATCAGATGGACTAAAAGGGTGGACGCAGTCACTGGGGAACTTACAGGGCCACAGCAAAATTGAGCGAACAGCATTACCCTCCAAGCAGGATAGAGAACAAAGCCATTCTGGTGTGGTACAGGCTAAAGAAAACAAGCAAGTAGAGGACAACATACACATGAATGAAGGTCATGCCAGTCTTCACTCCTCAAGAGGCACCACGGGAGTTATGTGCCTATAGGAGACCTCTGCAGGAATTAAGCAGCTATTCCAAGTTCAGATATGAGCAGGGCACCTGCCAGATTTCTCATGATATTACCACACAGAGGACTTCATGAAAAAACAAACCTTGTGCATAATTTAAAGGAAGAGACAAACAAATAATCATTCCAGGTTTGACAGTAATGAATCATCGCTACAATACACATACATCCTCTCTTGGTCTAAAGAGAGAAGAGATTCTCTTCTGTCATTTGAAATAACTGTTCCTCTGTTACGGCTGTAGCAAGTCACTGCAGACCTTGAACAACAAGCAAAACAAAATATTCTCTAAAGGACAACATGGAGCTTAAGAATGAAACCAATAAATTCCTGCTACATTAAAGAGAGCTTAATGAATGCTTCTGTAAATGGCAAAAAATAAGCTCAATGTGTAAGAGCACAAAGAGCTGTGTGTCTAACTCAGCTGGCACTTCCATGGACATAAATATACAAACTAAGCCGATACAAGTGTGTGAAAAGTGGAAGACTGCTGGATGGTAAAGGGGGGCTTATTTTTTCATGAGCATCAAGAATTCTAGCTAAAAGCAAGGAGGGTTCTAAAATGACCTATTACCACATTCATGTTTTGCCTGAATATTACCCTGAATATAACTGCTTTTACTACCATTACCACATTCATGTTTTGCCTGAATATTACCCTGAATATAACTGCTTTTACTACTATTACCACGTTCATGTTTTGCCTGAATATTACCCTGAATATAACTGCTTTTACTACTATTACCACGTTCATGTTTTGCCTGAATATTACCCTGAATATAACTGCTTTTACTACTATTACCACATTCATGTTTTGCCTGAATATTACCCTGAATATAACTGCTTTTACTACTATTACCTTGCTGGGTGGATGTTAGTGGACAGCCCCCAGTCCTCCTAAAACACTGAAAGACTCAAGTGCTTGAATAAGCTTTATTTACACTAAAATATGTATGAAAATGTTCAAACACTTGTACTGTTCTAATGTGTCAATGCAGCACAAGAACAGCACTACTATCTTAAAGTCACAAGACATTGCGCCAAGATTTGATGAGCGAGGACTGGAGGCGAGTGGTGCCATGGCAACCAACACTCCGTCGGAGTCCCGGGAAACCAGGTTGCACTGGCCAAGCAGACAAACCTGGCAGGTTGGAGAGCTATAGAGCTGAGAGAATGCCAGGTGCGAGGGACATGGGAGAGTAGCCATGACCGGTGCCTCGTAAGAGCCGCAGAAAAGGGTCTGATGAGACAGGTCCAGAGTTCAACCACAAGACTTAGGTCACAAGTTCAAACACCACAACAGCAAATACGACAATGCTCCGGGGAAACCCTCAATAATCCGCAAAGAATATCAAAGACCATGAAGACATCCCTAAAAGGCAGTTTTGGTGCATGCAGCACACTTCAGGTTAGGTGTGAGGCTGATTGCTACCACTGACAGATTGAGGCCTGAGAATCGACACAACAACTAGAGCCCGACTATTCATAGACAGGGGGCAAAGCAGACTAGAATCCACTGAGCAGTGGAACCACTTCAGCTCTGCAACAGGAGCACCAAGATTAGAATTCCAGAAAGGCCAGATCCCATGGAAGCACCCTGCACTATTCCGGGGATGGAAAACCGTTTCCTGAAGTTTCAATGTCCAGGGAAAAAAAACAAATATATTAATGTTACACAGACCTATGTAACACATGCTGCAGTCTGTCTTCTGAAGAACACAGTTCTTACAGCAATGACAGATCAGATTAACAACCTACTGAAGTACCCTGTATAGAGACCACCTTGAATAGAAACTTGATGCCTTGTCACAGGAATACATAGTTACTGATACTGAATTCCCTAATGAAAGAGCATGCAATGCCTTCTGTGACACAAGCCTGTACTCCAGAGCTGTGCATTCAAGCAAAACCATGTGGCCAAAAAGATGCAGACATGGGCTTAGAATCGGAACGCATAACATGAGTGCATGTGCGTGCGTGCGAGTGAGTGAGTGAATGTGAGAGGATGGTGGTACCTGATCTCCGCCTCCACAACCATATCCATTTAGGGATGGGTCTGGCTTGAGCAGCCCGGTGGAGCTGCTGGCCCGGAACAAACCAGCTCAGAGCAGTGTGCTCTCCAAGGTGATGTCACACCTGGTAGGATTAAAGAAACACTGCTCCAGTTAACCACACAGCACTGTGACCTATCCCTCCCAAAGTGGGGGCAGGGGGAAACAACAAGTGCTTTCATTTCAATTGTAGGTTTGTTCCCCCCTAGCCTACCAGATAGTGGACCAGGAAAATACTGCCTGCCTGCTACTTAGGCAGACCAGGGGCGAGTGCTCCAAAGCTGTGATTTGACTTACCCGTGCATAAACACATACATACAACCATATACAAACAGTTCAGTCTCACTGGCCACAATGGAGTTATATATGAAACCACAGATTTGACTCACCTAAAATTACCTGAACCAGAAGTAAAAAGGGCCCAAACATCATTACAAGTAAACATACCTGACCGACTGAATTATTTACGACCCTACGAGATTGAGATTTCACTACTAAAACTGACTACTTCATGTGTGATCAAATTTTAGACTAGATCAAAATAGTACTGATAACTACAGGAGTCGATCAAAGAGTACATCAAGGAGATGTCACAAAAAATGTGTCAAAATAAAAACCACTCATTTTTCAAAAACCACATAGGACCTTAGCTGGCCAAAGAGTAATGGAAGCACAGGGTGTAGAACAGCAACAGGGCCTGTTATTGGTCCTTTGCAAGGCACATGCTGGCTAAAGCTATACAGTGCTTCCAGTCAACCTAAAAAGTATGCAGTAAGGAAAAGATAAGGAGAAACTACGAAAACGCAAAGGACTGGCATGCAATAAACCATAAAGATGCAAAACTGGTAACATAACTAGTCTAATCAGCAGTTCAACAGATACCAAAATATTACAAAATATTACTTTCCAGTGGTTTTCAAAGATATTTACCAGAGGCTTACAGGGACTGGAATGGAAAACCTAAGTCACAAAATGGCAAGAAATAAGTATGCTTTTAGAGACAGTCCCTTAGGGTAGAGAGAGCCTTAAAGTAGGCATTGCTGTAGGACAGTAGCTATCTAGTGAACTAGAAATACTATGTCAAACTGAACATACTGGAATTCAAAGCTAATATTCTTTGACCTTCAGAAACAAAAAAGAGCAGCCAGTGGTAGCTGACCCCACATTTCCACACTGTTTGTACAAAAGCCATGTTTGGCTTACGTTTGGTTGTAAGGCTCAACTTCGCAAGCAAATGGTGCAACACTACATTACAATCAACATATAAATTCACTTCACAAATCTGTCTTTCATGCCTTGTTTGTCCACATAGCCCTAGCAGATACACAAATATGAGGTAAATTACCTGTTAACAGATGTTAACTGCTAGACTTTAATTTTAACAATGTTTTGCATTGATCATTAATTTTCAGTATGCTGTCAAAGATGTAGGTGGTGGTCGTCCATTGCATATGAGAACAGTCGAGAGACATTTAGTGTCCAATCGATATCACCAACAAATAAGAAAATCAGTAACATTATAATAAATTAGTTAAAGTGCATGACAACACACCTTGTTGGGAAGATTTACATGTATTCCTTAATTCGAAATATTGCGTGCTTTTTATCAGCTTTTTGCCCATTGAAAACGACAGGAAAAGACACACAAGTTGACAATACCCACTTCTAGAAGGTAGACAAATGCAAGATAAAAAAAGAAAGTTGTGGTTGCAAGTCAATTTTAAGTTGCAAGGTGTTCAATAAGACAAAACCTAATTAGAAGACAGAAAAATGACATCGAGGTGACATTGACCATTGGCTCAAAAATCAGCTTGACGATTCTAAAAATCCAGACTGCTACTCTCCAGCTTGGAAGAAAGTTTGGAAGGGAATCTCCAACATTTATGAAAAGGAGGAAAAGCTTGAAAAAAACTGAACCGAAATGTGTACTTCGTGACAAGATAAATAATCAGAAGCATATAAATAGACGTTCGATGTACATGATGCATCCGCCCGTGGCCCCCTTTCACCGGGGCGAGTGTTGAGAGGCTGCTCAGGATCACATCACAACCGAAAACGCAACCTCCCCCCACTGTTTGATCCCCGAGACCGCGTCCCGGTTCGCCATTAACTTGCTACGTGAACGTCGCAGATGCAATGCGATTTTTGACGTTCTTGGTCGATCTTTGGTAGGTATGTCAGAAACGCCTCGCCTCAGTCTAGGTGGCCGCTTCTATTGTTTCACCGCGTCCACTGGGAGCCATTGCTCCGGACGCGTATAGGTAGGCGGGTGATCAACTAGGTAACAACCAACCAAGTTACCTATTTATCAGTGAATACGCGAATTAAACACGGGCTGCACATCCAATCAAAAAATAGGATGTTTTACAAATATTAAGGATAAATTTTAATGCCGATTACTGCATGTTCATTCTACGAATGTAGCAACGCGGCTAATAATGGAGTCGCGGTGTTTAAAAAGCACTCATGCCAGAGATCGTCTGTTTTAGTCACCGTAGCCAGCCGGACACTTAATACGGCCCCAAAGATGGAACAGACACGGGGAGCCGGCTGCCTGGCACACGACACACCGTAAAGTCTTTAAAATAAGAGCTCGGCGCTAGTACTGCCCCCAGGAGATGGCACCAGAGAGGAGGGGGTCCGTGTGGTTTACACCGCGGATCCCAAGGCCTGTACAGAGGCCTGTGAGACTGAGTGCCTCAACTCCTAGCTCACCTCAAGCGCTCTTCAGACCTGTCAGCACCCCCAAAAGTAGTTTTAGGTCGCTCCAATTGAACTTAAAATATACATTTACCCGGCTGCTGAGCGTAGCCGCGTAATGCCGCTCCCGTCCTGTTTGTTTATGGGCTAAGCGGACGGCTGCCCCTCCGGGAAACTGCTGAAGTGTGCGTGTATGGACGGGCTTAGCTTAGCCACTCACTCAGGGTCTCTGCTTACCTGCTGTCAGCCCGCAAGGGACACTCCGTTAACTCGCCGGATAACTAACCAGCTAGGGGTTTCATGATATGACACGGTTTAGTTGGCTAAACCGCCTGCTAATCCTCAGTTAAGATCCTAAAGGTCTGACAACTGAACGCCAAGACCGAGTGTGTCGGACAGAGGCTACCACCGCTCCGCGCTCCGCAGGCTCTCCCAAGCTAGCCCCTAACGACGGTTCAAATACTCACTCCGTCGGGTGTTCCGGGTCGTAGAAGTCCCCCATCCTCTTCGCCGAAAGCGACACAAAAAGACCCCTTCGGCTTGACTGAAAAACATCCAGCGGCGCCGAAGTCCAAATCCGAACCGGCTTACTCCTGAAAGCCTAACCGGCTAGCCTAGCCGCTAGCTAGCTAGTCAGACTGCGTTCATCGAGCGGGCAACGGGCAGCCGGACAGAGACTCGAGACCATACGGATGCGATTAATCGCAGATCGTGGGGGGAAACCGCTGTAAATCTCACGGGCCAATTAGGAATCCTTATTTTAACTAAACATTAGCCATGTAGACAGCTAGCTAATGACCTAGTCGAATACGATTTACCCGCGGCGACTCCTCCTCTAACGCCATGACGAGATCGGTCGCTAGCCTGCCTTTCCCGGCCGAGCTCTTACGTCACCCGGCGCGAGCCGTGTTTGGGAGCGGACGCGCGCCCGATGGACGACGTAGGAGCGCGAGATTGAAGTAGCGTCAACAAACAGAGAAAACAGTAACTTAAGTTACACGACCCACATATGTCTGATACTAAGTATTAACTTTTAAATGTTTTATGGCTCACTGCTTTTCGCGAAATTATAGAAATTTAGATACTGCGCCGAGTTAAGGTTAGCTATAGTTAAGGAACTCTATAGTAATATACAGTAGGCCTATATAATTCGCTGTTTGTTGCGTGTTGTGGAAAATTTGCGCATTTTCAGTACTTGGGGTATTTGTCGGAGTTTTAATCTGTGGAGTCTTTTCAACCGGTACATTTAATACTGCCATGGTTGCTGGTCAGCTGACTAGAGTGATATTTTTAATTCGAAACAAGTCTGCACACACATTTACATGTATTTAGCACCTTTATTACCTTGTAAATAGTCTGTAGGATTTGCACACTACCACAACGCTTGTGATATAGCCAATTTAATCTTTCTAATGGAATAATATAGATTTGCCGTAAGATGACTGGGAGAGTCTGAAAGCGTTTCTGTCATGGCTCATGCGTGATAGTTTGTAGTCCTTTATGTCGATAATTGGCGCTTAGTTACCAGGTGCGCTATCGTGGTTTTACCAGCACGTCCTGGAGAATTAGCTCAATAGCAGCATTGGATCAATAAAAAATAGATTCTTCATCTGTTACTGTTTTCAAGTCACTCATTCACGGATGGGAAGTTGGCAACACTCACCAGGCCAGGGAATGGGGCCTTGGACTATGCTGGCAGTGTGGGTGCGGGGCCGCAAGATTTATAGCTTCAGTCCTGGCTATTGGTGAAGCCATTTCTTTGTTTGCCAGTGTGTTTTCCTATGTGTATTGGAAATGGGTGTAACATTATAAATTGGCTACAACAATGGTTTGCAACAGGGTCTCTGAAATCATTAAGTAAAAGTATGTTTTGAAAGGGAAATGGTCATAATAAGTTGCTTAATTCTAAGGCCCTTTTTTGTATAAATGTGGAGGGGTCAGTTGTTATGTGGGATTTATAGTGCTATGTACCATCCACCCAGAGCATTGCAACACAGTTCTGACTATGGTCTCTATGTACATATGTTTGTGTCCAGTAATCTTTGTGCACGGTTTAAAAAAAAGATCATAGTAATTTTGCTGATGTTTGTTAACCTTGTAGAGGGAAATTCATATAAATCCATGCAGCAGGTGGGGCCCTTTTGTCCAGAATGATGCTCCCCCATCTCCACAGAGAGATTAAAAGGAATGCCAGGCCTCATCCTGGTTGCTGACCAATAAAGAGCTTAGGGAAAGAATTCAGGTGTTAAGTGAGACAAAGCCTGAGTTTTAGTGGAGGTCATTTCTTAATAGACCGTACCAACAATAATGCTTGCTGTCAAGTCAAAACTGGATTGTGGTTTCTTCATTGATCCAGAGGAACATGTTTATTTGCTGGTATGATGGCGGGAAGGGCTGCAGACTTGTCTTTTAAACCTACTTTGTCCCTTTCCCTCTCCCTTTTTAATCAATAATATAGTATTTTCCCATATATGCATAACATTTCTATTTGCTAACTTCTTCTATATGAGTAATTTCTGTTACTGGAATAATTACATTTTTTCATATTCTATTGCGTAGTATGTAGGACCTACTGAATAAGAAGAAGTGGGGTATCAGGTCTGGAGACAAGATCATGTGGGTATAGGTGGAGCTGAAGAGGCCGCAACAAAACAGCTTGAAGGAGGTGTGGAGTTGGATGAGAACTAACACTGGCTACAAGCATCCTGGAAATCTTGTAGTGGAAAGGAACAAGGATAGGGATAATGAACTGAAATCTGTTAAACAGATTTGACTCTAGCTTGCCAGGCCAGCCCTCCCCCAACACTGCCAGCCTCACTGACAACTGCTCCTGCCACATCTAGTACTTTCACACCTCCCTGCAACTTCCCCACTGAAGACACCACAACCACCCCTCCACCACCCACCTGACTCTCTGATTTGCTGAGCACATGAGGGAAATGCTGAGGAAACTGTGCACAGGTAAGTGATGGGGTCTTGGTCTCAGGGTGCTGACAGTATGTCCCATCAGTTTTATTGGATTTTCTACTTTGCCTTCCCCTCTCTGGGTCTGCAGAAGGTGCCCTGGCTCTGTGTAGCTCTGCTGCCAAAAAGGGGGCAGCAGCGCTACGTTGAAGAGATTCAGGCCAGTTGCTCTTATTTCGCACATCACAGACTTTTGAGAGACTGGCCCTGAATCACTTCTGATCACAGGTCACAGACAAGCAGGACCCCCTGGAGTTTGCCTATGAAAGATGTTTTTCCAGTCCACAGTGGCAAGTGCACTTCTGGTTTACTGGGAAAGCGGTTATGTTTTCAGGTGTTACTAAACACCTGAACAAAGTCATCTGAAAAGTTATCTTCACCACAGGGCATAATGTACTGTTTGGTGCAGAGAGCAGGACGATGGGAGAACTTGAGGACATCATGAACAATTCCATTTTCTACTTTGCCTTCCCCTCTCTGGGTCTGCAGAAGGTGCCCTGGCTCTGTGTAGCTCTGCTGCCAAAAAGGGGGCAGCAGCGCTACGTTGAAGAGATTCAGGCCAGTTGCTCTTATTTCGCACATCACAGACTTTTGAGAGACTGGCCCTGAATCACTTCTGATCACAGGTCACAGACAAGCAGGACCCCCTGGAGTTTGCCTATGAAAGATGTTTTTCCAGTCCACAGTGGCAAGTGCACTTCTGGTTTACTGGGAAAGCGGTTATGTTTTCAGGTGTTACTAAACACCTGAACAAAGTCATCTGAAAAGTTATCTTCACCACAGGGCATAATGTACTGTTTGGTGCAGAGAGCAGGACGATGGGAGAACTTGAGGACATCATGAACAATTCCAAGCTTCCCTACCATGGACCATTCTCTTGAAGCACCATTAGCCACTGATCCATTCCACCACTCTGCCATCTTCTCTTCTGGCTGCCCTCAGGAACAGTGCCTCCCCACAATATGTCAGCCTTTTTAACCAATGATTATCAAATCCTCTTTCTCACTGAGGTGATGAACAACGTTGGTCTTGGCACCTCCTGCCCCTAGGCCTTGCCTCAATCATCCCCAGTTAGAAGTCATGTGCATGGACCTGAAATAAATGTACACTGCCATTCAAGAATTGTACATTGTCAAATTGATTATCAGTATATTAAACCTGCTCTTCCTTCTTATTGTACCATTGCATTTAATGGGCATTCAAAGATTACACATACATTGTACACAATATTATTTTCTCTGTTTCCTTAAAGCAATCTGGTATCTTCAGCATGCTATGAGGTGCATAGTATGTATGATTGTTGCATTATTATTGATATTTTGCTGACTCTTGGTGTGCTGCGTAGTTTAAAAAGAAGTGTTCTGCTACCTTTCTCAGATTACTGTAACCATGCATTGGCCTGACGCCCCACCTGCACTTATGGTCTAGAAAGGCTTATTTCTCATGACTGTGGCACTTCAAGTATTAAAACATGGCATCCCCTTCTCCCGGAAATCCTTCCCCGTCTGGTAATTGGATGGATGCAGCTGGAATTAACAGCTGCTAAACTCTCTGATATATTTTCATGTCTTGAGTGAAGAACTTTGGGTGGATGAGTCAACTGAACAGAATCTGGAGGAGAATAAGCAGAACTTAACCTAAGGCTAACCTGATTCAACAACCCATAGGGAAAGTACTAATGGACAGGTTTACATCGGTTTAGATGAACTATCTTAGCATTGTTGTGGAACCAATCCTCAGATTTGGATCGTTTACACAAGATTGTTACCGTGGTGTTGATTCTAAACACCCAAAAGAACAATGTGCTGAATACACTCCTCCTAATTTTCCATATTCTTTGTGTCGTTAATATGCTGGTGTTAGGTGGTGAGGTTTCTTCCAAGTTTGGAGTAGAGCTTGTTTTAGCCATGTGTGTGATTTCAAATGTGAGTTATAAGTTGCTCCTTCCACCCACCTAAGCACCGTGTGCTCTAACAACGACAGCAGCACTGCTATTCTGACATAGAGGGTCATGCACAAGCCTGCATGATCTGTCAGTAGTGCTCGGAGTCCTGGACATCCAGCAAACTTGGAACGTGCAATTGGTCATCCTCTAGGACCATAGAGCCCAAGGGAAAGGAGGCAATGTGGGATTATATTTCAGTCACAGACAAAACATCACTTGCACTATGACAAATGTTCATGTCGTTTTGGCACTTTGATGACTTCATAAGATGTGTAGTTTCTGTGTTCCTGTGTTCCCTATGCAGCATAGTAATATTTATTTGTATATCCTGTCACTTTTCGAAACATTAAATTGATCACGCGTAAGATCCCAGAATATGATCAAACAGATGGTAATGCTGTCGACTGGTGAGGTTGGAATGAAATAATCAAAATTTCATTCATGTGAACTGCATTTGTTTTTTCAGTTCCTTTGTAGTAAGAGACACAACATGCCCTAGGCTTGGGGATGTTCACCATTTATACTTCGCTCTTTTGCCATTGAATTTTCAGTTGATTACTTCTTAGCAACAGAGCTCTTGAATCAGCTTGTTCAAGAATCATGTCACATTAATTTCAAAGGATAGTGCTTTGCAAAGTAATTCACGGAAAGAATTTTGCTGAAATTACTTCCTGTCAAGTTTGTTTATGCTTACTAAAACTTATTCCTGACTTTTTAAATACTAAATTCAATATTAAAAATGCTACGCTGACCCAGTCATATTTTAGTAAGAGCTTACCACACACGTTTGTGATGAGGATGAGTGTACAGTAATGAGTGTAAGGGTGTGTGACCTTCACCCCACTTCTCCACTTTGAGCTTTTAGTAATTTTGAATTACCGTGTTTTGCCGCCTGATCGAGCTTTCAGGGTTTACACAATGTGATGTGTCTGAAACTGGCACTTTCCCCCCATTCCTTCATACACTTCGGAAATTCGCAACACTGCATGATTCAAAAGACGGTCTAAAGCGGGACTGTGAGTACATTGGATCTAGATTCGTGGAGATTAACGCATGCACCGAGCAGCAGTGGATTAAGGCATGTGCTCAGGCTGAGGCATATGTAGATAGCACTGTTGAGTTTGGCAGGAAGCAGTCTCCAGTTCATGTGGAAAGGAGGTATGGTAGGGTTTGCACGAGATCACGCTCATCAGAAGCCTGCAGGTCAAGGTCAGCCTCCCCTTCTGCTGAAGAATACTGTGTCCTGGTGGAAAACCTCTCAGTGGAAAAGAGTGACTTGAAGGACTTCTTCCACCCTGTGCCACTGAAGGATGATCACCACCCCACCCCCAGTTTTTTTGAATGACCATATTCTGTCATCTGGCACAGGGAGGTGAAAAGTGTGGTTATACTGTGGTTTGAGTTGTGCACCATTGTTTCAGAGCCTTCCTCCCATTTTCAGTTTTAATGGCCACTTCAATCATGCCAGCATTTGGTGCAGTAGTACTTATGAGAAGGACTTGAAAGATGGAATCTGCATTAACAGCAAGAAGTGTGGCTGTGGGTGGAGGGTTTGACCAGGTAAGAGCAGAGGTGGACATTCCAGGTCCAGAAAGTAAAAATCCAGCCCATAAAAAAGATTTTGTTTCAACCAGCCAGTTGAGTACTCTGTGACATTTTATGCTCAACTCTGGGTAAGAGTGGGGGTCTTTTCCAACTTGACTGCAGGTCTAATGGCAATTAAAATGAGGCAGTTACATTTTGGGCCTGCCTTCTCTTAGACTTGCTCTGAGAGTGGAAGAAGATGCGATGGCACCTGTTTTTATTTAAGCCTGGAAATGACCACAAGCTGGTCTTGCTAGAGGGTACAAGGCTGGGTGAATCTCTGCTGACTGAACATAATGTTGGCCCACTGCAGGCTGGGGGCAAGTTTTCAGTTGGTGCTGAATTGGTCTGATAAGGTGGATGATCCCCAAAACCATGCTTTATCTGCTGCTACAATGTTTCTACTTTTTAGTAAGGAAAGGAAGCTCTTTTTCGTTCTGGCGGACGTTGCAGTGCACAAACCGCCGACATAGTTTGTGAATTAGATCATTCGGCCAGTAGGGGGCAGCAGTATACCTTAGGAGGTATAGTTTCCACGTAATTGCACCAAAGAGAAGAAGAAAACCGACTCGGTCTTTGCTTCCGTGTTTCTATGCGCCATGTTGTGGGAACGTAGCATTTCATGTAACAGGGTGGATAGGCCTACGGGTATTGCGTTCTTAATGTGAAGATAAAGGTTTTAAAATAATGCTTGAAGCCGCAGTGTTTCAAGCTTTTTAAAATTGTTTCACCCGTATCCTCTATATAGGAACAGGAAGAAATCGGCGATCTGTGTAAGTGTTTGCTGAGCAACAGCATCTGTGAAGAAGGAATAGCCAGTCGCTAATGTATATGCAGTAATACTGCTGGCTTAACACTAGCGTAGTCATTTAGTATTGCAGCAAAACCTTCCTAGTTTCCACAACCGTCAATGGCGATTAAAACTAACAATAATTCCTGAAATGACCAGCTGCCATGTAGGCTACTAGAAATACTTCCTCGCTTAGTTCAGTAGTTAGCACATAACTGTGAGCTTATTTGCTGTTAAAATATACTGTTGATAGCACTTTGCCGGTTAGATGATAAAGACTGCAAACATATATAACACAAACGCAAATCGCTTTTTACTCTGTCCAGTTGGCTCATTATGAAGGGCTTCGTGAAGTTATCTCACCCATGAAATAGTCGTAGATGCACAGTATGTATAAACAGCTTGTGTTTGCAAGGTTGTTAACCACACTGTTGTATCGGTCAGTGTAAACCGTGGGGTTGAATGATGCATGGTTAAACGAAGCTGGATTTTGCAAAGAATTTGACCTTGGTAACGTGGATACTACTTGCATTTTCTAATTAAAGGATCCTTTGATGATGGGTTGGATTTTTGCCACTGGATGTGCTGGGATGGACCTACACTGGATCTCTCTGGGTTCTGTGTGATCTCTAGCCATGCCTTTTGTCATGGTGATCTGCAGGTCATTGGGGTTTGCACATTTTGCATAAACTTTGTTTTGGAAATAGGGATGTGATGTAGCCAAGATGGATGGACATTGAGGCTTTTCCCCCCTGGAGTTGTCTCATGGTCTTTGTGTTGTTGCTGCACTTAGATTCTGAGGAAGCTTGTCAAAGGAAATGCATTGTTAAATGGCAAATTTTGTAATACTTGTGTCTGATGTCTGTTACATATAGGGTATTTACAGATTGCTTGGAAGTGAAATTGTTGTCCTAATATAGAGTTTGAATCCTGAGTATTTAGGCAGTAAACAATTTGAAAAGCAACATTTATTCTGGGCTAAATTGATAGAGGTGAAAGTGGTCTGCCAAGACACGAGATTGTGCATTGCTTGTTATCCTGGTGGGATTTAGAGGTGGGGAAGCTAAAGTTAAGTTTTTTGTGTAATGTTGCTCTTTGTCCCCTGAGCTTTCAGTGTTTACACCATGTCATGTGTCTGAAACTGCCGCTTTTTTCCCATTCCTTCAAACACTCCAGAAGGGGAACATTCTGGAATCATGGACTCCGGCGTCTTCTGCAATAATGCTGTTCTGTTGTACCCCTTTGTCTGCAGGTGCGGTTGGTTGTGCCCCGTCATGGCGGTGGTCATCCGTTTACAGGGACTCAGAATCACAGCTGGTTCTGAGGACATTCGCAGTTTCTTCACTGGCCTAAGAATCCCCGATGGTGGGGTGCACATTGTTGGTGGAGAACAGGAGGAGGCTTTCATTATCTTTACTTCAGATGAAGATGCGAGGCGGGCCATGACCCGCTCTGGGGGGTGCATCAAAGGGTCTCCTGTTAACCTTCTACTAAGCAGCAAGTCAGAAATGAAGAGCATCCTTGAGGCAAGCATGAGAAAATCTGAAGCAAGCAAGCGGAGGGTTTACAATGAAGGGATCAGGAGACCAAATGCTCAGACAGTGCCTTGTTCCATCTCTGAGAACCTGTCCATGGAAGGTTGGCGAATGAACCGCTCGGATATGGGTGGTAGCTCAGGACCGGTCATCTTGAGTTGTCCGCGTCCTTATCGTTCGAGAAAGACTCTACCAGATAGCATTGATGGCTTGTATCTGCATTTGCAGGGATTACCATTTTCTGTAACAAAAGGTGATGTGAGAGATTTCTTCCATGGCCTGCAAGTAGATGATGTGATTCTCCAGAAGAATCGAAGAGGACTAAACAATGGGAGTGGAATTGTGAAATTTGCAACACTGCATGATTCAAGAGACGGTCTAAAGCGGGATCGTGAGTACATTGGATCTAGATTCGTGGAGATTAACGCATGCACCGAGCAGCAGTGGATTAAGGCATGTGCTCAGGCTGAGGCATATGTAGATAGCACTGTTGAGTTTGGCAGGAAGCAGTCTCCAGTTCATGTGGAAAGGAGGTATGGTAGGGTTTGCACGAGATCACGCTCACCAGAAGCCTACAGGTCAAGGTCAGCCTCCCCTTCTGCTGAAGAATACTGTGTCCTGGTGGAAAACCTCTCTTACTCAGTGGAAAAGAGTGACTTGAAGGCCTTCTTCCACCCTGTGCCACTGAAGGATGATCAAATTGCACATCTCTTTGATAGAAATGGGAGGAAGACACGATCTTGGTTTGTGGTGTTTAGAAGCCTGAGAGACTACTGTGCTGGTTTGGCACGCCACAAGGTGGACTTTGCAAACCGAACAACGTATGTTTCTCCTGTCTCCAAGGGAAAAATGCTGGAGATATTAGGGTCTGCAAAGATGAAATTGGAGGAGCATGAAGAGAGGGCCAGTAAGTCTTTTGAAAACTCACTTCATTATCATGGGTCACAAAAGATCTGCCTCTATGTCCGGAATCTGCCATTTGATGTGCGTAAGGTGGAGATTGTGGACTTCTTTCAGGGCTTTGGTATTCCAGAAGACAACGTTTACTTACTACAAGATGATAAGGGAGTTGGGCTTGGTGAGGGCTTGGTGATTTTCCGATCGGAGGAGGAGGCACTGAGGGCAGAGGTACTGAATGGGGAAAGGTTTCTTGGGTCGGAAGTGATGTTGAAAAGCATCTCTAGGGCACAGATGCAGGAATTTGGGATCCTGGATTCATCGGATGGGTCATCATTGGAGAAGAAGCTCGAGAGGTATTCTTCAAGACACGGCAGGACGTCTCCCCTCTCTCCTGGAGGAGAGGACTCTGATTTCGGGGTCCTGTCTAATTCATGGATATCTGCAAGCAATTTGCCGGATCATTCATGCAGGAGCAGCAGTAGATGTGACTCTCGCACAGATGGCTGTG
This sequence comes from Stomatorhinus ivindoensis, assembly GCA_019775895.2. Lineage (NCBI taxonomy): Eukaryota > Metazoa > Chordata > Actinopteri > Osteoglossiformes > Mormyridae > Stomatorhinus > Stomatorhinus ivindoensis. The sequence goes on from JABFEB020000132.1 coordinate 19,592,307, forward strand.
ACACATCCATTGACAGAGGGGATGGATCTCAGCACAGAAGATTAGGTGCACCTGGGCAACCATTTGATGGCCCCACCTGTGTGAAGCTGGTGAATCTTCCTCCAAAAATCACCATTGAGGAGATTTATGACTTTTGCTATGGATACAGAGTGATTCCAGGATCTGTGTCACTGCAATGCAACAAGAATGGCATTCCTAAGGGCACTGCAACAGTTGTCTTTCACTCACGCCAGGAGGCAATGACTGCACTCCAAGAACTGAGTGGAAGGCCTATTGGGACCAGAAAAATTAAACTGCTTTTCATTTAAATTCAGAACCATTCGGTTGCAAAATGAGCCAGCGGAACGAGTTTGGTTGGGACATGTGGTGCTGGGAAGGCGTTCAGCATTTAGCAATGCATAGAGCTTAAACAACGAGAATCTCAGAGCATGACAAAGACAGTGGTGCATGCTCACTGACGATGGTTACGCAAACCATCATTCGCTTGATCTGTTCCAGAGGTTTGTGGAAGTAGCTTTACACCCTGCTGTAGGGGGTGTGGGAATAGTGTTTTCGCTTGATTAACAAGTTCTTCTTGGAAGTTTTTTCCCCTTTTCCAAGATTTGAAGAATTGTAGGGAAAGCAAGTTCTTCTTTGTGAATAATTTGAGCGTCGACAAAAACACCGCATTTGCTTTATTTCAGCATATTGTCCCGTAATCAACACATTGTGTAAATAAACCCATTGTTATGTCTGTCTAAATTTCTTGTTTCTCCCTATTTTTCCTCCCCTTTCTTTTATAAATTTCAGTCCAGCAGCATGGATACAACCCCCCCCCCCCAGCTTTGACCTGCCCTTTGTGGTCTTGTCAGCAGATCACACGTCACGAAGTCCTTAAAATATGATACTGTCATAATGTTGATATATCTGGAGATGTTATTCAAAATGTGGACATTCCTACTTCTCAGACCTTTCATCCAGAATTAACAAGCCTACCTGTAGTATCAATTCCCATGAAAGGTTCATGAAATACATCAGTGAAATGTCTCTTTACTGTTCTTGCATCTCTTGGTTTATTTCTTTTGATATCCCCATATCCCTTTACTTGAGCTATTGCCTAAAATTCTGTTGGATTGTGCCTGTGTGTTTAATTTTCAAACCTTTTCTGTCTTAACATTTCTATCCATCCCTCTCTTACTGCTTATATAGAAAGTGAGATTCATAACAGCACAAACACACAGACTAAGTTTGCATTTGTGCTGTTACAACAAGGAATTGCCTCAAATTTTAACCTTTATACTGCAGATTAAGTACTAATTTGATTTATAAGTAATTTGATGTGTAACGGTAATATCTTCTCATAACAGTGCAATTGCTCATAAAATAAGTATGCTTTTGCACTGTTGTGACAAGAAATTGCATGTGTGTGCTTTTCTTTTACAGTGAATGCGTGCTTGGGCATCCCTGCTTATAATGCTCACTGGGGCACCAGGAGCCCGTCCCGAACCACACCGGGCACCAGGAGCCCGTCCCGAACCACACAGGGCACCAGGAGCCCGTCCCGAACCACACAGGGCACCAGGAGCCCGTCCCGAACCACACAGGGCACCAGGAGCCCGT
>JABFEB020000132.1:19605676-19617368 GCA_019775895.2 Stomatorhinus ivindoensis
TCCACATTTTTGCTCCCTCCCAGCTCCCTGCCAGACAGTCCACATTTTTGCTCTCTCCCAGCTCCCTGCCAGACAGTCCACATTTTTGCTCCCTCCGAGCTCACAGGCAGGGAACTGGACTATCTGTGTGTCTCTGGGGATTGGATTGGGAAACACTGGCCTAACTGTATGTGTTTGGACTGGAGAGAAAACCAGAGTACTTGGCAGAAACGGGGAACATGCAAGTTTGCACACACACATACACACGTACACACATGCACACGTGCGCGCACACACATTTGTATTCATATCTTTAGATGACCCTTACATTAACCATAAGTAACCAAACAAAATAAAACACCTTTGGCTGTTTTGGTTTTTAAATTGCAGTCACTAATTTTTGTGAGGACCATAGAAAAAGATCCCCACAACCTCAAAATAACACATTTTACACATTGTGGGGACATGTAATATATGCATAACATATAACAGTAACATTTGGAGGCAACTGTGCTACCCAATGAGCTATGACAGAAGCCTTATCCTTATCATCTCAATATATAACCCAAAAACATGGTATTTGGTATATGAATGTGAGTATGACTGTGTGTATATATATTTTGACATTTTTGATGCTAATTGTGTGTGTGTCACATGACGGTCCTAGAGGGGACGTAGTCTGGTGCTACTGTTCACTTGTATATGGATAGGAGGACAATAAAGCCCCATATTCACTGAGATGCAGGTTTATTTCTTGCTGAAAGTCTCCGTCGTCCCATTACTGTTGTTTCCCGCTCATGTGAACATAAGCCAGTGAACAGGGAGCGTATTGCACCGCGTGATATTACGCCACCGACCCCCCCAGCGTGATTCTCCCCGCCCTCCAAGCCTCAGGACCGCAAACATGACCGAGAGGACAAACCAAATGTGTTCGGATTTGCTAATTCACACCTGCCACTAATTCAGGATGGGGGGGGGGGGGCAACCCTGCAACGAAAAACCTGCGACCTGCTTTTCAGCGTAAGAGTTTGCAAGGGTCACACAGGAGGCGATGAATAGATGCAGGTAATCGAAAGTGACTGGTGCGGGTGAGGTGGGGGGGGCAGGCGTCTCAGAGGGAGGGACGCTACAGCTGGCCTGGTGGCGAGTGACATATCAGGAGCATGAATCCAACTTCCTCATCATGTGAGCCGGAGCCACCGGAACGCAGCAGATGGCAGCCCCCAGATCGCTACAGCCAACAAATCACATCTCCCGACTAGACTGCAGAACTACCAACGCATTACCTGAATTTTAATAGGTTATTATTTTTGTACCTGTTTGCAAAAAAAAAAAAAAAAAACGTGTGGAGGCAAAACAGATCCATCGCTTTCGTTTCCACAGACAAACATGTAAATAAATAATGTTTAAATGGCATCTTGTTTTGACAACAGGCATTTTCATGTTTGTTTTCATGCAGTATGCTGAACATTTGATATATTATATTATAAATATATTTCCCCCATGAAAAAGTATAGGGTTATTATTGTTTGTTTTGTAAAAATGTGTCTTACATGTGAAGTAAGTTTGCTGTGATGAAAGAGTGTAAATGCTGGAATACCAAATAAGTTGTTTCCATTTTTTTGTGCTTCACACAGATGTCAAATCTGAAATCATGACGAACCTGCAAGAGGTATGAGGTTCAAACATGTAGCAGAGCACAGTTCAGTGAAATACATGCATGTTCTGAATGTGACATAAATGTCACAGCAAATCATCTATCAACTCAGCAAAAAATCCTCTCATTAATCAATACATGATCTCTGGGCATTTTGTTTGCCCTTTCCGACTATTTCACTGGGATGAAATCCCTATAGAGCCAGCATTTAGCAACATGCAACTTTTGCTGCTAAATATCGCAGTAATCTATCCATTGCCACTCCTTCATTCCCGCCCTGTGCAAACCATGGTCTTTCTGTGCATCCTCTTCCGGAAAGTTTAATATCCCAAAAACAGACGGTGGATTTGGCATGGTCCTCCGTGCACTGATAGTGTTACTTATTGGTTATTGTGGTGGTCATACTGTGCCTCGTATGGTGGTACATTAACGAACAGCTTGCAAACACCTTCTGCTGAAACATCTGCCAAAGGCTCATTTTGGGCCACCTTCCAAAGTAATGAAAAAAGTTTCTCTTTTTTTTGGCAAAGACTAATGCGCCGCTTGAGTCCAACTACAAGGAAAAAGCATCATCAACAATTCGGACTCCAGCTATGGTTCAGACCCTGTTTTGGAAGATGGAAACAGAAGAGCATCATGTCACATGACAAAATGCCCTTTTCTGTGATGCTAATTACTATACTGGCTAAAGGTAATTGTCATTGTGTTGGCTGGAGAGGAATTAAGTGGGTTGGCAAACGACTGATTAGCCACCTCCTTGGCACATAGTGGGCTCAGGGGCGTTTCTCATTGGCTATAAAGAGGAATGAGCCATTTCTCCAGTCAGGTTAACTCCCCTGCATGACATCATGCAGCATGTTCTAAACGGCCCATCAGCTGACAACATAATGATGCATGCGATCTTGCTTTGATACTTCCTGGCCCACAAGAGGAGATGTTCCAGGTATGATATTGTATTTCATCACAGCTGTATGTCAGATTGTAGGCAATACACATGCAAAACATGTAGCTGGCTAGAAAAAGGTGCAGAAGAATATTCTGACAACTTCACCTGTATTTCAGCCAATGAGAACAGGGCAGCCAGGACATACAGTATGTAATACATCTCGGTTCCTGATACGATACGATGACATCATCATGGCTGTGACCTTATTCCAGAATATCAAAAGAATAATGTTTCGCATAAAATCGTTGTAAATGTTACAAAATTAGTGTTAAGGTTTGAAGCATTTGGAGTTTTGCAAATACAGTGGTTACTGGAAAATGAGAAAGTCAAATATGAATATGATATAAATATTTAAACAAACACAATAAATAAATAAATAAATTACATCACTAAAAAGTTAGAAAGTAAATAAACAATGAATGTAACTAATTAAATACCAGTTATTGAAAATTCGGTAATGCTTTACATTAACTGCACCTTTATAATGCTTTTGTACTGCATTCATAAAACGTTCAGTTCACCTTCATAATGTATTCATTAAGTATTCATAAAACATTTATAAACATCATGTATGTATACATTAACATCCTAACACCCCTTAAGAGCTGTAATATACATCAATAACAAACATTTTATAATAATAACAAACATTACAATTGTATAATCATGTAATGTTTGTTATTGATGTATATTTAAGCTATTAAGTAATGTTTGGATGTTAAGGTGTACTGCATGCTGCCTATGAACGTTCTACGAATGCGTTATGAAGGTGCACTGAATGTTCTATGAATGACTAATGAATGCATTATGAAGGTGCACTTAATGTAAAGCGTTACCGAAAATTCAATTAATTTATGTTCTGGTTTATTTGGTTAAAAAAGAACCCACCACTGTATAACACTGTATGAGATGTTTTCAGAAATGGTACAGAGACTGAAAGTGAGGTTGTGTAGATGCTGCCAACGGCCAGCATCAGTAGAAAGTATCGTACAGCGTATCGCTCGTCTGGGAACAGATCAAACTCCAAAGCTGATTATTGAATGTGAATCGCTATCGCATCATCATAAAGGCAAAACAGCAGACGTGGAACCATCATAAAGCGGTGAGCACCTCATATGCCAGGATGTGGAGAATCATCAGACATCAAAGAAAAGCGACATTTAACCCAGAAGGTTCCCCAACCTGTAACACCCAGCTGATGAGGACTATCCTCTGTTCATAGGGAGGGGTCACCAAGCTGCTCAGCACGAATGACTGATGCCGTCACTCATTAAAGAACAGTGTTCATCTCACTCCCTCTTAAGATGAAACCAATTACATCCCAGAATGACTGCCATTTGGGCCCCTCCGTGGCATTCCGGCTACTTTGAAAAACTGATAAAATGAAACTTTCTCCCCCGTTATTCCGTCTCAGCTGCAGCTTCCAGCTCCGCAGCCAATTACGCCGTCTGCAGAATCTCGCAGCCAGCCCGCCCTGAAGACAAGCTGTTTGTTCTTCTGAAATGCAATCATATTTTGTTTTAACAGTAAAAGTCATCTAAGTGACTTTGTTTTGACAAATCATTTGTGGCTGGCTCCTCGTGATTAACAGCTCCCGCCTCAGCCGCCTGGAAGCCGCGAGTTTGGGGCACGCCAAGCCGATCTCTTTCTTTACACCCTGCCTGTCACATGGTATGATGCAGCCAGCATATGTCTGCATATATATATTTCTGCGCACGGGCTGGTATACAGATAGTGGACTAGCGTTGGGCTCGTTCCGCACAATCGAGCCCGATGTCCGTTGCCCAATAAGCAGGTGCGCCAAAGATTCCGCACCAGCTGAGACTGGCGGCCTGTCAGATCTGGTGGGCGTAACCTTTAATTCTCTGCTTCCTTGGCAACAGATAGAGCCGCCATCTGGCTGGACAGGAGGAAGGGCTGCGCGTGTTTGTGTGAGGACGCCACGGGCAGCGCTGGGCTGCTCGCGCCCACATAGGCCGCCCATTAGAGACTACTCTCCCCGACCCATATGGCGGCATCAACAAACATGCACCGTCAGCACGGAAACCGGGCCCACACCAAGGTTGCGGCAAACCTAGTTATTTTCAGTTAAGAAGTTCATGACGAACACTCGCTGGCAGGATGTCACAGCACATCTTCTGCAGTGCACTGCATCGATACACCAAAGTAAAGTGCTATTACGAATTTTTGTATTGAAAGTTTGTTGGCCTTCTAATTTTAATTTACCTCCTAAAGATAACATGCTACAGAATGGTAAATGTAGGAGACATGTTCAAGCATACCATGCTGTAGCTATCTACAAGTTCACATTAACAGTCCTAGGTGTCAGACAGTATGACAAAATAATTTCTTGTGGTTCTGCCTCCCTGCTTCACCTGTCACCAATCAGGAGACAGAAACCGGGAAAACTGTATCTGATAGGAGGCCAAGGATTTAACAGTGAGCTTTCTGTTGTCATAACAACCTTCCTGTTTCTCAACCCCAACCAACCTAACCCTAACCTAGCCTTTGAAGTATCAAAACATTATCTTGGCATTGAGCAAAAAACATATAAAAACAGGAATACTCATATATACAGTAGATTGTACAAGTATGTGTGTGTGTGTGTCTGTGTGTATGTATGTGTGTATATATACATATACAGCTCTGTGCAAAAATCTTAGGCATTCAAAGGAGATGTTTAAAGCTATTTATCTAAGTAGTAAGTGTATATGTGCGCAGAACAAAAAACACGATTTAACATTAGAACATATGAAAATTAGGAGTGACACAGCAAAAATTCACAAGAATTTCCTCCATTCTCCAAAAACTTACTGATAACTTGTTGGATGGCTAGATAAAGGCCGCTTCAGTCCCCAAAGCTCTCCTCAGCGGCACCACAGCCAAAACATATGTGTGTTTTGCATGGTTGCTGCAAATTCTGGGGTGACTTTAGGTGACGAATGGTGAGTACCTAAGATTTTTGAACAGTACCGTATATGTATATATAGCCAAAGTATTGTACAGGGATTTACTAGTGTATAAATGCATTAAAATACTATAACATTTAAAATGTGAATTATTTATAGGAGAATCATATTTATCAAGATGGGTCAACTGTTACGTGACATATTTATTTAAAAAAGAAGGTGAATCTAAGTGCCTGTTTTCACTGACTCATCTAACTGTCCGAGACATTCCTGTGCTTATTCTCATGTTTTTAAATTTTGATTACAGAAGGCAGGCATAACACAATTTCTGCTTTATGGGTCGTTAGCGGTTTGTGACAAAACAGTCAGTGTTTAGGTTAACTGTCCTACAGGAATGTAGAATTGACAGAGGAGAAATAAAAACCTGTTTATATAACTGGCTTAAACAGTAAATAACACAGTAATTGAATAAGCATACGGCACAGTTTAATATATGGCACTTTATATAAAAACAAAGCCTAGAGCAATACCTTTCTCTGAAAGAACATGCCACCTGAAGTATATCGTATAATGACTGTGTTCATGCAGCCTTGCCCCTATTCTGTGACCATCTACTGTCCAGCTATTTATTCTGGACATGATTGCAGGATTATATCCCATTGTAGCCGGAGAACAAAACATTTAAATTGCCATTCGTCTTAACAATCATCCTGCACATCATTCTGGTCCTGTTGTGTCATAATATTTCATTATCCAATTCCTCTGGCAAGCTTTACGCATATATAACATTTTCCTTTCATTTAAGTGCACTGATTTTAAACATTACATTTCCCATTATGCGGGTCTTTACGCATATCAGCTCAGACACATATCTCTTATTTGCCTTTTTTAATTCCAAGCAGAGCACTGAAACAGTTACCTCGTCATTAGCATTCAAGTGAAGCTGCGAGCTGTTCTAGCACATGGTCTGTTATTCATATTCTCCCTGCCTCCACCTGTTCCACGGTCCACTGGAGGGCTGCCAGTCCTATCAGGGGAGAACGGGACTGACTTCTGGATCCAAGCCACTGCATGTGCTGTCAGGCCATTATCAGTCATAGATATCACATGACAGATGGCTTCATATCAGGTGTTTAAACTGGCGCGCCATGCCATCTGGTAAATGATTTAGGAAGTTCGGGCTTCTCTCGATGAATGAGGCGATATAGCCAAATGCTGTGACCTTCAAAGTTCCCAGCCTGTCTGACTTCATATCATTTTTTTAAGGCCAAGAATACAGATATTTAGGTCGACTGACGACGAATGAGGGTGGCTTCATTCGAGAAAGCAGTTCCGACTCGCACGTCAACATTAACAACGGCTACTGCATGCCTGTGAAACCTCGGCGGTGAAAATGTGTAGTATCTGATGCAGTCACATAACTCTAAGATGTTTTTTGTTGTAATAAAATTATACTTCTAGTAACGTGGCAGTTCAGGCTAATAATGAAAACCCGCATAAAAGAAGTTATTTCAATCCGAAACGCTGGAGGCCTATTCGTTCAGATAACAAATAAGTTTTGTCCGCCCTTTTAGATTTAAGAAAGGTAGGCTATATTCTAAAGCATGAACTGCATATTAAATATGGCACATCGCATTTGTTTACAATTTAACCCTTCTAATATAAAAAATTAATATTATAAGACTATAAGCCTTTCAGTGATGCTAATAACAGTTTTTCAGTCTGTAACTCAGAATGAGAATACTTCCACTTAAACGACTTTCAGCTTTTTTGGTTCATTTAACGTGCAGCCCTCCATCTGTCTGGAGAAACTGTACAAAGCAACTGCCTTTTCCCTCACTGCGCGCTGGCTGCTGCGCGCGGGCTGCTGCACAATCGCTGGAGCTGAGGGCACGTGAACAATCGCCGATTTGGATCGAGAGCGCGCACCACGTGCCGCCGCGTTACGTAAAATCCCTCATAGTAATAAGATGCGTTAAATGTCGTCATCGGGGTATAGTAAACTGATAAAGGGAATATTACTATGTAATAGCAATCAAAACGAAAACATCTGTAGATACATAAATAGAGATTGTACATGAAATCGAGAATAAGTTTTATTACTAATAAGTAATAAGCCTTCGGTTTAAGAGGAATTGAAGATTGGTGGGTGAATTGGTAGGCTCATAACTTAATTGCGAATATAATACGGTGATAAGATTTTTGGCATTAGGCCTATACGTTAATACAGTCAGAATATGGTCGGTACACTGAAGAAATTTATGATACGACAATTTTAGTAGGTGTGTCGTAACAACTAGGTGATGCCATTAGACGTCTAGGTGATGCGAAGAACAAGAACCGGGTTGTTTCTAGAAAAAAAATGTAATGTGCAATGCAGTCCCTTTTATCACTGGTCATTCAGGCTAGTTTCCATCAGCAGCATTTCGTGCGCTTTGTCGCGTAAATAGACGGCGAGCAGCCGCCACTACCGACTCCGCCCACCGGCGGACACGCCCATCGAGTGGGATACCTGACGGAGTTCGCCCTGCTGGCGCCGGGACGGCTCTCGCCTTCCTAGAAATTAAATTCTGGATGCTCGTCAGTATTATAATCAAACTGTATTGCGATCACAATAATTTTTCTGCGAGAAATACTTTTACGCGTTAAAAAAAATTTATGAAAGCGCGCAGGGGAAAAGACGGGAGTTATATAATACATACAACATTCCCCGAATAAACGCATGCCTCTGTTATTCCGCAAGTTTTCTTCTCTTCTCCGGTACTCGCAGTCCTGGAGGCTCGAATTTGCCTAGAGTGTAAAAAACTACGGCCGTAATCAAATAATGGAGATTATCAACGGACATAACTGAATACGGATCTAAGGGAATTACTAACAGTCCTCTGGGTAAGTGTGTATAATTAGATTTTTTATCATTATTGAAAGGGAATTTTTCTAAAACATGCCATTTGCGTTTTCTATGCAATGTGTATATACATATAGCCTATGCTATTTGGCAATGTTTATGTACCCTTTTTTGGTAAATAATGTCCGATAGCTGTGATTTTCTGTACAGTTATGGAGGTTACAAGTCTGATCTATATGTAGACTTATAGAAAATATGTTTTCGAATTTCCGCGAAGTGGCAGATAAGCCTAATATTTAGAAAACTCGATTTAAATAACACTTTTAGGTTATTCGCGTATTTGCGTGTGATGTTTATGCCTAGATATTTTGTCACAGAAACACATTAAGTGGCTCCCTGTTACAATATGAACCTACAACGTTTCTGTCTACGACGTCTTAAAAATCATCGCCCTCTCAGTTTGTATGAAAACACCGTCTCTACCCTCTAAACTTTTGATAAATACAGCAAATTTAAGAATTACATTATTTTATTAGTCTTGGAATTATGTACATTTTGTTTTAGAATGAGAAGTAGGACGTCCTTTTGATTGCAAATAGAATAGGAGATTTCAGTGATGCAAGTAAAGTGTCCTTCACGCGAATAGGGGGAAAAGACAATAGGCCTACTCACGTAAATCCACAGTTTATTTCTAACTTGGAATTCTCTGCTGTCTTTTTGATGATAACTTTTTTTTAACCATTTTTTCGAAAAACCCCGGTAATGTCTATGTCAAAATAATTTCATTTCCGATTTATCTCCTATTTTGTTTTCTCCCTTCCATTGTAGAAGGACCCATTGGGGGTCATTATTGATGTCTGCGCATTAATTTTTCATATGAGCTCTGAAAAACAAGAGAAGGGATTGAGCTAGGGGAATATTTTCCTTTAACTCCCCTCGTGGGAAACATTCTTGGTTGGCAACGCTGAATGCTTTTCAGCCAAGTACAATACAGATGTTGGCCGGCCAGTCAAGACATTTCTCATTGGCTAAGTCCCTCAACAACAACTGACTCAAACCTGGGCAATCTAACCATAGTAGTTTTTATTATAATTATTGTTTATTAATATTATGTCCATCATAAATTTACGCACAATTTATCTAACATTGAAATGATGACTTTTATTCCTGACCGGTGTATCTATCTGGTCTAAATAGTCTAACTGCTGAGGATTTAATGTGTGACGCCTGTATTGGTATAATTCTCATTTTGATTAGTTTGATTAGCCTTTCAAGACCATGTAATTTGTTATTGTAACTGTATCCAGCTGGTGAACGATCTGGTGAGGTCGATAATCATAATAATCACATTTTAATAGCTACATGATATAATTGAATAGATTGGAGATTTGCCTGACCAAATTGAAAAAAAAAGCCTTGTGAGATTGGAGCCAGTTCTTCCACTTCCAGTTGCGTGTGTGATAAACATTTCTGTGAACTTTTGGAGTATAAAGTTAATGTTAATCATTTTCTGACAAATGCAAGTCACATGTTTTGCTTTTAACACTCTGAGTTATTTGACTGTGCTGCAGTATACTAGTCAACTTAATAACTGACGGGGATAAAGATATTTATAGTTGATTGTCATCTGTAAATTAGTTTTGCCATAGGTTAGATTGTTCCTGGAATAATGGTGAACGGCTGTTAATGAAATCAAGTCATATGTCTCAGAGGTAACCTTGTTGCTGTCAACATGTACCAGTGACAGGCCTCTCGCTCAAGATCCTGCAACTAGACAGGCTTCATTTTCCAATCAGCTTGAGCCAGGACCCCAAACCTGATTGGATGTCGGCTTCTAGGGTCTTTCCAATCTTGTTCATTGGGTGCTTTTCAGCGGTAGAGAACTCAGCTACCCTGTAGGAATGAATCTTCTTCCTCCGCAGCTTTTGACTGTGTCATTGAAAGGGAAATATAACCTTATTTAGTCATTTTTAATTATATTGTTATGTGTTTGCTACAAAAATACTGCCACATAATCAGTAATTGAGCACAGACAACTAGACCTTTGTTAGACAGCACATCTGGAGATACACTTATAAAGTACTGTAACTGTATTGATTAAATCAAATTCTGTGGGAATTTTGGATCATTTCTTGGTGTTTCAGAGTTTTTTTTGGGGGGTGGGGAGGTGTTGTGGCTCTTTTAGAGGTTTGGGTTTAGTTATTAACGGATACATCAGCACTGCATCTGTTTTTAGGAATCACCAGTTGTGGCTGCAGTGAGTCTTGCCAGAAAGCAGTGGGCTGTCACATGACCACACAGTCCTGAGCCCCCATGCCAAAGAATGTGTTATAATATAGTCATATATATAATGCCTCATTGTCCTACTTGTCCATTGGTTTCTCTCTTCTGCCTCAGAGTATATGGTTTTGTTCAGTTACTTTTATAATAACGCAAGGTCTTCTGACTAAGACACCCTCATTACTCCCCGTTATGATTAATGAGTATCTCGCTTACAGGAATGTCTCCCAAAACCATACCATTCAGAGGGCGGGATATCTCTATCTTCCAGGTTTGCGTAAATCGACTGATTGGTTTATATAATCCAAACCCTTCCAGAGTACCACTTCCTCATGCTATCCTCATACATGCGTCACGTTTCAGCAATATTTTGACTCCACAGAAAAGATGACAAAGAGTGATGTGCATTGTTAAGTAAATGACATGTGTCAGAATTTTGGGGGGGTATTTCTGCTCCTAGATCATCACCTATATACGACGTCTCACAGATACCATGATCTTGACATGCGCCATTCCTCCATGTATCCCATCATCCCCGTTTTCATGACTTTGATGTCACCAACAGCATGATAATGACCATACAATGACATATTTACTATTACTCACTGTTATTTGCTTATGGAAGTTTTCATTTATAGTGACATTTACTTTTGGAGAGTAGCAGCATGGCTCAGTAGGTGACACTGCTGACTTACACCTGCAAGCACCCTGCAAGGCGTTTGAGTCTCACCTTTACTCCGCATATGTGGGGTCTGCGCATTCTCTCCATGTTTCCTCAAGGGCTCTGCTTCCCCCCCACCCCCTGATTCAAAGACACGAATTTAGGCTAGCTGATATCTATATACTGAGCACAGAGTATGACTGTGTGTGAATGTTCCTGGTTAGGGTTAGGGCGTGTTCCTGGTTAGGGTTAGGATTAGGGTGTGTTCCTGGTTAGGATTAGGGTGTGTTCCTGGTTAGGATTAGGGCGTGTTCCTGGTTAGGGGTAGGATTAGGGCATGTTCCTGGTTAGGGTTAGGGCGTGTTCCTGGTTAGGGGTAGGATTAGGGCGTGTTCCTGGTTAGGGTTAGGATTAG
>JABFEB020000132.1:19621765-19632098 GCA_019775895.2 Stomatorhinus ivindoensis
CCCCCGCCCCCCCCCCCCCCCCCCCCCCCCCCAGCACGCACACCCTTGTTCACCAGCACCCGAACCTCCCCTTGCTCCCCACTCTCCCCCCATGCAGGTTTCTCTTCTTCAGTGACACTTGGGACTCTCTGGACTCTGGGTTCGGTCATATGATTTGTGACCTTAGTCATGTGACCGTGCGGACCTACGCTCACAACAACATGTGACATTTTCCCAACGCGTAACAAAAAAAAAAAGAACTGAAATTGAAAAAAGAGCTACCCTCCTCCTTACATTTTTCACCTGCCTTGCCCAGTGTAATTTGTACCTCGGTGCAGTAAGGTAGGTCCACACAAGCTCTCCAGCTCAGTCTGCGAGGAACCGGTGGAGAGGTTGTGCCACACAAAGCGAGCGTGGGAAAAGCCAGCCCCCATTTCCGAGCTGCGTGTGCCTTCCAAATTGGTAAGTTAACTGATACTTTGGGCAATTAATTTGCGCAGCGTCCTCGACGTTGCTCATTAGCATGCGGGGTGCGGGGCGTAAACACGCGTGCCGGCTTCCTCAGACAGCGGGAAGGGCTGCTGTCAGAGTTGCCTGTCAGGCTGGGACGCCGGTGCGGACATGCCTGATTACAGCCGTTTGAAATCTTCCTCTAAGAAGCCTCTTTTGTGTCCCCTCCCAACCTTGGTCTTTATTTTTGTCTCTTTGTGTTCTTTGTTTAAACATTTTTCAAAGATTGGGGGATTCTGGCTTGTTTTATCTTCATTCCCAGGAGCTGCCACACTGTCTCGCTGAACTGATTATAGAGGTAGTGTGTAGAAATGCTCTCATATTTCTGGTATCCACTATATTGTATGGCTATTATTAGTATTATTACTATCATTATTAGCAAGTATGACTTGAGAAGTACAGTTGCTGGTTATCTTTAGCACGTCGGACATCAACAAAGGAGATGCACAGGAGAAGTTCAACTTTCTATCGCCAGGGATAACAAGCGATCACCGCAGCCCCATCGCCCAGGCAGTCTGGTTAATCGCTCCCGCTGCATTGATATGCAGATTCCCCTCAAGCGGCTGGCAGACGCCAGTCGCTTGCCGTTCTCAGACGCTCAGGTCGGACACGGCACGCTGGCACCCCACATTTTGCTGTGACGAGCTCAGTGATACCGTCTGGAGCATCCCTGGCTCTTCCACTGCCTCCACACTCACCCTTCCTCCCTCCGTTTCATTTTTTCTTCCTTCATACTCAAATCTCTAATTTCCTCATAACAACAACCCTCCTTTTTCTGCTGACTCTCTCTCTCCCTCTCCCTGACTCTCCCTCTGTCCTGCAGTGCTGTAATCGGTGGCTGATTAGGATGCAGGAGCAGACACGAGGAGAGGATTGGGGGGGGGGGACGGACGAAGGAGTTGCTTTTTTTCTTTGCTGAGGCAGTATGTCTGGGAGAGGATGCCCAGCCCCACCCCCTCACTCTGGAGTGCCTGAGCTAGTCTCGGGCCTTTGTCACCCAGCCCTCCCCCTCGAGTCACAGACCGACATGGGGAGTCTGTGTCTGTGCTGCATGTGGTGGGCAGGAGGACCTTAGGGGAATAACACAAGCTCTGTCTATTCAATGGCATCCACCTCCCTGTCGCTCTCTCTCTCCCTCTCTGCCTTTCATCCTTCCCCCCTCCCCTAAAAGCAAACGGCAGCAGCCCGAGGACTGTGGTGCGTCACTGGGGGGGTTAGCGCCATCCTCAGAGCGCACGCTATTCGCTATTGATTAGGCGGTTTGTATTTCCCAAAACAACAGTGATGCGCACATGAATGCAGGAGTGGGGGGGCGTGGGTAATTGTGTCATTTTCATTAGTGCGTCTACATTACTTTTCACTGGCACATAGTGTGAAGAAAGCACAGACAGTCTGAGAGGACGTGAGCGAGAAGAGGGCGTTTTAACTGGTTTCACCATCGATTTGCTAAACTAGAACTGATACCAAATCAAAAGATCTTATTCTCTGGGTGTTATCGGAAATCCAAAATAGGCCTGGGTGTCTGTCGTGTTAGCTCTGGACCCTCTGTCGGAGTGCCAGTTCATGTACCAGTATCCGTCTGGTCCACCGTAACCACTGGATTTCCTGTTCATCGAGTTTAAAGTGTCAGTTTAAAATGTGAGCACCAAACCCAAGGTTACTTTAGATGCTATGTAAGCATGCAGGGCTGCAGAAAAGAATAAAGATAGTGAATGTCACATGACCCTAGAGGAGGCTTTTCTGTATGCAAATCATAGCGTGGGGTCATGTGTGGCTTCAGTGGGTTCGGACACTCTGCCATCATAATCAGTATGTCAGTGGTTCAAGTCCTGAATTAGACATAGTCAGCAGACTGACTTTGCTGATTGGCCCTTGACTTCTCTAGGGACTTGTTTTTTCATACGTGTATGAGAAGAACTTGCTTAACAAATAAATCTGTTCTCGAATAAATCTTTACCTGTTCTGCATGCAGTCAGGACTTAATATGGTTAACAGGTTAAAAAAGACTTCAAAATTAGATACAATGACATAGAAGATAGTTTGAAATTGCAGGGAGGTAAAACAATTTAAATGCAAAGGTCTGTTTATGGGGGGGGGGGGGGTGAATTAAGCCAAATTAAATACTGGGGTTCCTACCTCCTTGACTGGGGTGGGGGGGAGGTTAGAAAATTGATTACATATCGTGCATTGTAATTGTGTACTTCCTTTATACACACGCATATATACACAGGTTTGTAATTGTATCTGTGGGGACTCTTCATTCATTCCCGATGGAAAAACTCTAATCCCAACACAACAACCTTAACTCCTTCCCAGCCCTAACCTTAACCATAAGTAGCCAAACAAAATTTGGCATTTAAAATTTTTTGATTGCATGCACAGATCTTTTTGGGGACCTGAAAAATGGTCTCCAAACGCCTACACATGTCCTAACCTGACAATACGTCCTTTCATCTTCATTACATGTTATGTACGGTCAGTAAAATTTGCCAATCTGGGGGAGGGGCATATCGTGCCAACAGATCGAATTTCAGAAGTGAGTGCAACTGTTCCCTCTTTTACCAGGGCCCTCGAACGTGCTGACATTCGACTTTCACAGGGGACTGAACAAATTCGACTGGATGAAGGCTGATATCGATGGCAGTGTGGCCAGTGGAGTTTTCTCTCCGCCACTGTGTCCTGCTTCAGTTTACATCCTTGGCTCGCCTCAGCAGGCAGTGCGACGGCGTAATGACACGTTTTCAGCAGAGGTGTAATATTAAACAGCGCGGCTTGTTAGCCAGAGCAGTTGGAGGGCCCTCTGAGACCCGCGGGCTGATGAGTCGTCGAGGCCTCGCTCTCCCGACGAGATGGAAGACCGCGTGCCGCCCGCCTGGCAGCTGGGAGGCTGTCCCGGTCCGGGGCTCGCAGCCTCGCCTGGGGACCCATCCGCTACTCATGGGGCCCGGAGACAGGCACAGCCCACGTGCTGGGCTCGGAGAATTCTGCGGGGGGCGGGGAGCAGAGGAAATACAATGGGACTGGGGGAGGAAGTGACATTAATTACATCTTCCTGACAAGCCGGGGGGTCGGGGATGCGGACTGCCTGCTGCTCCATCTGGTGCTGAGGATTCCGCTGCATATTAGCGTGCCTTAATGAATATGTTAATGGAACTTTCATGACAAAAGAGCAGATTCCTCTAGCTTCCCTGGAATTTTAATGGCAAACTGTAGGTGTACTCGTCCTCTCCTGCTCTTTTTCTTTCTGGGTCTGTAACGCACATCTGACATCAGCCGGTAGTTCAGGTCACCCAATGGACCGGGGGGTCCAGCATCTTCTAGGTTGCTAGTTTTGTGCAGCTGAACAGGTCTAGTTTATGCCAGAGCAGGTCTAACAGGTACGGCTCATGGCTCATCAGAAGCCAGGTAGAGTAGAAAACTCACCGAATAGTAGCTCTCCAGGACCAAAGTTGGAGACATATGATCTACTAGTGAGGAACACAAACTGAGATGTTTTGCTTTCTTGTACCTAAGAGACTGATCATATCTTGAGCTTAGCTTTTCTGTAATGAAGTACTTCAACTGCTAACCTTTACAGTGATTTAATTTTTAGCTATATATTTTTGCCAGTTTGTTAAGGTCTGATCACAGAAACTATGGAACAGTGAGGCAAAGCTTTGGAAAACCTATGAGACATCTCAGACCCCAGTTAGTCCAATCGGACACATTGAATACTCTTTTCAAGATTCTGGATAACACAGAGGATCAGAAATAAGCTATGGGAACTGGAAGCAGCATCTCTGTCCACCATTAAATATGAATGATGTGTCCCTTTTCAGTGACTTTCCAGTCTTCCATAGATGCATAGATGTAGTGCATATTTGGAATACGGAGACTAGGAGACATTCCTTTGCTTTCCATCTGGGAATAATTGGCCCTGTGAAAAATCCTCTTGGATATTTTTTTGCAAATTAAAACGTTTATACAACATTTTAGGAGCATTATTTTATGGAAACTTTTTCCTTCCTCTTTGAAGCGCACAAGGTTTTGCTTTCTGGTATTCACTGTCACACACTTTGCAATGTAGGGGAGAGGAGACCTTTGAGCGGAACAGCTGAAATCTGTAACAAGCTGATCTGTAACCTAAATGTATGCTAATGTACCCCCCCCCCACTAAAGCCAAAGGAAGGGGAGTCAAATGACGAGCTTCTGAGTGAGAATTTTCAGATGCATTAACTGCTCTTGTGCTTTATAACATTATTTGTCAAAATGCGCCGATTCGCACCAAATTTTTTGCTAAAGCTCATGCCATAACTATCCTGATAAGCACTTCTTCAAAGTTTTATTACTGTATGTCGCCACACAACCACTTTGGTGGTATCTGGATTCGGTTCAGCACCCCGCGTTCTTCAAAAAGTACCCCTCGTTCTTCAAAAAGTGCCCCTCGTTCTTCAAAAAGTGCCCCTCGTTCTTCAAAAAGCATTTTTTCATAGAAAGAAGGTGGCCCTTTCTTGGCATTTGTCTTTATTGTTTTTTAAGACATTCTGAACATCACTGCACTTGGTTAGATTTCAGCTGAAAATGCAAACAGTCTCTCTTCATCTCTTTCAGGAACCACATACGATACGGCCTTATGATATATAGGGTGATGTGCAGTGGGCGGCTCTATGCTGTAGGAAGCAGCAGCATCGGTGTAGAAGTGGTTTGCTAAAGAAATCTTCACTGACACAGAAACCCTGTCCAGCCCAGTGGCCAGATCTCAGCATGCTGGCTCCACAATCGTTTGGGGACTCGTTACGGTGTGTCCCTGAACAGTTGTGTATTGACGGCATAGCTTTCTGAGGTATGGAGTTGTTTACAGCCACTCCTGTGCTGGGGTGGGGGGGACCGGCGGCCCGTGGTTTTCAGGAGGAGGGCAGCATCTGCGCGTTCTGCAGGGGTTGTACGCAGGGATGGTGCGGCGGCTCGGCTAATGAGCCCCACTCTGTCCTGGGCTCATCACGGTGCTGCCTCACTCCTGGGCTCATCACGGTGCCGCCTCACTCCTGGGCTCATCATCACGGTGCCGCCTCACTCCTGGGCTCATCACGGTGCCGCCTCACTCCTGGGCTCATCATCACGGTGCCGCCTCACTCCTGGGCTCATCATCACGGTGCCGCCTCACTCCAACATCACTCTTTGTGTTCAGGGACTTATTAGGCTATCGTCTTGGACACTGGGCCCGACTCGAAGTCAGGTGCATCTTTGGAGAGAACCGCATGACACGTGTCCTGGTCACATGACGATGTGGCTTGACGGTTTTGGCCACCACGAGTGCCGGGGGTTTCGCTGTCTGAGAAACTTCCGTCTGGCTGTGCGGGAACCAGGTGAGTGCAGGTAATTAATGCTAAATGGTTGATATCTCTGCCGGTCTCTCCAGGTTACGCTGAGAAGCCCTTCATCATGCCAGACTCACCTGCCGATGTAAAGACTCAGCCCAGGGTGACTCCGCCCACAATGCCTCCGCCTCCGACAGCACAAGCGGCCCCCAGGACCAGCTCATTAACGCCCCCGTCACGTGAGCGTAAGACAAGCTCGTGAGGCCATGTAAACCAGTTGTGAAACTCACCAGTTTACTTCCCATTATAAATAATTAACATTAGCATACCAAAAATCAACTTGTTAGCTAAGCAGCACTTTTACGATTCTCCACAGTATCCGACGGCAGCGGCCACTCCCCCACCACGTCGAACGGAGTCCCCTCTCCGCTGGGCAGCTTCACCACTCGTCCTTCCTCTTCCTCATCCTCCTCCTCGTCCTCCCCTTCCTCGTCTTCGTCGTCCGCATCGGGCAGCTTGCAGCTCCCGTTGGCGTGTGGCGCGCGGCAGCTCAGCAAACTCAAGCGCTTCCTGATAACGCTGCAGCAGTTCGGCAGTGACATCTCCCCAGAGATCGGCGAGAAGGTCCGCACGTTGGTGCTGGGCCTCGTGGTGAGTGTGAGCCTGCGCTCTGACACGTTTATGCAAAATGAGCCTCCCCTTGCAAGCTAATTGTGGGCTTGTCGTTTAACATCAACTTTCTGTAAGTCCTGCCTCAGTTTTTATCTCTCTTCCATCTCACTTACTTTTTACTCTTTAATTCTCCCTGTTAAAGTAAGTAATCAACATGGGCAGAGCCAAATCAAAACTCAGGAGGCCGTCTGACTATCACAAGAAGCCAGTGCAATCTGGATGAACAGATGTAAGAGCATGAGATGGAATCCGCGATGCGGCTGCAGATTTTAGCTGTATAGCATATGATTTATTTAATGTATTAGATTTGCTGACCCACTTGCATGTAAATTTAGCCGGCAGTCTTTGAAGGTTTGTGAATGTTTTAATCTGAAAAATGAACTGAAAGTGATAAAAGGACATGACTGGTGATTTAAACATTATTTGGATTCATGTAAGGATTTGGGATATTCCAGAAGGATTATTGTTTCCTTGGCGACATGTCTGGTCACAGATATTGGTCATAATCTGTTGTTGGCTGTTGATAATAGGAATTCCAGTGTGAATGGTGGCTCTTTGGCCCAGTAATCACCTCACCCAGTCTTGTACATATTTAATCTCAGTCTCGCTCTTTTTCAGAACTCTACTTTAACCATAGAGGAATTTCATTCCAAACTGCAAGAGGCCACAAACTTCCCCCTGCGACCATTTGTCGTGCCATTTCTCAAGGTATCCCAGAATCCACTGCTTTTTAAAATGAACTAAGTGCTGTGCAGATGTGAATATTTCTTTTATTTACTTACAAGAAATCCACCGCAATACATTTTAACAAGGCAAATAAATACCTTTTCCTTGTTTTCCAAAATACTTATCCTATGAAAGTGCAATTTTATTAGTATAAACATTGATATGTGGTTTATGTAAGCTTAATTAAACTCACTAAAGACTGTAGTAATAGAGATGATTAATAGATTTATGTTAATGTATTACCACAGTTAATTACTCCAGTAACGGCATAATTTATTGTTAGTAATTAAACTGACAACTTTCTGTTATGCAATTTAATACCACACGAATGCCATATTTGTAATGGACTTAATCAGTTGCCAAGACATCATATTAATGGTCAGTATTCAAATGAACACATTGCCAGCCAAACCTGCCTTATAAAATACATTGTAATAATGATAATGGACCTATTTGGAAGAGATACAGTCTTTTCTAATATGTTGGCACTTGTCTAATCAAGAGTAACACTGACGTCATTAATGTGGCAGTGCTATTTCTAACTTGTAATTGTCTTACTGATGTTGTTCAGAATACGGGATGTAGTTATAATATATATATATATTTTCGCTGCAGACATAAATACTGCTTCCCTACCCAACCCAAAAACATCTCTGTTGCTCTTCCCGGAGCTAGCCAGGCTAATTGTCTTTCCCATGAAGAGAGAACAGATGTGTATTATTAAAATAATACGCCACAGATGTTAGAGTTCTGCCTCATTCGAAGAGAAGCAAATACAACAATGCTGTGCCTCTTACTGTGTCATCCCCAAAGTTACTCAGTATATTCTTGATGTCACATGTCCCCGTACACTCACCGAAGCATTGCGTAATGGCTGCCTCAGCGTTTAAGTAATACACTTTCCCATCAAGGTTAGGAATTTAAATGAAACTGTGCCGTGCCGTGCCGAGAGGCAAACTTGCTAACTTTGTGTTAGTTAGTTCTCCGCCCTTGTGTGAGTAGATGTGCTAAGGTGAGCACCTCTCTCTTATTGCTGTAGAAAGTTCCAGGCAGCCCTCAGCAGCAAATATGGCTCCCACTAGGTCAGGCCGGCAGCTGAAGGAGTCAGCGGAGCAAACAGGAATCCTCTCTCCCATCGTCTCTGCCATATGGCCGTCTTTCTCAGGGCCTCAGCGGGGTCGGAATTAAAGATCGCTCCCAACTTTTAGTGCCGTTTCTGTCTTTCCCCGGGAGTGTTTTACAACAGAATGCTGTGCGCTCATGGTGCCGCAGAGCTCAGCCAGGCCCGTATGCTCTTGGTTTTGTGAGGCTACCCCAACCTGCAGAGCCACACTATAGCAACACGGCGGCTTATATCTCATTATTCCTCAGGAACTGACCTGGAGTCTGAGTCTCAGTGAGCTGAGTCTCAGTGAACTGAGTCTGAGTCTCAGTGAACTGAGTCTGAGTCTCAGTGAGCTGAGTCTGAGTCTCAGTGAGCTGAGTCTGAGTGAACTGAGTCTGAGTGAGCTGAGTCTGAGTCTCAGTGAGCTGAGTCTGAGTGAACTGAGTCTGAGTGAGCGGAGTCTGAGTCTCAGTGAGCTGAGTCTGAGTCTCAGTGAGCTGAGTCTCAGTGAACTGAGTCTGAGTCTCAGTGAACTGAGTCTGAGTCTCAGTGAGCTGAGTCTGAGTCTCAGTGAGCTGAGTCTGAGTGAACTGAGTCTGAGTGAGCTGAGTCTGAGTCTCAGTGAACTGAGTCTGAGTCTCAGTGAGCTGAGTCTGAGTGAACTGAGTCTGAGTCTCAGTGAACTGAGTCTGAGTCTCAGTGAGCTGAATGGCGCCCTTGATTGACCTAGACAGGCAGATGTTGGATGAGAACATAAATGTGGACCAGGGGAGGAGGCCGGAGGACAGGATTGAGAACCACTGCATTATCCATCCATCCATCCATCCATCTCCTAGCAGTTAATCTGGGTGAGGGCTGTAGGGTGCCTGAAACCTGCGCTGCCTTGCAGTATTAGTAAAAGTCTCATTTTAAGGTGGTATGTTGCTAAATTGTGCATTTCTCTTACCTTTCACGCCAATTATCTATTATCACGCCTCTTTATTTAAAATAATTAAAGCTGCAAGATATGAATATGGGCTAAGTGTATTTGGCCGGATGTACGCTGGTGACATCAGCGCAAACGCGCGGCGACGCTAGCGGCTGATCCAGCTGCAGCTCCATCCTGGTCCGGCTCGGCCGCGTCCTGTGGTTAATGAAAAGGCAGCGAGCTCAAAGCACACCGGGGTTAAAGTTCCCCCCGCGCCGCACTCGTGTTTCAGGGAAGCCGCACGCGCTCCGCGGGACAGATGGCGTGTGTTTGTTAATGGTGTGCTTTTAATTGCGCCATGAGCGGGGTAAAACCGGCGAGTAAACACTTAAACAAGCAATTCGGGCATCTGTTGGCAAGATGGCAACGTCCCCACTACCCACCTCCACCTTATTCAGGCTCGGCTCTGAAATTCAAATCATTTTGTCTGCAGTTTCAATTATGGTCTAATGATGGCTTTAGAAACAAATAGACTGTATAAAAGACCAAATATTGTGCTTATGTATATGAGTACTTACGACATCGATCTGTTCCTACGTCACGTCGTCACCGATTTTCGGTGTAAGTCGGAACATACGTACATGTACAGTAGCGGTCAAAATAAAGTTTCCGTTACGTGCGGTCGCACGTGAAACCATAAAGTGTGAACGTTTATTTAATTCACCGTGCATTACGGCGCTCCTGTTTACTGCTGCCCAGACACCTTCGTTATCACTGTCGATTGCATAGGAGCAGATCCTTTCACATGCTCAAGGATACGATCTTTATCCGTAATAATCGTAGCGACAGTAGAACGACTAAGTCCAAGCGACCGACCAATGCTTGTCGCTGTTTCCCCCTTTTCGAATCGCTTTACGATATCTAATTTCACTTCCCGAGTAACCCAAGTAACCCGAGTAACCACGTCGTAACCACGAAACATCGTAACTCGGGACTGACGTAACCCGAGGACCCCCTGTAATGCAAATGTATATATGCTTGATGTTGCTGCATTAATGAAGTCTGTCTGTCTATCTATCTATCTATCTATCTATCTATCTATCTATCTATCTATCTATCTATCTATCTATCTATCTA
>JABFEB020000132.1:19636770-19651967 GCA_019775895.2 Stomatorhinus ivindoensis
GTTTCTGCACATATAAAGCAGGTGAGAGGTCCAAGCATTTGTACCCTTCAGGGTTTCTGCACATATAAAGCAGGTGATGCCACTAATTGGTTGAAATATTATATCATTTTTACATTTAATGTGTAATTTCATATATAATTTTACTTGAATTTTCAATCCATTACATCATGCAATGCAAATTAAAATCCTATTTTCTGAATTTTTTGAACGTCAGTGTTCCTTGGAATATCCACAGGCACTGTAAGAAATGCAAAAAATGCCCACATATTTTCACATAAATATTTATATTGTGAGTCTGGCATGAACTGATGTGACACCGGTGTGGAAACGGCCTGCAGAGGAGGCGGTGAAGGAGGTGAAGAAGCAGGCCATGCTGGAGCTGAAGAGCGCTGTGTCGGAGGCGGAGCGCAAGGCCCAGGAGATGATCTGTACAGAGCGGGCCCGCATGGAGCGCACTGTGGCTGAAGCCAGGCGCCGAGCCACCGAGGACCTGCTCTCCGTCATCAATCAGCAGGAGGACTCCACCGAGGTCAGGTGCCCCCGCACCGTGTCGGAACCGAGGGCAGCGTCTCACGGAGTGAGCGCATTCAGGACTGGACTGCGATTATGAATTGGCCTGGACCTTTAGCCAGACAGACTCACCATGCATAAATACCCATGATACATTTTGATCATCTGGGGCAGATCTCATGATAAATTTTGCCAATTGGCGGGAGGGGGGGGGGTATGCAAGTCCAAGCCTGGACCAATCATGCTCATGATCAATGATGCTTTGTGACAATTGCACAGAAGTTTGTGAACAGTGCATAAAAAGCAGGTTCCAGTAAAAACATATTACAAGATAACGATATAATAATATTTTTTAAAATTAGTAATTGTGGCTGCCTGCCACAGAGAATATGGCACTGGTGACCCAGACTGAGGATTCCTGAGAAATGTGTGTGTGCTCACCTAATAATAATTATAATCTGAATAAATATCTATATTATTTTAAATTGATCATTTAAATGTTACTTTTTAAATAAGAAAAAATATATAATTTCTATTTAAAATGATGAAAGGCTGAAACTTTTAGTTACCATGTCCCAGCTGCAGAACACACTATATCCCTGTACCTGCCATTTTGAACATGTACTTCTGATGTGAATCCTTTTATATAAAGAATACATTTTCTTTCAGTTTTAGTTCACGTGCATTTACAGGCGTCTCTCTGCTGCCCCCTCCACAGAGCTGCTGGAACTGCGGACGGAAGGCCAGCGAAACGTGCAGCGGCTGTAGCACGGCAAGGTACTGCGGCTCCTTCTGCCAGCACAAAGACTGGGAGAAGCACCACCAGGTGTGTGGTCAGACCCCAGCAGCTCACCCGCAGGATGACCCACGGCCTGCAGCTGGCTCCTCCGCCAACACCACCCCCCAGGAGGACCTTCAAACTGCGGCCACATCTGGCCCAGACACGCCCCTGACTACTGACACCTCACCACACTAGCATGTCCCCTGCCCCCCCGCCTGAAACCCTCTGTAAAGCCTGTTTTTTGGAGTAGTGCAAGTAAGGAGAGGGCCAATGCTGAGCAGAGGTGGAAAGCTCAGGTTCAGAAAGTGCAAATCAACCAGTCAGACAAGTATGAAGCCTCACTTTCACAGAGCACTCAAATGGCTGCTTGAAACTAAATAATTAGTCTGGAACCTTAATTTTCCTCCTCTGGTATTGAGTCATATTGACTTTTGATTTTAAAAAGTTGCTATTTTGTGTTTATTATTGTTGCACTGCTCAGTTTCTATCAATACAAGTATTGTTGTTGTTTACTATGGTTCCCATTCTTGTAAACAAATGTGCAGCACATTTGTCCTCCAATGGTCCTCCTCCAGTTCCTTGGCTTAATACTCAACCTTTACTTACAGTAGATAAGAAAAGCTCTCCTTGCTGGTAAAAACCGATGAAAAACCCACTTTAAAAATAATGAATGGATGACTGGTTTTGAACAAGATGAGGAGAGTAATGAATTTAAGAGCACAAATGCCTCATTTTGAGAAAGTTAACTATCATGGGGTCCTCATGCGAAACACACGTATTAAACATGGCAGCCATTTTATACTATGATGCCACAATATTGCCAATTCTGCAAAATAAACTAAGAGGTCAGAGATTTCAGAAGAAAAAGAATTTATTTAGAAACACATACAGCCAATTCATGAGTGACCATGTTCCTCTTCGTTACCTGCATTCCATCTTTACTTACTGATTTAGCATTGTAGTACTGTAATGCAGTTATGCTGTGTATAGTATCCAGTGGTAAATGATTCTATGTATTTGTAGCTTATATACACCCCCTACATTCGTTATTTAAGACTTACAGCTGCTTTTCCATATGTGTGGGGCGTCGGTGGTCTTTTGAAAAGAAGAAAACCCCCTCAAAGCTGCTTCTTCAGTCTGCTTATACATTATGTTGAACCAAGCCTTGATGCTTTTCAGAAGATGTGATAAAAGTGATGGTAGAGTTTCAAACAGGGGCCCAACCACAACAGAACAGAGGTGTCGATGTCGGCAGTATTATGAAAGAGCGAAAATGGAGAGATCAGCCAAAGAAAGAACGGACAGAATCTGAATTTCAAATCAAAATGTATCTATGTCTACTCTCAAGATCAATGCACAACACAAAGTATGTCCATGTTTAATAAAAAGATGAGCTCTTTCTTGCAAGGACAAAGTAAAGCGGCATAATATGAGAAAGTAAGGGTGATTCTCTGAGCAGCATAGCACGAAAGAAGGCAATTACAAGCTGTTTATACAGGGCAGAGCTTCATTGATCATCTGTGCAAATCCTGGTGCTACAACGTGTGTGTTGAAAAATGGTGTGGCCTTGTAGCAGCTTTGATCAGACTTACCAGCGAGACCTTCCCTTCCAGGTATTTCATGTCTCGAAGGGTTCAGATTCAAATATTGTCATAAAATGTTTTCAATAACAGTCTAGACATGGAGGGAATGATCCTACTTCAGCTACACACAGGGAAAGAATATTAATAACGTGTAGCTATCTCTACCTGTCCTGTTTAAACTCCAAAGTCTTTAATGGCAAAATGTTTTACTCTACCTCTGATATGATTTAATAGCACTTGTCAAAGCACATAGGATGATCTAATTAAACCAAATGGGCAGAAGAGAACAGGAAAACCAAATCCATACCGCTTCTCAGTAACAATGCAAACCTCACAAACCTAATAAAAATAAAGGTCAAAGAACAGGTTCCTTTATGGCGGTTATTTATACAGACCCAGTGAAATTTTTAATTTGTTGGTCAAATGCATTTTCAAATAGTGTGAGATAACCTCCTGCGTTTGCATGATAAAATTCCCCTTACTTTTTTGGTTAGGAGAGGGGAACCTCTTAGTAAAGTGCGTGTGATAAAGATTAACGATTCATTTTCTAAATGAAGCAAACATTGATGAACAATAAACATACAAACAATATGCCATGGGGAAAATTTACTGGTCAAATTTTTCAGTAAAAGCAGGAAAACGGTGATAGATTCTAGGCAATTTCTTAAAGTAAAAACCATCCTGTAAACCTTTCACTAAATGAAAATATCGTGCAATACATAATTGACATGTACCAGATGATAATTATAAGCTGTATGCTTTGTGAGCACACGTCAGACATTTTGAGACCACTGTGTCACAAATGTGCTTGTTCTTTTCTATATTTAGACTGTAATGTATGTTCTGTACAACTTTCAATCTTGAAAGTTGCATTGAGGTGTCGCTGTACTTCATACATTGTATTAAACGTATGCTGATCTCTATACAAGCTACTGTGGTCCTAATCGTATTATTTTGTTAGTGATTTTGTTTTTTTTTATGACAATTACAATCATCGGTTTATTCTGCAAGATCATCCTTAAGATGATGCATTGAAACTGTACTATCCACCACTCTAATCATGCTATACATGTATAAATGCTGTTATTCCTGTGATTTTCTCACAACACGTACGAGCCATATGTACGATCTGTACATCCCCAGTCATAGTGGTATAGGCACGTATAAAATAAAAGTGTGTATGGCAAGCCGTTGTAACATTTAATCGTCACAATCCTATCCGTAATTACATTTGAGATATTCACAATAGCATTGCTCCTAGTCAAAATTGTATTCTTCCTAGTCAGATATATACAATCCAATTGTTACTAGTCAAAATTTACATTACAAAATTACATTATGGATATCTAAAATGGTGGTATTCTTTCTGATATATGAAATTAAAATTATGACCAGTAACAACTGGATTGTAGATATCTGAAAAGTTTTTCCTAGTAAGAATTCAATTGCAGATATGCAGAATGAACATTCTGCATATCTGAAATATAATTGCGGATATCTGAAATTAAAAGCCCAATAGACATGAATGGCAAAAGTGACGTAATTTCTCCTAGGAAGAATGACGATGTGGATATCTGAAATGCTCTTTTTGACTAGCAAGAACTGAATTAGAGATATCTGCAATACAGTCCAGCGATTAAATGTTAAAACGGCTTGCCATAAGTGTGACATTCGCGAACGATTCCTTCGCGGTGAACGGGTTCTTACTTCGTTCTTTTCCTTCTTCCAGTTCCCTCCTCGACTATGGCCAGTGAGAGCCAGTGACACATGTAAGGGCGTGATGTAAGCGAGCATATGATTGGCTGGAAACTTTACCTCGAGTTGAAGTGAACGGCTAGAGTCGGTGAAGGAGAGACTCGGCTACAGATCGGGAGAGCCGTACCTCGTTCGTGACTGAAATACACCATCTACCGGTATACTATATAGCCTACATTCGCAGTGATTTTCGTTTGGTGCAATTGGATTTAATTGATGCAACATTTTCATGATTTAACGCGATATTAACCAAGGTTATATAACCAAGCGTTTGTACTCGTTAGCAGACTATATGATGAGCTGTTAGGTTTGCGTTTATGCAAACAACACTAGCTACTGTACAATCTTGAGAGACTTAGACTATAAACAAATAACATATTTCCCTCACATGACTTACGGGTGGTACTCCTTAGCACTATTTAGCTAACAATATGCAATTTTTTGACATAGGAACGCAAGTGTTTCAGATCTATTTTATGCAGACCGGAAGTGCCAGTGACATCAAAACGAATCTTTTAGGTGAGCTGAATCAAACGAACTGTGTCCCAAAAAAGTAATTTCGCCTGTCATTAACATAAAAGCTTCACTCTGCTGAAGTTGAGAATTATAATAATGCTGTGCTGGTGGAAAACCCGTCCGCAAAGCTGGGCTCACAAAGCGACAAGAGCAAAGTGAACTAACACCTCGCCGTATACACTGTCATCACCCTTTCAGCGTATTAGCTATACGAGAAAACAATAAATGCTAAAATAATTATATTAGCAACGTGATACAATCTGCTACATATTTACAATGCTGCTTTACAGTTGGCTCGTGTGGAATTAAACAGTAGTGAAAAATAGGTCTACTCATAAGGTCTCAGCATAATAAAAGTTATTCAAGAAAGGTTAACCGAGTAAAGTAGGCCTACCACTCAAGTAAAAGCCAAGCCTAGTTAAGGAAAAAGTAGGCTACTGCATTCATATCTAATAACTGATCTTACAAAAAACACGCTTTTAAATTTGATACGGAAAAAGAGTCGCAATTTTTCTTCATACTTAGGAAAAGGGGTGAATCTTGCCGAGCTTGCTGATCAGGATTAGCAAAACTTTTGTGGAAAAGAGAAATCGATCTACGGGGCAGAATCAATAATGAATTATAAATAACAGACACTTCTATAAGTGACGAATGAGCACTCATGACAAAACGAAAGTGCATTAGAGCTGCGCTATCAAATCCACCTATTTTTGAGCAGATCCAGATTACTAAGCATATCACAACATAACAGGGATAAAGTTACACCGTAAAAAGGACGCGGCATCAATAGGAGGATTTTCTATTGCAGACTTTTTCCCGTGTAACGCAGCGCCCCCTAGCGATATTTAAACGGCAGGTGTTTTTGTATATCATCAGTCCCCAGGATTTTGAGGTCTTGCACGGTGAACGATAACATCCCATAATTTCTGCCGGCCCACTGGGAAAATACCCGGTTTGCCAGATGAACACCACACGCCTGTTCATTCCCTTATGTTTGATATGAATTTAAAACCTATATTGTAATCGATGAAAGTGAATATTGTTTTTTTCCAATTAACACCTTTACGTTAATATCTGGATCATGACTCCTAATCAGTATCCGATGTAATGGGAAGCTTGTCGAACCGCCAGTGCCTTTAGTGAAAAAAAACCCTTAGTTGTACGGCATAAACAGCCCCCGCAGGCCGAATCGGGCGGGACCATGCAGTCCTCACCTCCATCGCACGGATACCCGGATTCAGCATAAATAGGAGCGCCGCCGGGTCTGGCCGGTAGTGCTGTCCTGAGGGTTAGGCTTAGGGTCCGATACTGGATGGTGCGGGGGTGGACCTGTGTCTATCGCCGAACTGGCAGGTTCTGCTTGCAAAGGTTTTTTTGTTTTTAAATTAACCAAAGCAAGCTGTATGCGGATAAGCAATTAAGGCAAATATTTATCCTGAGCCACACAATTAGCTTCTTGAAAGTTAACTAAAAGTAATAACAATACCAAACGTGTCCGCCAGCAGTGGACGCGGAGCGGAAGGACCAGCTGCTGGTCTGGCAAAAGGGGGAACCCGCGCGGCTCCTAATTGTTTGTCGCCATAAACGCGTATGCAAATCACAATTCTATTCAGTGATAGACATTTTTGACATCGATAAAAAGTATATATACGGCCAGACTGAAAACGAGAAGACGTGTTTACTTTGGCTTGTAGGCGAGATGGGCGATCAGTGATAGTTTTATTTCCTACGCTTGTCAGCTGCGGCTTGGTGCGTTTTAGCCCAACACGTTTAACCAGCGTGTTTTGTTGGTTTTTATCGCGTAGCAAACTGAAATTGGATAACTGTGAGCCCCACAGACCAACGAGACGTTTAGTTGGTCAGAATTTTTTTTCCAAAGTTACGTCAGTTGTAGGGCACAGAAGTGCACGGTTATAATGTTAGGTGATATTGCATGAAGGTGAACCGTCAGATGTACGTTTTACCAAGTGCTGTGGATGGTTTTTGGTTGCTATCTTGGTGTTATCGGGTATCTTTTTCTTTTTAAGTAAAAAGATGGAGCTGTCAAAAAGAAGAATCTACAACAAGCACCTCGAGCCCGCAAGGCCGCTGCGACGCTTGAACATTGATCCGGGTAAATTACGAGTTTACTAGGCTTGATATCTTGTCTTGATATTTTTATATTTGCTGAAATATATGAGTATACGGACTGGTTTTATTAATCATGGCTTGTTCGTAGGAAATAATGTAAGAAGATTACTAAAATTGCTCTACCATGTGCACTAGTTTAAATAACAAAAAAAATGCTATTTTGTCGTTAGTTTTTTCTGCTTTGGCTTAAACTGGGTTTCCAGTCTCAGGAAAAGCATTTGCTGGATAAGCCAACACGGGAGCCATATATATTTTGCCCACTCTACAGGTGTGGCATTTCCAATTGAAAAGAGTAGATCCAGTTTGTCTGTAATGGTGCGCACTAGTGTGCAGCACAAATCACTAGGCATCTATAGCTATTTAGTCTTGGAGAATTACTGGAATTATGCTAGAAAGTTCTTCTGGGTGTTTAATAATAAAAGACAAACAGTAATTAAGTGATTTACTGTTTATTGGTGTCTATGTTGTTCTCTGATCCCCACCCTATAGATTAGTCGAGTCCTTTTCTGCCATGTCCTGAAAATTAAGTAAAGAAAAAAAAGTGATGTTCACATGAATTCAAGACCTGTCTCCTCAAAAAATCTAAGTCCAAAAAAAAGTGCATTTCTGGTTACTCTAGAGCAGGGGGTGTCAAACTTCAGTCCTGGGGGGGCAGAACCCTGTGTAGCTTAGTTCTACCCCTGTTCCACCTCGAATGGTTTAAGAGCTGTGTGGTAAGTAGCACAAGGAGTTGAATCAGGTGTGTTAAATGAGGGGAAACCCAAAAATATGGAAGACTCCGGCCCTCCAGGATTAGAGTTCGACACCCCCGCGCTAGAGAGACAGGATTTCTCTTTGTCCTGATGGATTGCCATGCATGGGCAGTGTATGAGCACTGTGGTCTTTGGAATATTTGACTGGGTTGTTTGAACCAAATATACAGGATTCTGGGGAGAGAAAGTGCCCTTAGTGAACCTGAGCAGTGTATAGTGTAATCAAAGATGATCATCTTGTAGCTACAGCTGAAGGTACCCCTTTAAAGAGCTTGGGGAGTTGGGGTACCTGTGAATACATAAACAGGTGCCCAGGCTTATGCTGCATGTTCATTCATGGGGGTACACATTTTAGGTGCTTGTGTGAAAGTGACTGAGAGCAGTACAGGGCTGGATGGGTTGTGACCAACAGCAGTGCTTTGTGGATCGTTATTTTAATTAAAGTATTGTTATGGTTCCAAATCTGTGTAGCCATTTATTCAAGATTGCTACAAGATTGTGCATTCTTAAATTAAACATAACTGCCTTCTCATATTTCAATCAGAATGTGTCTGCGTTCAAGATTTCATTATGCACTGGGAATGATGCTGCATTGAATGCTTTGACTTTAGTATCACAGATGAACAGTATAAAGTTTGATAGTGTTAAAGAGGACAGCTTCACAGGGATTTAAGTATGATGTATGAATTTAACTTGTCAGAGGAGACAGGAGTTCAGGTTTGAATATGTCTGGGTCATGTTGTTTATCTGCTGCTTATGCTGTACTGTATATGTAGAACACAGGGCTGTTTATGTGTATTTAAGAAACATAAAAGCCAATTATGGTTTAATCACCATGGCAGCCTTTTTGTTTACTTTTCATAATTTGTCATCAGTATATTAATCCTGCCTTTATTCCCCAATTTTGAACCACGAAGAAATGGAGAAATTGAAAGAATGCCATATCCTTACATAAAGGAGAAGCTAGTATGATTTTATCTGTAGGTTTAATATACAGTTCTATGAACGTATTCTGGTCTTTCACTGGTCTATAGAATTTAAGTCTGCCTGTAATTTAGAATCAAAATGATTTTAAACAGCTTTTTCAATATTAAAACATGCAGTTTTATGTATTTTAAATGTTCTCTGTGTTTATAAGAATTATAGGGTTTGTTTGTGTATTAACAGATTTTCCTGTTGGACAGATGAATGAAATTTGGGTTCATCAATTTTATGAAGTTATCCATCTTCACACCCAGAAAAAACAACCTAAAAAAGGCAAGTGTTTCTACATAACTTATTACCTTTTTTGGTTATTTTTAGGATTAAAAAACCCTAGTTAGAAAACAAACAAACAGTGCTTGTTGGTTATGTAAAATGAATACATTAAATTTGTCAACCAATAGCAAGTGTGCCATTTTAGCCTAAATGGAGAGATTGTATAACATCAATTTCAAAACAGAACTTGGTACACACATTGAAATCCACAGTATCACCACACTGTTTATGCATTGATTTATATTATAGCACTTTAATATTCTCCAGTGACTTTCACTTGAATTTTCAAATTTTATATATATTAATATATATATAAGTTTTTTTTTGTCACACATTAGCATTTCTTCAGTCACTGGGGAATTAAGACATGATAAATTATTCAAAGAAGAATATGTTACTGCAGAATTAGCTGGGGCTATTTATCTCTACACTGTCACATTATAATGAAAATATGGTTCTGTGCCCGGCTATGGGAATCTTATTTTGCATGTCAGCGTTCAGTACTCTCCAGTGAGCATGCTCACTACAGCTGGGGATTGTGTGTAACAGAGGCAACAGTAACAAATTAGCATCGTGCTTAAATTTTTTCTTGCCTGATTATTGTATTCCCTGGCTTTCAGGGAATACATACAGTATGGTAGTAGCACCAGTTTGTTGCTACAACCTCCATCCCCACAGTCACTATGGTATGTGAGCCAAGAACTTAAAAACTGTTTGTTGGATCTTTTTCAGACTATGTCAGACATTGCATGGGTAAGGAAATAAAACCGAGTAGACAGATTTCACCAAAATTATAGCAGTACCACGAACTGTCAAAAAAAGGACAGTTTTGACACCTGATTGCATTAAGACTGTAATTCAATAATTATTTGATGGATCTGTTTTAAACTTTGCTGAGGCATTATAGAGGAGTTGGAATGGAACTGATAAAATTTTGAGATGGATCGCCCCAAAATTAAAGTGAGGCTGTTTAGTGCCAGTATAGGGAAGGCTAAAAGGAGATGACATTTGACTTTGTGAGTGTGATAAGTCAAATGTATTTGATGAATCATATTATTATTACTTTACAAAATCATTATTAACAGATCATTCAGGAACATATGTTTTAATATTAATAATTAGGATCATAAGTTTTATTGAAAGCTGAAGAACAGAACTTAATACACCATAAAACATGTCCTAATTTCCCCAATATCTCACCTAACCAATATTTACCCCTGCCATTAGTGTATCTGTTACAGTTCTTGCTTTTATGTCACAGAAAATTTTGGTCTTAGTGCAAAAGAGAAATGGGTTATAAATATAACGTATACATATAAACATATAAAACTGATATTTTCAAATATGGACATTGACATACAGCAAGGAATAAAAGAAATCACCTAATTGGTGGGGAAAGGCTCTGTGAATTGTCATATAGTTGGAATGTGCAGTAAATGAATAAGTATACTTTCAGACCTACATCCCACAACAGACTCGAAGCCATTTGTAGACATTTTTATTAACTATTACATTACCAGATGATCCGTCCAGTTCTACTAGAAGTGGGTCAGTGTGAGACAAGGATGGCTTAAATCAGGGGTGGCCAATCTTATCAAGAAAGCGCCACTGTGGGTTTTTGCTGCAGCTTCCTAATTGGATCACTAATGAGATTACTGATTGGCTGAAAAGTCCTCACACCTGGGTTTGAACAGCTAACGTAAAGGTTGCCCCAAAAGCCTGCATACACACCGGCCCTTTGCGGATAAGATTGGCCACCGCTGGCTGACAGACAGAACAAATGAGAGGCTGTCATTTCTGACACCAAATCTAGTTCTGTTGCCTTTTCTTTAATCACAGAAATGATGTATGAACAGTTTTGGCTCTTAAGATGTAAATAGTCAGTGTCACTTATTCAGAAGCATAACGTTTTTCCTTCTCTCTAGAACGAATCCGCTATAGCAGGGAATTTCTGATTAAGCTAGCCAGCTCGCCTATAGCTAAAAGAAGACCCGACTTCTTACCAGAACATCCAGTAGTTCTGCAGAAACCGGTGAGTTTTTACTGTATTTGACTTCTGAATGAGCCATTATTTCTTTTAGGCACATCCACACAAGGGTAACGTATATTTTATTAAATAGAAAACTTTAAAACATTAATGAACCTTTAATTTGTCACCCATGCAATTAATTTTCTTAGTTCATAAGTAACTGACACACTTGTTAATCTCTTATGTATTTTGTTTTTCTTGGATAGAAATGCATGCCAAAGAAATGTAATGTATTGGTACAAATGTTTCTGTTCCCCTCCATCCAGCATGTTACCAAATGATGACATATTACCGTATTTCCCCTATAGAGAGAGAGTGACATGTCAGTGTTATTTTTGTAATGGAACCTTCACATATAAGACGACATGTAAGTAGTGTGTACTATGTAGTTTACTTGCTGTAATGTGTATGACTTAATCCAATCTATATTTGTAATTAGATGTTGAAATTCTTTTTGGCTACGTTCACACTGCCATGCCGAAGTGACTCTCATTGGATTTTTTGCTCACAAATTGTGACCTGAATGTGAACGCTCAGATCGGAATTCATGTGGCTTTTCGCTTATACGCATGCGCTGACATCAGCCGATACCGGCAGCGCAGGAAGGTAAAAATGGAGGAGTAAATGGAGGAGTGGAAGAATGGCGAAGTTGGGGATTTAATCTATATTTGGGGAAATGAATCTGTTCAAGCTAAACTGGAAGGAACCTGTCGTAACAGAGTAATATTTGAAATAATTGCCAAAGAAATGGCACAGCGCGGACATGAAAGAACGTGGCTACAATGCCAAAGTAAAATAAATAGCCTGAAGTAAAAGTTTAAAGAGGCAAAAGACTCGTATCAGCGCAGCGGTCATGGCCGCACAACGTGCCAATTTTATTACCAGCTTTTTACCCGTGGGAAAACCTACCAATGTGCGCATGCGTGACGTTTGAGGTCCGATACGTTCACATTACAGTCAAATACAGGTCACTTGTACTTATGAATGTGAACCGTCAAGATAGACAAATCCATTCTGAGCAAAAAATCGGAATTGAACGATGTGGCTGGCAGTGTGAACGTAGCCTTTGTGAATCGGCACCTAAACCTGATTTTGTATTGTTTTTCTTTTATTTTTTTAGGGCTGACTTTAATGGAGGAATGCCATTAATGCCAAGCTGCCTCGGTAGTCGGGTGAAGAATAAAAGCGCGAGTTTGCATGTTTCTGTTAATGGAGGGCTATATTCTTCATTGCAAGTTAATTATACAGATCTTCCTGTAATAATCCACAGGCCAATATGTTAATTGGTCTATCTAATAATGATTTACTAATGGTGCTTTTGGCAAAGGTAATAGCCTAGTAACACGGAGGGCCCTAGTGCTGATGACTGTTTTAAGGGCTCTTTGTTTTGTTTGTATAGTGTTTTCAACTATATTTGTATTTACCTCAAAATTTGTAGATTTGTGTGAACACACTACCTTCCTTTCCTCTTTTCGTGGTAGAGTTTTGTGGTGTAATTTACTTTGAAACTGTGAATTTGCAATATATCATTACTTAAATTTGAAATCTAATGGTTACAGTCTCTCGTGTGTGTGTGTGACCTCAGTGTTCGGAGGCAGAGCTTGGCATTTATAGTACACTAAAGGTATGTTTTAGTCAGCAGATGTGATTGTGGTTTTGTGGTTCAGATACATGTTGGATATGAGGAACAGCCAGAGTTCACTGAATGTCTTGCCTGAGCACATTTACAGGCAATGAGAGGAAGAAGTTGGGATGGATGCAGCCAAAGGACAGAAAAGACTAAATGCGCTTATAAAGGAGAATTCAGCCGACCTCCATCAATCTGTTGTGACTTAGTTTGCAAAGCAATCAATCAGATGTAATGTTTTGTTTGATCATTTTAATGGTTGCTGGTGACGTTGAAATTATCATTTAAATATTGCCAATAATTTGAATAATCAGTTCATTTAAATTAATTCAATGAATTAATACCTCATTTAAATTGTCACAAAACTCCGCGGATAAGTTTAGACAATGGGGTAATACACCGTCAAGTTTTTGCACACACTTACATTTACTCACTTAACATTTACTGAAAATAATTTTACAGTATATTCACCATTTGAGTACCTTTATTAACAATAAAATATCTTAGGCTCATCAAAGTCTAGCGGTTATAACAGCAGAGAAAATCTGAGGCATTCTTTCTACAAGGGACATTAAATACTGCTGTTTCATATGATGAAACAGTTAATTAGTGCATTTAAAGTTAGAATTTGACTACACCATCACCAAAAAACCAATGAATAGGATGTCACACGCACTCTTACATACTCTTGGTAAAATCCTGTGGTGTGCAAAACCTTTCGACTGGTAGTGTTATCATTCCCCAAAACAGTTAAGAGGAGAGAGATTTTTTAATAGGCATTGACTAATTTTGTCAAATGTATATTCCTGTCGTGTACAATGCCGTGTACTTTGACTCAGTAGATAACGAAAAATATTTTTATGCTTTTGAGTCTAAAAACTACAAACTTGAGGGGCGAGGGAAGATTTTAATTCATACAATTTATCTTGTATAAATGTTGTCAACTTCCTGCTGCTATGGACAGCACGACGTCGATCAATTCCCGGAATCGCTGCTTTTTGAGTATCTCATGGTCCTCTAGGGGGCGCTATGAACATCTCTATTATATTATCATATATCAGAAGACTTCGTGTAGTGAAAACTTATTTAAACATTTATACTTGCTACCTATATGTGCCGCATATATGAATTAAAAGCTGGTACAAAAATAAACGTGGAGAATAATGATGAGAATGGCTTAATTTTGGTAGGCTACTTTGATAATATGGAGTTTAAATATGTATTTAAAATACCTACCAATAACGAAACTCATCGTTTGCCACGTTTCCTTCCTATTGGGAGTGTTTTTAAGATCCTCCTACAGACGTGACCGTCATCATTTATAGTAACCACTCTTTATGCAGAATATAGCTGCTGCCGGATGCTGATGGGAGAAGCTCATTGACCGGTAAGTAAGTACAGTAGTAAGTAAGTACCGCGCACTATTCCAACCAGCTTCGATCAGCATATAGGGTAAGTTTGTCATTGCACTGGGATGGTTTGTGATAGGCATATTATGCGCGATTTTGTGAAAAAAAATCCACATAACATGGACTGTGGGCGTTAGGTACGATCACTCGGGGTTATAACCCTGAGCATTTTAGTCCCGATGCCAATCTTCCTTCAAAAACAAGAAAGTCAAGCGCCAGGTAAACTTGACTTAGCCCCTGATCTTTTCAATAGCTAGAAACTTCCTTGGCATGAACTCTGACTAGTGAACAGGAAACCTGAGGATGGCATGTACGTTGACGTGGTTCACCTTCTTTCATACCAGCTATTTCCACATATAAGGAACTAGTACCGTAATTATGCGGAAAACAAATCGACCCTTTAACACGCGCCTTTTCTCCGCCTCAGTCTATTAGTGATAACTATATATCCGTTTGCAGTCGTTTATTGACCCACATTTTCAGTGGACACGTTGTGGTTTCTTCGCTTAAATAATACATATACAGTGAAGAGCGTTAACGTCCTTAGTTAATTGCACAGTATGTTTTACTGGCGCTTCTGAGGAATTTGTCCTGAAGTTTCCGGTCACAACGTTTTGAAAGTTATGAAACGTGCGTGTTGCTAAGCAATCATCATTATTAAATAATTAATGAACCGTCATTTGGTATCTTATCTTATTGTTTAACGTTTATCGACTGTTTGAGTTAACATTGACATTCTCCTTTTTTAATGATTACGATCTTTGTAGCAAGAGTGGGAGAACATTTTAAAATGAACTTGAGGAAGCACTTCTTCACACAGCGTGTAGTTGGAGTATGGAATAGTCTTC
>JABFEB020000132.1:19708521-19725869 GCA_019775895.2 Stomatorhinus ivindoensis
CCCCAAAGAGGACCACTCCTCAGTGCTACCATCACCATTACTCACCAAAGAGGACCACTCCTCAGTGCTACTCCTCATCATCAGTCCCCAAAGAGGGCCACTCCTCACTGCTACCCATCACCATCAGTCCCCAAACAGGACCACTTCTCAGTGCTACTCCTCATCATCAGTCCCCAAAGAGGACCACTCCTCACTACTGCTACTCACCATCAGTCCCCAAAGAGGACCACTCCTCATTGCTACCATCACCATTACTTCCCAAAGAGGACCACTCCTCACTGCTACCCATCACCATTACTCCCCAAACAGGACCACTCCTCAGTGCTACTCCTCACCATCAGTCCCCAAAGAGGACCACTCCTCATTGCTACCATCACCATTACTTCCCAAAGAGGACCACTCCTCAGTGCTACCATCACCATTACTCCCCAAAGAGGACCACTCCTCAGTGCTACTCCTCATCATCAGTCCCCAAAGAGGACCACTCCTCACTGCTACTCATCACCATTACTCCCCAAACAGGACCACTCCTCACTGCTACTCCTCATCATCAGTTCCCAAAGAGGACCACTCCTCAGTGCTACCATAACCATTACTCCCCAAAGAGGACCACTCCTCACTGCTGCTACTCATCATCAGTCCCCAAAGAGGACCACTCCTCATCATCACTCCCCAAAGAGCACCACACTTTGCAGCTGCATGTGGCCTGAAGGCCTGCACACTGCTATCATGGCCAGAGAGGGCGCAGCCGACCTCCTGAAGGACTCCAGGTTCACGTCCCTATAGTGGTCTTGCTCCTGTGACCTGGAGCAAAGGCCAGTAAAAATATACAGCTGTATGTAAGAGTAAAATTATAGTTGGTTTGGACAGAAGTACCCACTTAGCAATTAGATGCTGGAAGAACTTTGAGATGATCATATCAATGTGAATATTAACATTGCAGAGACAGGCAGAGCCGGGACGCCCTACCCCAGGTGCATGGTGCGGATGTGTTTCTGAATCCCTGCTGCTGTACCCAGAACCTTCCCACAGTTCTTCCACAGACACTTGAACATCACCTTCATGGAATTCTGCCAAAGAGAAGGGGAGACAGGGGTTTGCTGGGAGGCTCGGTAGGATGGTAACTGGACATGTTGAGAAATAGAGGTCGGAGGTCAGAGGTCACACATCCTGATATCTGAATGCCAATTCACTGGCATCCCGATTTGTGGAAATGGGTCTCAGGGGCACCAATCACACCTCACACCCACTGCACCAATCAGACTCTCCTAAAGTGGCGGTTAAATCACTCGGCAAATTCGCTTCTTGTTACCCCCACCCCCCTGAAAAGCGTCCCAATGAAATTCGAGCAGTCAACTTCATGTCGCTCATGAATTATGTCTATTTGCCATTCAAGACCCCACACTGTAAACAGGCTATGCACTGTAGCTGCCTGTGAAATTGCCTGCATGGCATCATTATTGTACAATTAATATTAATTACAGGGCCAACGATCAATTAGTATGAGAACAATATAAAAGTGGCCCCCACCCACCTGAGTCACTGATCCAAATGAAATTTAAATGATTAAAAATATTAATTAAAAGATAGCATTAATAAATACCACAAAAATCAATGAGTTATATATTCTGTCAATGAATTCCCGACGCGCCACTGCTTATCTGTGGAGCGGCCGAGGTGGCAGGGAGTGGAGGAGCGGAGGACGACAGAGAGGAGACGCAGTTCCACACCTCAGAATCCACCTGCGGAAGGAAGAAGCCTGTCTTCTTCATTCATGGGGATGAGAATGGGGGGGGGGCGGTAACAAAGGGCGCCAACTGGACCCGGCACTCGCCACGCCAGCAGACACTACCTGGGGCTTGCAGTGGGTGTCATCATCTCATTTAGAGCCTGGCGTTTCCGGATCAGGTGAAGACGACCTCCCAGTGGGGGGGGGGGGGGGGGGGCAAGAGGCGGCGGCTTGCTTCCAAGCCTGTCCCGCGAGGCCCCCCCCCCCGATGTCGTTTAGCCCCGTCTGAAGCATTACATCATTGTAGCAAGCCAGCTCCCTCATCGCAGACCGGCGGGAGAATTCAGGGGGTTTAAAAAGCCCTTTGTTCTTCTGCCCCCCGTGGGTCTGAGGATGGGGGGGCAGGTATCATAATTAATGATACCTGCAAGACCTGGTTTTGTCAATCGGTATCTGAAACCCACTGAGCATCCTGATGAGAGTGGTTATGATATGGTCACAAGACGACGGTCGGACACGCAGCAGCGTGACGTTCTGCTGCTCCCGCCCACCTTGCGCTTGCGGGGGATGGGCTCGTCGAAGAGCAGGCTGCTCCCGTCGGGCTCGTCCAGGGCGTCGTCAGGCTGCCCCGTCACTGCGGGCATGCGGAAGGGCTTGAAGCTGTCGGCGGACAGGGGTGGGGACGGCGTCGATGGGTTCGAGCGGTCACTGGGGATGCTCCAGCTCCAGTACCCGCTGCTGCTGTGGCTGGACGGCGTGAAACTGCCCGCGTCCTTCCATGATCCGTTTGAACCCTCTGCCGGAAAAGCAAGATACGGCCACTTACATCCTGGGGAAGCGTTTCTGATGAGCTCCCTAGAATATTCCGGCAGGTCTTCGTCACTTCGACGGTCATCATGTCACGAGCCATAAATCCAATTCCAACCTGAAACAGTCTAGTAAAACATTAAAAGACCACAGATTTCATGTTGGCCCATCAGGACCCAGGCCGTCCACGTCTTTGCTCCCTTTCAGCTCCGGAAACACGGCGTGTCTGTGGGCCCCAAAGGCCGGATCGGGGAAAACTGCATTAGGGGGATTTGCTGGTCCCAGACCAAAAGTGGACCGCCTGCAATTCACAGCACTTCGTAATGAGCCCCCTGGCAGCCGGATGCCCCCCCCCCCCATC
Organism: Stomatorhinus ivindoensis; assembly: GCA_019775895.2. Taxonomy (NCBI): domain Eukaryota; kingdom Metazoa; phylum Chordata; class Actinopteri; order Osteoglossiformes; family Mormyridae; genus Stomatorhinus; species Stomatorhinus ivindoensis. Next base: position 19,711,419 of record JABFEB020000132.1, read on the forward strand.
CTCGCGATGCTCACCGGTGACTTTGACTGGGGGGCTCCGCACCAGGGGACTTGTGGACAGGCTGGTCAGCACCATGGCAGCAGTCACCTTGTCCATGTCCACTTCCTCTTCCTCCTTTTTCCTGGGGGAGGGGGGGGTGTACAGGGCATTTTAAAAGGCCGTTAGGAGGCGGGCTGCTGGGTCAGGAGGACACAATGTGGGCAAGGTGGTTGTCATGGTGACGAGGCTCAGCGGGAATATCCTGTCTACAGTAGCATTTATATATCAGTCAAGTATGACAACAGTTTTACTTCAGCTTATTTTCTTAATGGCAATATATTAAGGGCAAACGTGTTCCGCCTGATAAACCCTTAAAGTACCAGGACTGCCTCAGGCCATGTAACCCTGGGGACAACTGGGGGGGGGGCATGGATTCCCCGGCACTTTCAAGGCACCCAGCACTTGACAGGGGCCCTTGAATATGAAAAATACGTAAAACATAGAGGGGGCCGAAGGTGACATTTTGTCTGGGGACCCAGATTTTGTAGATGCACCCTGACCTAAGCGCTCATCTGATCCAACATCCTCACCCCACGCCGCGCATCTGGTCTTTTGTTCTGCGTCCATTTCCAAGCTGGACAGGCGTTTGCGAGCCCCTCCCTCCTGCCTGAAGCTGTGCCCCCCACCTTATACTGCCTACAGCCCCTTGAGAGATTCCATTGTCACGGTGTCACGGTGTCACATTGTCACGGTGTCACACTGTCACGGTGTCACACTGGCACTCTCTCAGGCCTGGTTTCCTGTACAGATATGTGGCTTAATCGCTCTTTGACCAAACCTGTTGCTGGCTCTCTCCGGCCTCTTCTTCCGCTTAATTATCCGAGTATATCGGGACACGGGTTTCATTAACGTCTTCCAGACGGCTTGCCCACGCTCCCGCCTTGGCATGAAGGGGGTCTTTCCACCCATACCGTAACAGTGTCATTTTAAATGAATGTCACCCTAACGCTTCCTGTGACCGTCAGAGGACAGAACAGGGGACGTGTCCGACTACGAAGAGCAGCTGTAGTAACTCATGCTGACACACTGGCTGTCTTTCATAAGGAATCCTACATTATTTATAATTCTCTTAGCATCAAGTAAGCGTAACTTTAAGGGGGTGGGGGGGTGACAGCATCCAGAAAGATTTATGGGAGGGGAATGTCATCAAGACTAATAATAATAATAATAAAACATCAAAAACAAAAATATTGAAATATTTCTTTGTGCATAAACATCCAAAGGAAATCTACATACATAGCATAAAGATAATTAACAGTATGACAGGTGACTTGATACAAATGATTCAGATCATTAGGAGAGCACAGAATCTCAGAACAGTCACAATGCAACCTGGGAAAATAATTGGTTTGTAACGCAAACCCGTGAATAATTAGGCTTTGCCAAACACTGCGGTCCACTCCCCGCTGCAGACGGAGCACGACACGCCCCCACCCTCCCGGGTTGGAACGGAAGCCTGTGCCGCTCTGACGGGCACAGTGTGGCCAGCAGCCCTGCGTCACCCCACGCCTTCCCCGAAGGCTGCAGAGAGTCCCGTCTATGGCTTGTGTGCCCCCCCAATGCCCCGGCAGGATTTCTCATCTTCAAACGGTGCTAGAAGGCCCCACCAGCCGCTCTATTTATAGTGTATGACAGAGAGCACGCCTCCCTATTGCGTCTGCACTCACTCGCTCACTCGCGGACTAATACCGCTAATTATGCCAGAAGTAATTTAGCCTGGGGGGGGCGCAGCAGAGTGGAAAATAAAAATAAAGACCCCTACCAGCTGCACTTCCATGCACAGAGTGTACAGCTGTACCCTGAACTCCCAGCTTAAGGCTGAACAGTGCGGCCAATCTGTCCCAAATTAAAGGAGCCCCACAAGTGAGCGTCATTACAGACACGGTCTCATGTCCGATACTCATGAAGCCGCTCACGACATCCGCAGTGCCACTGTAGCATAGCTGTCGGTCTGCATCTGCTGCATTTTGCAGAAGCAAATCGCCAAACAGAATATATTTAAAGACAGAAAGTCAGGCAGATTACATCACTGTCTGTGCCAAAGGAGATGGGATTAAAAAAAAAAAAGCGAACGATAGAAAATGAGGAAACAATGAAGTCCTGCAGGGTGAGGCGGCAGCCTAGAGGCACATCTGACACCGCCGACGGGGCTAATGCCAAACGGCAACGGGAGGGAAAAAAAAGGACGGGGCTAATGTTTTCTCTGGTGGTATGCTGATGGGGGTGTCAGCGGGGAAGGAGGGGGGAAAATAAATAAATAAAATGGAGGATGACGACACGTGGGCGACGCATGCAGCAACTGTGTCCCACCTGAAGGGGGCGCTCAAACGCACTACAGCAGGCATCTTTATGGACAGCCCCTCGTTTGACACACACAAACCATTCAAGCCACCATGTTCAGCTTTGTGATGGGGGCATCACAGCTCCCATTGTGGGACAAACAAACAGGAGACGAGAGGGTGAGGCGGGACGACGAGTGACGGATGCGGGTAGGAGGTCGCGTCATGGAAGCTGCGCCTCACAGGTATTTTTACCAAAATGTTTGTGACAATGGAGGTGATTTATAACTGCGTGTGCGTGTGCGTGCATGTGCCCGATGCGTGTGCGTGTGCGTGCATGTGCCCGATGCAGAGTCCCCGTTGCCAGTATGACAGGCAGCCACTGTCACGGGACATGAAGGAGAGCATAAAGGAACGAGCAACAGCGGAGGAGGCTGCCGCGGCTCCCATGAGGTCATCGTTTTGGACAGTCTAATACAGCAAAGCTGGAAAGTGCAGAGGAACCTGGACCACACCCCTTATTGAGCCCCTCCTAGTCCTCAGTAACCCCTCCCCCTGGTTGACTCCACCTCTTATTTACACTTCCCCATCACTGACCCCCTCCCATTCAGGCTGTTACAAAAAACCAAGCAATCATTCATTCTCTAACAAAACGTTCTCTTGAAATCTTTATAAATATTTTGCTTTTAGAACAATTTTTATTACCAAAATATTTCTTTTAATTCAATGCAAGACGGCATGTGACCTGAAGAATAACACACAAGGACCACAGGGTCATGCCCAGTGGGAAGCAGATATGCAGGTTCACTTTTCCCTCGCTGTCGGCAGGTGATAGCAGGAGGAACCGATCACCCCCCCCCCCCCAACCCCCTGAGATCCTTCAGCAGCCGCTCTGTTGTACAAATATGCAAAATCACAAAAAACTGGGAGCCTGGTGTAGCAAATGTTTACATTTCATATTCATACACGCAACACCACCTAAATGCTCCGAAGACCCATTTGATCTGCATAAAACAATGAATTAAAATGGAGATACGACAGCAGAGATGCTCGCAGCTCAAACTGACACACGGAAGCGGAAATGTTCCAGAAATACACCCCAAATCCATCCCCCCTCCTACTGACCACTCGAGAGACCACATTTTCACATCACCCATTCTTATACACCCGACCACTCCCAGATGATCTTAAAAGGGACCTCGAGAGGGAGGGGGGGGGGGACATTTTTACACGCTATTTTACACGCTGTCATAACAAAACTGCTGACTGCCGGTCAGGGGAGGGCAGATGAAGTCCCTCCCCAGAACACTCCTCGGACAGACCGCCCACTTCCTGCCAGATAATACTTATCATGGGCGGAGCAGCAATCCTGTCAAGTGTGTGGGCAGATAAGCTGAATATCAATACTGACACACGGCACGGTTCCACACAAGCAGAGCCCGCGACCACAGGGGCAGGTGAGGAATAGCTTTGTTAGGTGGTTAGCGCAGCTCTTTACCAGCTAATTTCTTAAAGCATTCTGTTTCACTCGACCCCTGACTAACGCTAAAGGAATCCAGATCCACCGCTCAGCTCAAGGGCACAGCAGCTGCTCGGCCTGATCCTCGACCGGGTCGGCGGGCAGCCACGGTGCCCCCCGCTGTCTGTTTCTTAATGCGCCGGGTGTAGGAAGGGTGAGCGTGCACGGGGTATCAGCGACCCCAGGCCAATCTAGTCTTTGGAGGAGCACTGAGGGGTGCGGCAGACGCCTTCGCTGGACCGGGAGGCTGCCCCCCTCCCCGCTCTCAGCCCTGACTACGTAGGCCACCCACAGCGGTCACCGAACGGGAGGGCATCGGAAAGGGGAAAACGGAACATTCTAGGTATGACTCAGTTTACCAAAAAATGAACATGGGATAGAGCGCCCTCTTCTGATTTTAGAGTCAGGAGACCATGAGTCTATTATGATGACGTATTTTCGTTCTGGTTTTTAAAAAATAAATAAATAAAAGCATCTTTAAACCAAAATCACGATGAAGGATTGTGGGAAAATTATCCCGCGGCATGACTGAAGGAGCCAGCGGGAGTCCTGCCCGATATCAGCTTTTACCGGGTCGCATCCAGTCTGCGTCGGCAGCGAACTCTGCACCGCTGGATGGTTCAACACTGGGTAAACTGTACAGTGCAGGCACATCGAAGCAGTGAACAGAGAACGTGTTCAAAGGCATTTAGCTGCATACAGAATCTGGACCTTAACGGCAGTCATGCACACATTCATGGAAGGATAAACATTAATGGACAGTATGGGGCCGCTGAAATTTCCACGTGGCGTCCCCCTATAGAGGAGATCGGGCTACTGAGCAGAAATGCCGCATTCAACAAAACTCTGCCCCCGTCAAGCCTGGGCTGCGCCACCCACATGGACTGATGGGATTACATCACTGAGGTATGGTATCAACCACCTAGGTGCCACTTTAAGGGACCCTCTACAAAGATTCAGCCGCCTTCAAAAAGTGCGATGCGGACGAACGCGAGACGCCAAAACAGGGTGGTGCGAGTCCTGCTAGGGGCAGCTCGCCATCGTTAACCGTATCATGGCAACAAGGTTTCTGCTTTCCAAGGGCGGCGAGCTCCTTCAGCACATGCAGCTAACCCTAACATGCAGCGGCGAGGATGTTTTTGAATGAACTCTCACGTTCGTTATCGTGTCCAAAACATGCTGCCGGTCCCTAAGAACAGCACAGCGCAGAACAGCAGCAGACTTGCAGCTACACCGATGCTGTTGGGCTTTTCTCAGAAACGGGAAAGAGAAAAGCCGAAAGCGAGGAAAACATCTGATGTGCGTTTGAGGGAGTCAGTCAGAGACCATGTCCAATCTGATAAGAGGTATATGGCTGGGGGAATAGCAAGCTCTAATAGAACTCATTGTGGGACGGCTGGAAGGCGTCCAAGCCGGTGGATCTGGCGGCTCTGTAGAAGAGAGAGCTTTTCAGATGGTAATCACATGTTTTCAAATTAACAGCCCCGGAGTCCAGACCGAAGCGCGACATTATCTTTAGCGAAACGCTCAGCAACTCTGCACCGGTGCCGTGTTTTCAGGGGATGAACACCACATACACTCCGGTTACAGGTAAAGGAAAAAATCACGACAATGAAGTGAATGAAATTATAGTGTATTAAGGGCCCTAAAATATAATTCCTGAAACCCATTACATTGATGAGGAAAGGGGAGTAAAAAAAAAAACAATACATTTCATTTGCATTAATGTGGCAACAAAGTGGACTTTTATGGAGGTGTACAGAAGAATCCAAAAGGGAAACACTGAAGATGCAGCACAGGAACATTAAAGAGTCACGGGTCAGAGTCGCCACATGCTGGGTTTGAACCCCATGGTTGTAACAGTACAATTTCTATTTCCACTTCTGAGTCTCTCAGTTGCAAACTTTCAGAGAGGCACTTAACTCTGACAGCGCAAAATGTCGATTAAACTCAGAGTGAGATTTGGCCATACAGTGACAGTGGTGAACTGTAATTCTGTAAGAAGGGAAGTACATTGTAATCCTCGATGCTCGTCGACCTTTGACGTTTGCAATCAGTCTCGCTAGAGTGATCCATCACACTAAGAGGTCTGGCCAAGTCATCGGAGTCCTGCCAGTCTCAAATGGTCAATAGTTGTTTGGTTAACAGTGCGAGCAGGGTTATGCAGTTTAAACGGCCATGGGAGTATATAACGGTATATAAAGTCTTAAGGGAAAAAAGAACTGAATATTAAAGGAAAGAATGCTACTTTGAAAGAATGGATGTGCATAATGAAATCTTCTATGGGGGTTGAATATGTTATTTAGGGAAAACATTTTATACATCCACCAGAACACCATACTACTAATAATACATAATATAGCCATATTACTCAGCAAGTGCCTTTAAGAATGGAATCCATAAGGAAGAGTGGACATAATGTGCATTAGCAACAACATGACAAATAATCTCAATCCACCCAAATGGGGCACAACTTACCAAGCAGGAGTGTGTAGCGCGTTTGCCAGCCTAAAGGTGCCGTTGTGCACAGCTGTAATGAAAGTCCAATAAGCTGTGCGACCCAAGCAGATGAGGAATCACTGCACACTGTAATAGTTCTACTCAATACAAACATTTTGTTGCCGTTTTGTCTGATTGCACCAAAACAATTAGCCTGCTCACAGGTATGTTTGCATTCTCAGGTAATTCATTTTACATTCATTTGGAATGTCTTCATTTCCATTTACAAACATCGTGTTATCTTAAGGTTTATTGAGCAATAATGAGACTAAAGAGAAGACAAAGACTGTGGCATCGGGCCTGTTCCTGTAAGAAGAGACAGCTACAGCCAAGCAGCCAGGTGACGACATGGTCTCGACCTTTGGGGCAAAAGGGAATTTATTTATATACATGCATGCATTAGTTTAATATGAGGACTATTGGGCTGCCAGCTACTTTAATTGCAGCCTGTTCCTAATACAGACCCATTCCGCAAATCTTTGTCACCAAATGCATATGTTCATTATATATGCACATGTTCATATAATTCAACATCAAAAATAGAGTCAGTGTTTGATTATTAACAATAGCTCCAAGCTGACCACTGTAGTCCAAGTGTTGACGTCAAACTCCGAGTAATACGGTTTGGTTCTGAGAGCGATTCCCGGCAGACGGCACATTCCTGACTGCAGAGCTGAGATCATACCCAACAGCAGCATCTTCAGCTATGCCCTCAGACGCAATCACAGTATATGGCACAAGGATATCTCAAATAGTAGCAAGAAAATGGTCATATGAATGGAAGCTGTCCATATGTCATTCATAATGTAAGAGCACTTGGATACCGATTGGGGAGGTTTAGCAACCAATACTTTCAAACTGCTGCCTTGATTGGTTGCAATGATCTCCTGTACTGCAAGAGCAGGTATCAGTTCATGACCGTGTTATGGCAGAAGTGAGAAATGCAAATAAATAAAATGCAACAAAGCAAGATATGCCTTCTTACGCAATTTTTACACTTTATGTATTTATGTATTCAATAAGCAATGCAAGTATTTTTCAGTTTATATAAAGTTATAAATATAAAACTGGCTGTGTAAAGACAGACAACAGGAGGATGTGAAATGGAAAGCATCACCTGGTGTGAGGGACGTCTATGCTGGAGGAAACCACCTTCCGCTTCTGCTCCAGCAGGGACACGGACCGGGTCGGCTCCTTCTCAGGCTCCGCCGGCTTGTCGCCCAGCCCTGGCTGGGCTCCAGTGCTCTCTGCCACCCCGTTTCTGGGCTCCATCTCTCGGCATTTCATCGGCATGCTCGCCGCTTGGTTGACATGCCCATTGCATGAGTTCTGCTACAAGGATTAATGGGGGGAAAAAAACTGGCATTACAGACGGCAAGAGCATTTTTACTTTAAAAGCAAGCACACATTATCCAATACAAAATACTAATATCAAACACCTCTTAAAGGTTCCACAACAGAGAATCAGCGTCTTGCAACATATAGACAGTGAAAGAAAAACCCAGCGACGTTCACAGCACCTCAGAAATGAAACCGCCGAGGACTGTAATCACCTGTTGGTGTGACCCAATTTCTCGATGAAACTCAATTTTCTACCAAACGGCTTAACAAAATACCACATTTGTCATCCATTTGATAAAAGTTGCATTTCACATACGCTAAAAATGGACAGTGGCCCCAAATAAAGAAACCGTGAGTCTGCTGCAACAGCACGGCCTCTGACAACATCACGTCCGAACAGCTACTTCAACCAGGTGACCAGAGGACAGCGAGGTCACTCTCAGGACAGGCGCTGCCTGCTGGCAGCAAATAATGGACCAGAGGCATTTTATGAAGTAAGCTGCACAATGTCTGATGAGTGTGTCAGCAAGGCGGACATTCCAGGCTACTGATGTTAGCGTGGTCTTTGTGTAGCTAAAGCTACGTAATTGGCTCAGTTACTTTGATTCATTTAGCTTGAACCGCTTATACACAAGTACTTCATTTTTTAATCTTCTTCACGACCCGGCTTCCGAGTTCCTGTGTCAGGAAGAAATATCTTCAATGAAAAAATGCCTTTGTGAATCAGAGGATGATATAGGGCGCAAGCTGCACCCTGACACAGCACACCATTAAATTCTGTAATGAACACATTACGACATAAACCTCACTGTCACCGCATTCCCTGCAAAACTGTCGAATACGACACAGTGTACACTGCTACAGAAACGGTATAAAAACTAGATATATTCACACATCTAACAGGCAAATATCACATATCGAAAAGCAGATATTAAAATGCATAAACCATTAGCTTAAAAAAAACAGTGAGAAATCTCTGCTATACTATTCTTTGATTGACATAATACAACAACGTATTCATTATTTGTGACTTAGTCGCCAATACCCTGCACTGTCTGAAGAATTTACATAGATGTACAAAACATCTTCGTAACACCACCTCTGTCCAGACAAAGCCTTAATACCTCATCACATCTTTAACACAGAAGCAGCCATTGATGAAAATCCTAGTAAAAATTACTATCCTTTATAAAAAATGCATTTTTAAACAAGCAGCATTTAATAGCTGACCTAATAATCATATCTACAATCAAATTAAATTTGTGAAATGCACAAAAAAAACTCCTGTACCTAGACTTATGTAGTGGGCTTATCTCTTCATTCAATAACAAACATACAGAACTGCATAACAACATTAATCAATTTTGTGCATTACTGCAGTAGGCGGGAGGCTACGGGAAAAAACAGCCGGCGATGCGGTCAGACAAAAGGATGCATTCATCTGACCGCGGGGACACGCAAGAAACAGCAAAACAGTTAAACTAGATGCTGGCGTGACTTTAAAACGCCGCTGCTTTGAAGGTGATGCCGAAGACAGACTGAACAAAACAATAAAATAAACGACACACGGTACTCGGGCACAAGTTTAAAGTATGACTCCGTACATAATTTTTAAGTGTCGAGAGCATCCTTTCAAATCGTAAAAGGCGGTCCGAACGACACTTGAAAGCACATAATACCTTCGCCGTGTTATAATGTGCAAACAACTATTCCTGTAAAGCCAGTCGTACGTTGGGAGTAGGTGCTTGGTAGCGAAGCAATAGAGAGATTACGTATATTTTCATTCATTTTTTCCCCATTCTGTTCATCTGCGTGCCCATAAAACAATGATGTGCAGTTTTCCAGGAGCTCGCGTACTCGCAGCACTTGAAGAAGGGTTCACTTTAGTCAACAGGTCATGCCTTTCCCTCCAGCTGCTTCGAGGGGCATACAGACAAAAGGTACTTCGCTTCTTTTGTGGATAAATAAAACTGAGGTCCCGCTAAGTGTGACACCGCAAAATGTAATACCGTGTAGAAATAATGATGCTGACAATAGCCAGTCTATGTGAAACCAGATGTCTGGAGACCAAATGTCTATAGAATACCTATATCTTGTGTTATATTCATATGATTTTCTAATTTCACAATGCCATTTCGTGGTCTTCCAGTTTTAAACCATTTCGATTCGTTGGATTTATAGGCACGCTCGCTTCCCATTTAATTATAATACTAAATGCATTTTATACGTTGACAAACATTCAAAACAATTATATAATCTAGTAGGTAAAACACCAATATCTCAAATTCGATAAGCCCATTCCTGAATGTGAAGCTTGCTCAATATACACCTTTCCCGCAAAATTACTTGTTCGGCGACTGCATTAATATACGACCGGTGTTCGCCTCTTACCAGGCTGCATCTCTGCTTGGGCGATAAACAGCACACAATAACCCCGGCTAGGCAATGCGGTCATGATTCTTTATTTTTAGTGAGGAAATTACATCATCGATTTAAAAACACCCGACATGTTGGTTATAAAACCCACCACCTTGAGCAGCGGAAAGCGGCAGCATCGCATCCCGAGATCGGGCGGAAAATGACGGCAAGGGGTGGCTGGAGACGAGCAAATAAGCGGGGCTTTACTCTGGCGAGGGGGGCAATGTGAAAAATGCAATGCATGCGGCAGGATAAGGCTCCACGGCGTGGTGGCTAGCTGCAGAGAAAACCTGGCTAAGACGGGGTAATGCACCGTGCACATGAGCACGCCGTACAGTCTGACATACCTTAACTAAAACCAGTGCCTCCAACAAAAATAACGGCACCATGCATGGATGCATTATGTTTCAAAGACGTTTATTCGTCATTATAGCCGAGGCTTGGCTGGCCATCGTGGGCTGCACTGGACAAAAGACTAGGAGCTGGTATAAAAATACACTACTGCACACGGCGTGCGCGCACTCGAGCCGTCCACGGAGCAATAAGCAGGGTGACTCATTACTGAAAATACAAAACACACACAAGCCACAGTAAAGCGATCACACACCTTCAGGCTGGATCTCAGCGGTCCCGCTGCAGGCGTCTGCTCCTGGCAAACGGCCGCGTCGCCTTCGAAATATTCCCTTAAGCTGCCCTCCTGCTTCAACGCCGCGCAAAGGCTTTGCCGGGGTCCCATCGGAGCATCCCTGTTTTCATGTTTGACAGCATGGACCACCCCCGGGAGCAGTGCCCCTTCGCCGGCACATACCCGGCTCCCAAGGAGAGAGCGCTTCACCAGTCGTCGCGAATGCATGGCGTTATCTCTACGGATTTTGCTACCCTTTATGCACAGCTGGAAAGCATCAACTGCTAATATTTTCCAACGAATGCTATGAAATTGGAGCAGATAGAATTAAAAAAAAAATCTGTATACGATGCGGTTAGCCGAGCTACAGCACGCCGCACTATCCATTCACTGCATACTGACTGCAAGCAAAAAAATGAAAAGGTTGGAAGAGAAAGTGTAACACGTTTAAAAACGGCAGAGCACGTTTTCCAAAAGCGCGTCCATCCAGTTCATCCGACCGGCTGCCTATCGTTATTCTTTCGACCTGTTTGTTTTTCTATCCGTTCCCTTGGGCTCGCAAAGACACGAAAACATGGCACGGATTATATTTATCTCGGACCGAGACAGCCATTTCAGAAATTGTGATCAGCAATTGCTGTGCAGTTAGCCGACTACTACCGGCTCCACCGAAAAGCAGAAATATCCCCGCTACTTTTTCAGTCTAGAATAACTGAAGGAAAATATCGCGCAGAAAAATAAAAATCACTAGCGGTCTTCAGTACAGCTCCAAATCCCACACCCAGCTCCACTCTACCGGTGCGTCCTCCAGCTAGTGCCCGACCCGGCGGAATGCCGCCCGTAAACATGTGCGGTTCCCCGGCTCCGCGGCGCTCCTATTGGACGGCGAGGCACACGCCTCCGCCGCTTCATTCAATGCGGATCCCGTTCTGCCCATTGTGCGACTGATCCTGGATCAGGAAGACGGCTTCGCTCATAGCGCAATTGATAAGAGCTGGATGCTAAGTGTGACTGATCCCGTGTCAGTTCTTAATGGTATAAGGTAAACCGGTGCGTTTTGCCTAACGGAAAGTGTAGGGATAAAGCAGGAAACGAGGCCAGTGATTTTTTTTATTAAGACAAAATTATTATAATGAATTGTTTTATTGTTTTAGCGTCTATGTATCTTTACAACTGACCTTTAAAGAATAGCCTACTTGACAATACAATTTATTTTACTTAATCCCCAAAGATGAAGGTTATTCAGTGATTAGTAACAATAACAAAATAAGCGGTTCAATAGACATGATTATGGGAAGCAGTTAATTATACATGAACAAGTTAACTATGGTTATATTCTATATCCTATTTTCACACTAAACCCCCACCCAGACCTCTTGGGACATGCCAATATTTTAACAATGAGCTTCATTTCCCAAACACCCCCTAACCCTTAAAGATATTCCTATATTGCCACTCAACTTCTCTGAAGACGTTCCCGGGACTCTTCTCATTCACTCAACACTTTGCTCCATGATGTGTGATGAGTTTTTTTTGTTTGGCCTTTTGTTGAACATAATCGTTCAAAGGCTGTATAAATGTTCAACAAAATAGTAACTTAATTTAAATGAAAGACATTTACGACCATTCCAGATAATAGATTAGCGTACTAGGTTACCTTGTAAAATTTAAAGGAAACTTTTTTTCCCCAAATTATTTTAGCAATTGCATACACGTTATTATTCATCCTGTTGTGAAACAACTTCAGCTTTAATTCATTAATTAGATGCGTTGTTCACAGCAGATAAACCAACAGCTGTAAAGTAATTAGGCCTATATAGGTTAGATGAGTAACAAAAACGTCTTTACACAGAAAAAAGTAGCGTAATCCCGAAAGAATCCAAATCAGGAAAAGTTTGTTAACAGGGCGGTTGAAAAAGATGAAATATAGTAAATGTTTAAGATGAACGCTGTGCACATTAAACGATTTGATTCTGTTTTGTTGTTCTGTGTGGGTCGAAGCAATAGCCAAATTTGTACACGTTATAAATTAACCAGATGAAATACGTTAATTTATTAATTTAGCAATTTTACATTTAAAGTGTAATCCTATGCCATTTCTCAGAACACCACAGTGTTGTGATGTTTGTGGATTAAATCACGTTTTTTCTTACGTGTCAGATTGAGACAATATAATGAGGTACATAATGCTATAGTATGCCTATAGTAATGAAAAATAACATTAGCGACCTGGCAGCTATGCTGCTCAGACAAATATTTACAAAATACAGAATATGGACTATTTATCGTGTATTCCCTTTTACAATACGATTACAGACAGCAGCACCGAAATAATCTGACGTTACAATGGACTGAAGTCAATGAACAGCGCCCTGCTTAGGGGAGATAAAGGGACCGCAGCTTCTCATCGTGCGTCACAGCTCGTTCGCCTGTCACTGAGTGGAAGTGCTGTGTAACAGATTTGAATCCATCGTATGAAACAGGTAAAGGCGTTACACCACAGACGAAATTATTTATACGTACCAACATCTACGTAATTGCCACTCAAAGCGCGAACAAGAAAATTACATCCAAGTAATTATGACAATCACGGAGAGCTAGGTATAGGCTATTGAACAGGAGTGTTATCGTTAAAGAATGACAATGAGACTGCAGATTGATTCACAGGTAAAGCGGTGTCTCGCTTGATAAAGTTTTTATGGAAGTAGGATTGTGAAAGAAGTTAGCCTGCTGTTTCACCTATGAATAAGGAAATTGAATTGCTTATGCAAATTGTCCAGCTGTATAAAGAGGTTGAAAAAGAAGGAAATTAAAAATTTTCTTATTTATTTGGCTAATTTGGATATCTGAAATTTAAAGACACGCGTCTTAGACCGGTAAGAGGTCCCCTCTATTACACAGACGCTCCCGGGTTACGATGGTCCGCGTTACGATATTTCGGTATTATAATTGCATTATGTTTTTCACTTTCAGTACATTATTCAATAAATTACTTGAGATATTCAACATTTTATTATAAAATAGGCTTTGTGTTAATAACTTTGTTAGGTTTGGTGTTCTGTATTAAAATCCATCTCGCTTTACTATATATTTGCCTTACGATAGGTTTATCGGAACGTAAGGCCATCATAACCCAGGGCACGTCTCTACGAGGTTCATGCTTACAAAAACAGCGTCTCCTGTCTTCACTGGGTGGTTCCCTCCTCCAAACTCGGCTTTATTGTTTTGATTAATTTCCATTAGCTAGCAACACATCATACTGTCATTCCTCACGGGTGATGGGAACTCATCTATTCAGATAATGTCAGGAACCTCCTTGCACATACACAAGCTAAGATAAAACACACATGTTATAGCATGTCATAACTTAAAGGTTTCAATGGAACATATATTTACTTTACAGGAGAATACATGTGCCTGGTGTCCTTTACTACAGCTACGTTTAAACGCACACATATATGTTAGTTTTAAACATCATTTATTTTTTTACTCACACAGATATTTCATAGCTACGATGTAGTAGAATTTGATGCAATGCCAATTTAAAAGAATTATGCTTGCACTATACACCACTCCACTACTCTTGATGTCTTCATCTAAATTGGTTTAAAGTTAGTATTCAGTTGGGCGATAGCATCCTTCTGTCATATTAAAATGGACTGACATACAAGTAATATACCAAAATAAAGGAAACACATAGATAAATGAATAATCAGAAAAGTTTTATTATT
>JABFEB020000132.1:19727773-19738579 GCA_019775895.2 Stomatorhinus ivindoensis
ATGGTGTGTGAGTGTGCCCTGTGATGGGCTGGCCCCCTGTCCAGGGTTGTTCCCTGCCTCGTGCCCATTGCTTCTGGATAGGCTCCGGACCCCCCACGACCCAGTAGGATAAGCGGGTATAGAAAATGGATGGATGGATGGATGTTTTTGTCCTGCCTCCTCTAGTTCCTTGGACCTACCTCCTCTACAATCTGACTGGTTATCTTTCTGAACCAATCATTTTTACTTCTGCCCCTCTCATTTTTCTGTACCCATTTTTGTGTGACTAAAACTCCCACAAGCAAATCAGAAGTTAGCATATTATCATTCTCAGAGTCATATACATAGAAATACTATGCAGCGCCAATGACTTTAATTTTGAAGTCTGTGGTTGCCTGATAGAGGATTTAGTGAAACAAACAAGTTTATAGCAACTCAAAGATGTTTGCTTTAATTCCGCTACATCTCATCGGTAGACTTTAGAGCGATATTACACATATCTATCTTCCATAGGAACTTGACTGTGTTTTGAGTAAATAAGTGAAAAAGACAAGGCGTGTGGATAATGGTCTTCCAAGTCTTGGTCAGGCTCGCAGGTTCAGTCAGTATCATTAAGTACCAAATGGCATTAACCTTTGCCAACTAGCTGAGAGTTACGGCCTTGGTCAAGAACCCAAATGCAAAGTCACTCTGGTACGAATCGATGTGACCGCAGACATAGCGTCGAACCCGACTGAGTCACGCGCCTCCGTCCAGGATTACCAGAATCACATTACAACTTCAGAATTCCTCACTGGTGACAGGAAGCAATATAAACATTATTCAAATGCTCTGCATCAGAATAATCCATTTGCTTATGTTCTGGATAACCTGGAACAGAACACATAAGGACAAAGGCTGTCACTCACATAACATTGTTAAATAAGATTTTACATCACAAGGTAACGTTCCCTGTACTGGAAGAGCTTACCGTTAGTACATTGAATAATTCAATCACTGATTTAGCGGCCCATTTTAAGTGACTGCTGCGAGGAGACCAAACCAAAACAGCAGTTGTATAAGATAACAGCTTGGGAAAACTGTGGGAGAAAATGCACTTTAACCTTTTTAATTACTGTACAGTTATAGCAAAGGCGTGTATAAGTGATACAGCTTATGGTCCTTTGTTTCCGTTCTGTACCAGTGAGGTAATTACAAACTCAACTGTGAATCAAGGCTTTTTACTGCCATCTCGTGGCAAAAAAATTTAGTGCACTTTTAAATTGTATTATTTACAACACGGTCGTCATTGTAAAAACAAAGTTTAATTCTGGCACCACAACCGCACATACAGCACAACGTAGGCTATTTAAGTGCAGGAAGAATATAGAAAACGTACAGAACAGTATAAAATAACAAACAAGAAAATAAATGGATGGTTTTCCCAGCCTGGGCTTTGATCTTGTTGGCACCAGCTGTACAATCGCATTCTGTAGGGATGAGTGTAGGCACTTTGGAAAGTGGCACAGTACAGCCTTATGGTCACTGGGGGAAGGAGCTTATGGGAATGGCACTGTGAAAGAGAGGGACAGCGTTGGCACAGCATCCACTTTCAGAGCCCAAGCAGCTGCCTAATCAGCATTGCACTGGTTTTCCCGGGCCGGCCACGGGTGATCTGGTGCTTTGCTCACTGTCTTGAGGATGATATACCTACTGAAGATGCTCCTGGGTGCTGCTGGCAAGCCTTGCGACTCCTTAAGTGGGGGACACGGTAAAACCAAATTTGCCGATCGCCGTGGATTACAAAGAAATGATCTGAACGAAATCACAGAGCGCTTTCAAATCCACGGAGGTCAAGTTCAAGCTTGTTGAGGAATTTAACGCAACCACCGCTGACGACCACAAAGCCCAGGTATGTGGCCTCTCTTTCATCTGACACTCCTCTAGACCAAACCTACAGACAGCAGTAACGCTTGAGGATGGGACACTCGTCCAAAAGCAGGCATGGGTTGGGAAGCAGAGGTCGATAGAGCGGGATGGAAAGCTGATAGCTGTAAGATGCTGCTCACTGCACTCAGCCTGCTTTACAATACTGCTGAAGAACCCTCTGTTTGTAACTAAGACAGCTGCATGTATTCGCTGTGGATGGTTTATCCATTCAATGTGTTTTTATTTGGGGGGGGGGGGCTAACAAGGCTTATCATGCATGGATTCCTCTTGGAGGACAGTCACCTCCCATTCAGCTGGTGTATGGGGGTGGGTCATGAATTTCCCTTCAGGACTCACGACATGCAACTAAAATCATGCCCTGGTCTGGTGAGAATGTGATGCAGACCGCTCATGTGGTGCTTAAGAAGTGCTCTTCTCTATTGCAGAAGTGCATTGTGGATGATGTTGTGGCTCACAGGACCCATGTGTGGCTCACAGGACCCATCTGTGGCTCACAGGACCCGACTGCTCCATGGGCTTGGGAAAGGCTCCCCTTTGGTCCCCAGTTCTAGGTGACACTTAGAGCTCTCGTAGGGCATTATCACATCTGGTGCTCATAATAAAATTTCTGAATACAAAAGAATTCTAAACAGGGAAACTCTTAAGCATGACATTTATATTCTTTAGTGGTTTCTCCAGGCCTTTCAGGGGCTCAGTGCAGATTCAAAGTAACCACACGGTCCATTGAAACAGCCAACATGCTCAGAGGGTGTTTGTGTTGTATTTCCTTGTGATGAACCATGAAAAACCCCTTGCCTCACCAAAAGGAAACCTGTTATTTTTTACTAATGAAATATCATCATATCAAAGCATTGATCTCAAATATTTGTGTAGTAATTGCATCATTGTAAAATGGTAGACTGCAGCACAGCTGTGGATGGGTAAATACATTTATTACTGTGGGTCATGGGGCATGTGACTTACATTAGCCATTGCACTGCTAGTAAACTATAAATTACATATAGATTTTTTTTTCTTTTATCCAATGATCACCGGTTTGTTAAAATGGGCTTCTGATGAGTTTGTGATTGTAATTGCAGCCAATCCCATCTTTGTGTGTTGAAAAATATGCATTATGCAACGAAATGATAAAAATTAGTATAACCTATAAGATAATATTACACCAGCACTTATATCCCTCTGCTGGCTCCTAGACAACTTTACAGCTAATTTCAAAATTGTACTTTTTACCTATAAATACCTTTGTTCTTCATGGGCAAACGTAATTGAACTTGTGAACGTTTACAAGCCCAAAAGCAGGGCTGTTTAAATGCATCGGCTCACCTGGAGACTTGTTAGACTCTTACACTCAAACACCCCCAGCCCCCCGGAGAATCCTATAGCCGCGGCCAGGCCTCACTGACAATAACAGGAAAGGACATCTTATTGACATTGCTGAGGGGGGGGCAGCCAAGTGACCTTCGACCCCCAGCAGTTTTCCATCTTATATTTTTCTTCCTCATTCTCCATTGTCGTCTGGTTTTTTCTGCTTGAATAGTTCACAGTGTGTGTTTGTATGTAAAGGCAAAGCATTCTGGGACAGCCATATAGAGTAAGGGGCTTACAAAGATAATGTGAAGTTAGTGTCATGGTGGTTCAAACAGTACTGCTATTGCCAGCTGAAATGTTGGTAGTTTGAAACCTTTCCTCTTCACTGTGTGTGTGTGTTTTGATGTTCTTCCTGTTTCTCATATTCTGCTTTTTTCTTTTTCATTGTTAGGCTAATTAGTGTTGTTAATTTGCCCAAAGTGTACAAATAGGTGTGTGTTTATGACGGACCGCCTTGCCATCCAGGATGAACCCAAGCCCAGTGCCCGAGGTTGCCTGAATGAATGAGCCTCGCGACAAACACCACTGCAAGGAGATTCTGACCCTAAACGTAAAACATAAGGGCAGAAATATACAATTGGTTGCTTTGTAAACGCCTTTTTACACCTAAAATTTAATCACGAATCTCTCCATATGAACCTTCCATTTTCCCAGGAAAATGTGTCACGCCAGATGCAACCCTGATAAATCATGACAAATCAACTCCTGCGTAGCGTTACATTTTCACGCGACACCTTGCTGGTCCTGCTGGAATCACTTTGGATCAGCTGCCTGATTGGTTACCTGAAAATCACACGTGTTAGTGAGATGCCTTTAAATTGTCCCAAAAACTTGCATCTGGCAGGTCATCGTTTTGTTAAGATTTCGTGCCTGTCGTGTGGTTGTGTTTAATTCTTCAACATGGTTGAACTCTTTGTAGGAAAGTGGAAGATGGAAACCAGTGAGAATTTCGATGATTACATGAAAGCTTTAGGTAAAAGAAACGTTTTGGCGATACTTCGGGCTGTTTGATTTAGATGTTACAGCTTGCTATTAATTTGCGGGTTCCTTCTAGAATTGTGGATGAGCACTGCTTCTGTGTGGTGTTCGGGTCCGAGTAGATCTTGCCTCGTTTAACCTAACTGGTGTAACGTTGTTAAACATTGCTGCCGATTCTAGTAACTTGATCACCGATACACTGAAGAAACTACATGTAAATGTAACCAGAACTGCCCCCCCCCCCACCTGCAGGAGTTGGTCTTGCCACTCGCCAAATGGGGAACATGGTAAAACCGAGTTTCCACTTCGCTGTGGATGATCAGGGGGTGGTCTGTATGAAGTCGCAGAGCACTCTAAAAACAACGGAGGTCAAATTTAAGCTTGATGAGGAATTCGACGAAACCACTGCAGACGACCGGAAAACCAAGGTACGTGCCAGGAGAGCCGATCCGTAGCGCACCGCTCTCAATCTGACCGTCCTGTTCTGACTATCCTACAGACCGTAGTTACGCTTGAAAACGGTAAACTGATCCAGAAGCAGACGTGGGATGGGAAGCAGACTACAATAGAGCGGACCTTGCAGGATGGAAAACTGATAGTGGTAAGACTAACTGTGTAGCTTTGTAATACGCATCTGGGACACTTCAGATGTGGGTACTCTGATCATGGCTAATCGTTCAGAGTTAATAGTCAATCAGTGTTTCGACTTTATCAGGATTCTGACCTTTACAAGAATGATAAACCTTCAAGTTCTAACATCTTTTTGCAGAAATGTGTCATGGATGACATTGTGGCTACCAGAACGTATGTGAAGGAAGCTTGAAACTGCACTCTGCTCTTTTATGGGCTTGAAGGCTGTTCCCATTCCTCTTGTTTTCAATGCCTGATGTGGTTCTCAAAATAAACACTTGAAAACCAAAATGATTGTGTTTTAATGTTTGAAGTGGTCAGTACTGGTCTATGTACCTGATTTGTACAAATGCTCCCCTTCTGGGGTGTGCATAGTTCCCCCCATTCCCTAATTAAGCGTGGACAATTGAAGTCTACAGTAGATAAGTGGTTCATTGGCTGAGCATCACATTTTTGCTACACTGTGGTGGCCTGGGGGGCGGTAGCTGCAGGTTTAGGGGGGAATTAAAGCTTCCTGTTTTTGTGGAGCCTTCCAGCTGCTCACTCGGGGCTGCAGCTGTTCCTATCCAACATGAAACGTTGTGCTTTTACCTTCCGAAGTTTGTATGATCTTAAGCATCATGGCTGCTTCATACGGGGCCTGTGAAGTTGATTGCAGCTCATGGCAAATGTCGGGTTGTACAACTTGCAAGGAAACTCGTTTTTAATGTTCAGCGATCACAAAGTGTATCATTTGCTTATGAAGGCGGTTTAATTTCCTGCCAGTATGTGGCCTTTTTTGCATTTCTGGTGCCCTGTGAACCGGAGCGTGATAAACTACAGTCCTGGTTCATAGCAACGCAAAGGAGAAAACGATTAACGGTGGGGGAAGATGGTGGCGCAGGAGCTAACAGTATCGTTCAGCAACTGTAGGGTTGCCGGTTTGAGCCCTGGTTCCTTCTGACCCCTTCAGTGTCCTTGAGCAAGACACTGAACCCCCAATTGCTCCCGGTATGCAGGTTGGTGCCTTGCATGTCAGCCTCTGCTACCGGTGTGTGAGACTGGGTGAATGAGAGGCATTATTGTAAAGCGCTTTGGAAGAAAGCGCTATATAAATGCAGTCCATTTACTGCCAATACGGTCTCATGCTACAAATACCCTGTGGCGTTGAATCACTCGTATTTTACATGGGTAAGTGGTAATTATCACACCACAGGGGGTCAGCACATCCACACTATTTTACAGGGTACAATACATTCCACTTAACCGGAGATTCCGCTGGAAAACAATCAAGATGGGCCATTTTGAAGCGCACGAGAACCCTTATCTACTTTTATTTTTATAATCCACGTTACTGTGTTTTAATAAATTCTCCCATTTGTGTACTTACGTTTAATATGGTAGGCTATTACGTCTCTTGCCAGTTTTGTGTTACTTTTAATGAATACAAAGCCTCGTACAATTTGATGGATAAATGTTTTTTTGGTGTGTGTGTGTGCGGGGGGGGGGATATTTCAAGCTGATGGGGAGCAATTCAACTTTTTTTAGAATCCCAATGGAACCTGCACCATTTCATTCATGAACATAATCCATTCGTCCTTATTCCGTACCACTTCTTTAAATACAAGCGTTACGATTTTATGAAATGTTACCTCGATGGTTATTTTAGTTGTACCCTAAATCAGTGTTTAGATGGATGCGTATACATTTCTGATTTTTGAGTAGAATATTCAGCACTCTATTCTCGACTGCGCATGTCTTCTTAAAGGCATTGCTTAGTGTTTCGGTTAATTAAAAGGGACCTTCGATTTAAGCTTGCAGATGTGCCCGGATTTCCAGTCAAGTGGCCTACGGACGCTTAACTGTCCGAGAACAGACCTGACCGTGTCGCTCCTTTCCCTTACAGTATTATGCAGAAATACCGTCAAAACAGTAGTTCAGTGCATGGCGAAAGCGCTGTGTGATAATCTAGGCCAGTATTAAGCTATTTATATCTCAATAATTTCAGTATACTGGAAATCTAGAATATTTTCGCTTTCACTACACATGCTTCCTTATGATTCTTAAAACTTTAGAAAAATATAGAAAATCCTTGTAACACTTCAACAGCTGTATACCCTTCCATCGATCCTCTTGACGACCCTGTCGGCCACTGGATAGGCGTATGTCGTTGGAAGACGAATCGATCGTTATCACTCTGCAACGGAAAGTGTACTGTGAATAATGCAAGTTTTTGCTGCTATGATTTAGTTGTTATATTGCTTTAATTAATCTCCTCACATGAATAGGTGGGGATCCTAAGGTGGTTCTGAACTAATTAATGTAAAAAAATCTGTTTCGAAAATAGACCTTTTAAAGCGTTATACTCGTCGGAGTGTGCGTATCAGCTTGGCCACGCCCATTCAAGATCATCGACATGTTTAAACGTCGATCCGTGGTGTTTATTAATATGCCCCAGTGAAACTCCCCGTCTTTCATTTTTTTGTCACAGCAATACTGAATAGGATAAAATGCAATGCACATATAGTTGTCCAATCCATTCCGGAAACCTCGCCCAAAGCATAGAAAAACCGCAGAACGTCGCGACCCAGGGGTCCCTCTTTCCTAGAACTCCTGTAAAAACATCATACAGGATTCAGCGGGACCTCCTGACACCGGAGTTCAATAAAAACAACACATGTACGGATGTTTTCCTTGTATATTCCTCAATCCCCCCCAGCTGTTGAACATAAGAAAAGTTATTTCCCATAAGCTTCATCCACTTTGTTTCTCAGATTGTCAGGAAAAAATAAATACAGATACATTGTTGCGCACGGTTTTTACACTACAATCCCACCCCCACGCTCACACACCCATCTTTCTGCTCTTGCGGAATCACTTTGCACACATTATATTGGTGATTGGTTGGCTGAAAGGGGCACGTGTCAGTGAGATCCTTCAAATTGTTCGCGAACGTTGCATCTTACAGAGTAGTATTATTTGCGGGTTTGAAAGAAGTAGACCTATTACGCATAGTGCGGTCTCTGTAAAGTACCACCATGGTAGACAAGTTTGTAGGAACGTGGAAAATGATATCCAGCGATAATTTCGATGATTATATGAAGGCTTTAGGTAAGAACTAGTGTCACCAACCACGTTGTTTAGTGTTTAGATTAGATGCGTCGGAGGTTTAAGGGTATATTTCTGGAAGGATTATTATACAGTAAAAAAAAACAAGTTTAAAAAGTACATTTTGAAGAAACTTTTACATCAAATGTATCCTCTTTTTTGGTTCTACTATTTCCGTTGCACCACCAGTGTAATATCTACTTATTTTGTGAGGATTTAATCTAGGTCTGAAATTCAGGCTTGATGTTAATTATTTAGGGATGTTTCTTAAGGATAATTCTTGCACCTGGATTTGTTGCCGTTGGCTACATTACTTGGTCTATGTTTCCTCCAAATTGTACGATGACAAGGTTTCAAATACTTACAAAACGTGCCGGAAATATGCTGCATAACTGGATGCAATTTCGGGGATTTTGCAGGTGTCGGCTTTGCAACTCGGCAGGTGGGAAACATGGCCAAACCGAGCCTGTTGATCGCCGTGGACGACAAAGGGGTAATTTCTATGAAATCGCAGAGCACCTTCAAATCGACGGAGATAAACTTTAAGCTTAATGAGGAATTCGACGAAATCACCGCCGACGACCGCAAAACCAAGGTACGTGGGATTTGACTATTGCTTTCTATTGGGACAGTGGTCGCCTACTAAATACCTGGGCGAACGACGTACACTTATCTGAGATGCTCTTACCCCAGACCAAAATAACGATTGAAAACGGAAAACTTGTCCAAAAACAGAAGTGGGATGGAAAAGAAACAACGATAGAGCGAGAAGTGCAGGATGGAAAATTGATAGCGGTAAGATACCATTTACAGCTCATATCGTTGCATCCGAGAACGCATTATCTTTGGAGGTGTAATTTCCTGGAGTCGTAGGCAGGATGGATCGAGTGTATCCGCATGATTGACCTTTGGGGAAATACGTGTTGCTAAGCATTTAGTTGGTTTTGATACCTTTCAGGGTTTCAGGATGTGAAATACCTTCTCATAAGCATATATATGAGTTATATCAGCACCTGGAAACGAACATCTGAATTTGTTTATTTACTCGCAGCTGTGGATACTGGAACATTGCCAGCATACATTTCCCACCCTTTTGGTCTGATGTTGACCTCACAGGATGCAAGTTCTCTGCTATGAATGCTGGAAGCAATTGACCCTTTCAAAGTGTGTAGTATTCGTGCTCTGATGTCTGTGTCTCTGTTACAGAAATGCACAATGAAAGGTGTTGTGGCTATCAGGACCTATGTGAAGGAAGCTTGAAGCAATGGCTACGTTCTCACAAAGACCGCTTCCCTCTCTGTCTTCCTGTTTACTAGTACTGGTAATATATACATGTAGTCCCCAATGTTATCTGGTGCTCTGAATAAAAAAAGGTTTGAAGAAGAATGAGTGGGTATTCTGTTCCTCAGAATGATGAAATGGTAAAGCATGTTCAATAGCCATGCTTTCTAGAGGCATGTTATAAGAGCTCCAGGCATATTTTTCGATCACCGAAAGGGTGTCTCTGCCATCAAAGCTTATTTGCATTAATATTCATCTCACAATTCTGTTTGTGCATTAAGTCTGAAGCATATTAGCAACAAACAAAACATTCCACTGATTCCAGAACACTGTTTGGTAAGTGTAAACTGGAATTTCAAAATCCCAAAAAAGTTCTAACCTCAATAAATTCTTGTACAGGAATGATTTTCCTTATGTTTTATAATGTTTTAACAAAGAAAATAACATTTTTTACCTGGTAGGAAAATCAAATGTACACTGACAGCCAAAGGTTTTGAACTTCTGAATTTTTCTACATTTTATTCAGGTTAAGCACTAGCAGTGCCACATACAAGACAAAAATGTAACAGAATTGCAGTTAATGAAACATATTAAATAAATGAGAAACACCATCCATATACTAAAATCAGGCTAATGCATCATAATAGCTGCCTTTTCTGGTGATTAGAGCTGGACAAACTCAAACATTCTATTAATGAATGTCTCAAGACATTTTTCTGAAAGCTCCCACCAAAACTGGTGGTTAAGGTCCCACAAATCTGCATTCATTGGTTTGGTCTTTCTATCCATTTTGTTTTCATCTCAGTGTGGTTAAGGTCTAATTAGTGTGCAGACCATGACATCACAGGTATATTTCATTCACTATCGTTCTTCTTTGTGAAGTTGTGACCGGCTGTTTACAATGAGCACTGAAAACTGATAAAACTGCAGATGCTGTTTTTCAGCCCAGTACACCTATAATACACGAATTACTCAAATGTTATCCGACTATGTGCACGTACTCACACACTGCCAGAAAGGGCACCAATATGTACCTTGCTTGTCACTGGGGCTGTACCCTCAAGGGTCTGCCAATTGTACCCTAACTGTAGTTGAACCTTTTAAGGAAATGAACTCTGAGGAACATTTTTGTACCATTGGGGGTACATTAATGTTGTTGTTTGTACCTTGGGGATGTTCCTCAGAGACCAACTCTGTACCTTAAAAGGTACAATTACTTACAGCTATAGAATGCAACTTGCCGACCCTTGAGGTGCAGCCCCAGTGACAGGATACAAATAGATACTCTTCTTTCTGACAGTGTATCACTTATCTGCATTTTTACAGGACACAACAAATTTCACCTGTCTTTGTTATCTAGAGATGCAGTTCTGAACCACTTCCGATGATTCCTTTAATAATAATGAAAGTAAACACCCAGAAAAATGTCACAGTACAGCTGGTGGTTGTTAGAAATATTAAGAAATTGTTTTATTGTCACTCCGGTTTCCCCCCACAGTCCAAAGACATGCTGAGGCTGATTGGAGTTGCTAAATTGCCCGTAGGTGTGCCTGT
>JABFEB020000132.1:19752695-19769443 GCA_019775895.2 Stomatorhinus ivindoensis
CGAGAAATGCCAGATCACTGTGAGATGTTATAGAAGATACGAGAAATGCCAGATCACTGTGAGATGTTATAGAAGATACGAGAAATGCCAGATCACTGTGAAATGTTATAGAAGATATGAGAAATGCCAGATCACTGTGAGATGTTATAGAAGATACGGGAAATGCCAGATCGCTGTGAGATGTTATAGGATTGGCAGCCGTGAACAGGTTTGGCGTCCTGTTCCCGTGTGCTAGCCTTGCCAGGTCACCTGCAGCTTTCGCAAAATGTATGCCTTCCCTGCGGTGTATTAAACCTGCTTATGGGAAAGTCACAATTGAGATGAGTCAACTG
Organism: Stomatorhinus ivindoensis; assembly: GCA_019775895.2. Lineage (NCBI taxonomy): Eukaryota > Metazoa > Chordata > Actinopteri > Osteoglossiformes > Mormyridae > Stomatorhinus > Stomatorhinus ivindoensis. The sequence continues at coordinate 19,753,028 of JABFEB020000132.1, forward strand.
TAGAATCCTACATGAATAGACAATGCACATTATGCACTAATGTCATCAAAATATCCAAAACAATTTCCAAGAATTATTACAGGTAATTAAATATAAAGAAATCATTACTTTAGCTAAATAGTATTTAAAAATGGTAATGGTTTTGACATTTGTGTTTATTTAAATTAATTTTGGTAATGATATTTGTGGTTTTCATTTAGTCTATTTAATGGTTGTATATTTAATTTCAGTTTACGAAGCTGTTTTCTCAGTTTTAGTTTTCCTTAACGATACTGACGAAGATCGTGATTTCTATTCCTGTTTGCATGTTCTGTCCACGTTCTGTGTATTTACCCCCCCAGTCAAAAGACTTTTGATAACGTACATGCACTGTGGTGGGCTGGCATCCTACCCAGGGTGTCTCCTCTGCCTTGTGCCCTGTCCTGCTGGGCATAGCTCACGAGCTCCATGACCCTCACTAGGGTAAGGGCTTGGATATATGGGTCGACTGATGTTTTGTGCTGATGACTGTCGGTGTCTCGTTGTCCAACGACGATTTTAGATTATATGCATCTGGGGAGCTGGAGGTGCCACACCTGGAAAGTTCCTTCTTGGCCTTCGTGTTGTCACATGTGACACCTCGGTCCTGGTGCGACCCAACCGGGTTCTGGTGGTACCTGCATCCAACGTCAAGTTTTCTGCGTAAGTAGGGAACCTAGTATATTGTTTTCTTCAAAACCAGGAGTAGTTCACTAATAATCCTGTTATACATGGTGGCCTGTTTTTTATTTAGTATTTGTTTGGTCACCTAGTCAAGAAAATCATTTGCCTGTTTACATTAGAAGTGGCTACATTGTACTTGACATTGTACTTGAATAGTGGAATGATCTGCACTTGCTCTGCAATGTTTCAAAAACATCTCTTCTAAGATTCCTTTCAACTGCAAAGTCAGATTTTAGTCTTTCTTTGGAAAAATGCTGCATAGTAGTAGATATTAGGAAGGGGCATTTCAGGCAGAATTACTAGAGAAATGTTGTATTATTTGGATAATATTTCATGAACCCTGCCCCTGTCACACACGGAGAAATATTTTAAAGGTATTAGTCATTGCTGCAAAAAGAAAATGTAAAATATTAAAAGTAGCTTGAATAAATTAAGTTGAAACCAGTTAATTTATCTGAAATGGATCCCGAAGAGCATACAATAATGTTTAATAGCCCGTGCCTTAGGCAGCTACGACAAATGGCCATTTGTAATTTTTTTAACTCAATCCTATTAATACGTCTCTAGCTTATAGGCCACTCCATTAATTTATTTCCATACTAAATGAGACATCACTTGGTGCTAGAGAATGAACTTAAAACGTTAAAGGTAGTCTGAGAATTAGATCTGAATTATATTGGAGAAATTCACATTGCAAGTTGAAAGTTTACCTAAAATAAACTATAGCCAAATATGACTTATTACATCTAAATAGTCTGTCTTTACTGGGAAAGGCCATAGATGTGAATATAAAGTTAGCAGCAGCAAGAGTATGACTCTTATACCCTTGTTGCCACAAATTGTACCATAAGACGCAAAGCATTGCAGACAAATGAATTGCTTTTGCATACAGTGTAGAATGGATGTCTTCTGGTGATTAGTTTTTGTTTACCTTACACATTTTTGCTACATTTCTCACAAACGTGCCACTCTATGAGTGAGCAAGGATGAAAATGATGGCGGTCATTTCAGAGGGCGTATGCAGGCTCATGCGAAAACAGTAGAGGTACATTTATGAACAAATAAATGACAAACTTCTACGTGAATGGATGAATCATGGCTAATTGCATTTTTGCTAAGTAATATTAAAAATGGCTCATTTATAATTGGGGTTTTTAAGATTTATTTATTTATTTATTTTTATTTTTTTTACTTTTATACCCGTTCTCAGATATTCAAACGTTCACCAATGCTGACTCATCTCTGGTCTACATCTATTGTTTCAAGTGAGACCTTCATATAGATTACTCGGGAACACAGGAATATTCTAAAAATTATAACCACATTGGCAGTAGATTAATATTTCACTGGCTCATGACCCAGTTTTCCCTAGTAAAACTCCATTTTAGTAAGACTTTTGGGGGAGAAAAGGGATCATTATGCCTGGTATTAAAAGGCCATACTGTTATACTGGAAACGTGGTCTTCTTAATAGAAGTAAACCTCTCATTAAAGCTCTACCTTCTCTTCCCCTGGCTCTTTCTCCCTGGCCGCAGATCCACAGTGCGAGCCTTAAACAAGAACTTCTCCATCGCCCTCTTCTTCCCGGCGTTCATCACGCTGCTCTTCTTCCAGCACAACAGGACCGTTTATGACATTGTTGCTGGCACCATCGTGGTCAAGCGAGGCAGGGCCAGGTGACAGTGTGCGATGACAGCCAGGTGTCGGCCTCGTCCCTCGTCTTCCCTTTCGTATTTATGTATTTCAGCAAGAATGACTGCATCCTGAGTTGTTTTCCCCCATTACTGGCTTAATATTTGCCCGCTGGAGACTCTGAGGTTTGGTTAGAGTGAGCTGGAAGGGAGAACGTCACCTAGTGTCAGGGTTCTGTCAGCACCTACCCAGATCTGCCGCCTTTTTCATGCAGAATTGCAAGTCAGTTTTTCTGTATTGCAAAGCTGAATGACACTTTCTGCTATGAAAATATCCATACATTCTACTATGATAATACTTCAGGTATGAAGATCTTTCTATGGAATGAAAATATGGATTGGGCTGTTTATCGACTCTTTGGTTAAATTATTAGCTGTAGAGGTCAGACACGAAGTTTTATACGAACAATTGAGAAATTCCTGACCTTTTTTTCTGAGGCTGATGTCACCAACGTACAAAATGACATAAATTGTGGTTTTTATGGTTTTTTATTTTTAATTAACCAAATACTGCTCTCTCTTTAGATTATCAGAGCATGGTATTGTAGTACCTTGTATTCTAAAAAATAGCCTGTTTTAATATTCTGCCTGAAGAGAAATGCTTTTATTTGGAGTATCTCAAAATGATTTCTATTCGATCTTGCTTTCAAAGTAACTGTGAGAGTGGAAAAAATGTTTAGTCATTCAGCCACTACACTGGTCCTGCTGTCAGGCCAGGACTCAGACCCTGAGCAGAGTCACCTGTTATCCTGCCCATTGGCCAGGATCCCGCTCACTGCAGCAATGCGTTGACCCCTCCTTATCGAGCAGTGTTACTTATAAAACGTTATGAGAGATGCCTGCCTCTCTGTCTAAGTGTTATTTTTGTACACATGTCCGCCAATGATATAGCCATCATTTTTTGTTTTTCATATTCATATGTGGAAAATATACTTTCACTGCGTTTTACCATATGAAATCATCGATAATGCGAAAAGTTTTATTCCGTTGAATTATGAGATATTAAGGAAAGGAAGATTTGCTTGCAGATTGTTTCCAAGGCTGTACTATCAATGCCTGTATTATAAGGTCACCTATATTAATGGTATGAATTATATGAAAGAAATGTGTTTCTCTGGTGGATTTACTGAAGTAAGTCATGTATTGAAATGGTTTATTTGTACAAGATCATTGTGACTGTGAGCTTTATAGTGTGGTAGATATTCACCCAATTAAAAACAGCCCGTGTTTTTATACCATATATAATCTAGTAAAGCTGAGCCTAGAGTTCAGCAATGTTTACACGTCATAAATTAACCTTAAGCTTCAGGTTTAAATATGCATAAAATGATTAAACCCGACTGAGTGAAACAATTACAAGAGCTCTACCTTTAACATTTGTTTCCAGCATCTTTAATACAGCTTTTTGAGGGATATATGATTAGAGTTCATTACCAGATGTTAAACGTACCTTTAAATGGTTTTATAGATTGTTGACTAACTTTTATTAATGAAATAAATGCGTAAGGAAATGCGTTGATTATCGTGTTTATGTGCTTAGTGCAATGAGGTATTTAGCTGATTGTCACTGAGCAAGTACAATTTTACTTGGAAAGGTAGACCTGAAGTTTGAAGACTGCTGTCTTCAGTGTGAGGTAAGTTTCCACCGAACATGATCATCAGTCAAAGTGGGTACCATGTTGGAAGGATCAGCCGCTTTTTAAAGGTCCAGGTAAGTTTCACAAACGCGGTTTCTCTAGCAGGTGCATGAACAGGTGCTATGGGCTGGAAAGCGAGTCACACGGCGTGGTGTCTAAACAAAATGTTTCTGTTGCAGCGAGGACTTTCTGCACGAAGCACCTAGTCTGAGCAGACTTTTTTTGCAAACCGATTACGCAGAATGTTGGAGGAGGACATATGAAAACTGAGGGTGAATGATTGACAGGTGTATGTGGCATGTGCTCTCAATGCAAACCTAATCTCCCGAGGCGTGTGAGAAAATGCTCAAAACACTGCTGGAATATTGCTAAACCGACAGTGATCCTGAGAGGAAATTAAGGCACTAAGGATCTCATAGAGGTCAATGAAATTAGGCTCTCGTGTTATAAGATGTGCAGTGCTACTCTCCTTCCCTGCATATTGTAAATGAGCTGAAACTAATGACTTGGATAAGTGATAGAAAGATGGATGGAATCAACAAAGTACATGGTAAGTACATGTCATATAAAGAATGGTTTGTAGGCGACTAAGACGAAAGTATATAAGTGACAGATTTCGCTAATTATATTTTTATGTCAAATGTTCTGTAGATATGGCTTGTCCTGATTTTGCAGAGTTCGACATCCCTGGCTAAAGCGAGGAGCTTGCATCTTCATCACCACATTAATTAAAACCAGTGTTTTCTGTTAAGCAACAAGTACTTGTTGTTGTGTATGCCTTTTGTTAAGGGACAGATCATACATGCAGAACTTTGCTTGCCTGAAGGGGCTGCATGGAGCAATGTACGATTTCATGGTGGTGGTGATGATGTGGCTTGAACTGACACTCTTCTGACCACAAGCACAGAGGCTCAGCTTGACCCACACGCTACCCCTGACCTGACAGCTGGATGGCTGGAAGCCTTGAGTCTGAAAACGAGAAGGGAAAAAAAATAACTGCAAAACCAGGATGTCCCACAGATATGATCCTTCTCTTGCTCTGAAGGGTTTACTTAGGCTTACCAGTACAGTCCACTAGGGGGCATATTTAGCTTCAGTTTTAATAAAATGAAAACGTTGCCTTGTCCTGACAGGATTACAACCAATTAAATAATCTCAGATTTGCTCAAAATAACATAATATTTAAACAAAATATTATGGTTAAAGAAAATATTTTGTTTGTTACATGACAAAATAACCAGAAGAGTTCTTTAAAGGGAGCTGGCAGGATTGTCAAACTCTACAACCACGTGCTCCCCTTGTAAAACATCCACACAGTGCTGAGGGTCTTGGCTGAAATGCCACATGGATTTCTCTCTACACAACAGAAATACCAGGGATTGAGCCGACTTTAACTCTACAGCCATTGTTCGCAATTCCATCCACCCACCCGCCCCCCCCCCCGGGCCGTAAACTGAACCGCAGGCCCAGATGTCTCTTTCTGAGCTCAGACCTGGCAGGAGAAACCAGGGTTTCAATGGAAAGTTGATTTATCTTGAGGGATTATGGGAGACTAAGGGTGCAGCCGGCAGTATGCCCTCAGGGAGAGTCTGTTACTCGCTAGGAACAAAAACGCAGTGACGGCTCGTGTCTGGGTACAGCCGATAGATATTGTCACCTAAGGAATCTCTCCCTGTCGTGATGGAACATCTAAATCAAATTCCAAATAATAGTCATTAATTAAACGTTAATTGATACACTATGCAGCTGTCAGCTACATGCTTACCTTGAGTGCATGAGGCAAAGCACCAGAGAGGAAGTCATCAAGAGGAAGTGAAATAGCTTTGGATCCATCCCATGGAAGAACTGCATACATATTATGCAAAAGACGTCTAATGAGCGCAGTCACTTTGGCTGTCTGAATCATTCCATTTAGCCTTACACATTTATTGCATCCTGTCCCACAATTAATTCTACAAATGGCCTGCGAAGGAGCGCATGTCTAACTCAGATCCGTTTGGAGCCTTCAGGCGTTTGCTGATATTACGCTGCACTTCATTACTGTTACGTTAAGTTGTTTATCGCTAGAAATCTGTCCATTGGGCGGTTCTGTGAGGCCTGAGGATGGGATGCGAATGCGCCAGCTAATGGAGCGAGCGGGCACAGCGGGTGACAGCCGAAAGCAGCCCACACCACCGCTAGCACCACCAGGCATGCTGTGGTGGAGGGTTTCACACAACGACACAGGGAGGTGTAGCGCCTTTTCTCAGTCACTCCCTGCATTGTCTCTGCTCTTCATATCACCAGAGACAATACTGTCAGTATTCTGCTTTATGAATCTTCCTCATGTGATTGTTCTTATTGATGCAGTTCTCCCTCAAACAATACTGACTTCTGTACATTGTTGCTACATAGTGGGATCTGGCTCTAGCTGTACGCAATAACCTAGAGCCCGAGTTACCTACAGCTGGGGGAAGTGAAATGATCAAGTTTTGGGGGCGTCCCAAGTGAAGCTTTGCCTGGGGCCCCTTCAAAAGTGGGAATGGATTCATATGTATCACTTGTCGGTGCACAATCGCTCGCACTGTGTCAGTATGCCTTTCTGCCAGTATTGATCTATTGATGAAGGCGTTTTTTCTGTCCAAACAGTGACTTTAATTAATCAGACAAGTGTCGGGATTTAAAACCGAAAGACCTACATGTACCCCACAGATTCTCTGTGGAAATTATTTAGAAAGTAACAGATGTATTGTGTGAGGGTGCTGTCAAAATGTCTGGGCTAAAGTTTGCTAAACCTTTTAAGGCATGTATTGATCTTGGCTTTTGAAGTACAGAGTTAACATGAAATGGTCCCAAATATACATCTGCTGAAATCTTTTTAGGAAGCAGATTGTGCTGCTTGAACTTGCTATCGTTTTTCATCAATTTTGCATACTGCCTACGCACACGAGAACCCATTTGTACGAGGGGGAAGATACCAGTATGAATATTTTATCAACATTAGCGCCAATAAGATGTGATGAAGAACTCAATTATTGTGGCTGCACCAACACGGTAATTTTGAATTCACTGTCTGCTGATCGCCAGTCACATTATATGTAGGTAATACACAACTTACTCTGTGGATAAGAAATCACGATTAAGTAGCGTATGTCTTGCACTAAGACTGATATTAAGGTATATCAAACGATCACGCATTGTGTACATTTTTTTTTGCTGAGACGTTTCTTTCGAACAGGTACACGGCTTCACGAAATTAGTGGGATGATGTACGGCAGATAGACCGCACCGAATTATTAATCACGGACTCCTGATTTGTTGGAAACATGTAGAGAGCCGCCTCCCCGTTGCGAGCTTTTAGTATCAAATGCTGTCATTTTCATTAGTGCTCACGAACAATAATGTGCATGAGGCTTCCAGGATCACGCACGGTGACAGCCGTGACTAATGTCGGCACGGCGCATTCAGCCAGGTACAGTGACCGCTTTCCAGGAGGGACACCTGCTCCATCTCATTCTCCTCAATCTCCGCATCCTCCCTTATCAGCTCGCTATGATTAAATGCTCCTCCTTCCGCACCTGGCACTTTCTCCTTGTCAATTTTAGTGTACTTAAAAGCCCTCGTTGATAATTTGGACCGCTTTGCTTAGCACCCTTTCATTAAGTACAAGATGCATCAGGTACGGTTATGACTCAGGTTAATGGCAGGAACGCAGTGATACTTAATTAATGGTTTCCTTCTGCCTCAAGGCGATCGATAACTGAAAAGCCTTCATACCTCTCGGTCGGTGACCTGGAGCACGGCTCTCCAAATCTGGACCTTGATTCTAAATCCAGGCCTTGTTTTCAGTTCTCCCAGGTAGTTGTTTAATAATTACTGATTCTGATTGGTCAGAGGCTTCACGACTGGCTCACAGGTAGAGGAAGGCTGGAAAACCAGCAGTGCTCGGACCTCGAGGACCGTGATTTGAATAATCCTGACCTAGAGGAAGTGACTGGCGAAGATTATTACAACACAGAGTGGTCCTCAAAGAAATTTCCGCACTTAATGTTCGTAACGCAGTCGTGAAAGAAACATCTCATTAGCGTCACCGTTGAACCATGAGCTGATTATAAGAAAAATATTGCATATAGACGGGTTGCTGAATTTTGAAGGTCGATCTGTATAGGTTTATCTTGCAGCATTATTTATGATAGAATCGTGTTTGTCTAAAAACTTTAAGTTAACTTATCTCTATTTAAAGACTTGCCATTTCTATTTCCATTCTGACATCAACCTTTTAGTCTAATACCCGAATTGTATAATTTTTTTTAGTTATGAGACTGAAAAAAACATACAATTGTTTAGCTATCGAACAAGACCGTACGAAATATGATCAATCACGATGTGTAAAAAATAATAGGATGTACAGCACATAAGTAGACTACATAAAATATGAATAATCCATAAAATATGGAACAACAAATTTTTTGTAATTTCTGCAAATCTGCCTTTGCCCATTAACATCGGACTATGTTTCAAATCAGCATTGCAAAGGCAGCATTCATCATGACATTACTTAGAAGCATTCAATGACAGCTTTGCTGTGTTTTTCTTTCATAGGCCTATAACTTGCATAATTTATGTTGTAGGATTTGTAGGATAGTTTGGAAGAGATTTTCACTGTGGTCGGAGACAGATTCGCAGTTGTGACACGGTGGAAATATGGCACTTGTGGTGTTTACACGCTGTTTACACCGCAGCCTAAGCAAATGCCGGTTCTGTGTGCCGGCTAATGGGCCGAATATCAATTCGTTGTAGCACAAACGTAACAGCGACATTGTCGCTGACGCGTGAAAAACAAGCTGCCATGCCAGAGGCCCCTGAACTCGACCTAAGGGGGGGGGGGAGGCAATGTGACAGACACAAATTTATTCCAATGTATGCACTAGCAGCTCTCATTTGTCTCCGGGTTTATTCCTCTTCGCGCGCGGCTCTCCTGCCACGGGATTTTCAAAGAAGTTTTTCACGTCCGGAAGAATCTGTCACGTTGCCGAGGCGTAACCGTGGGGGGTCTCGCACGGTCCAACGGGAAGCAGCCGAAATGAGAAAGCGAGATGACACCCTGGCAGGTCGGCGTGCTGCTCCGCCGTGGCACCGGAGGGTCCGCGCCGCTGCTCTCTCACGGATGCGGATTCGCCAGTCTGACTTGGCGGGGGGAGGGAGGTCAACGTGAGGCCAACAGCGGAGTGATGGCGGAAAATAATGACATTCGGAATAATGACGCTTCACCGGGGCTGCACAGAGCCACACAGAAGCCTGAGAACAGACCTGCCAAAGTCTTGGCTAGAGTGGCAGAAATCACGGAGGTTTCCTCAAGGAGTTTTAACCAACGGTCATCTAATGAAGGGTATTAGGGGGATTTCAGAGTAAGGATTACTGAAAATATCTTCATATACGCTTATATGGGCCTGCGGTTAGGGGGAAATACCACACAGAGGGTAAGCCGGTGCCGGTGTCTTTGTCTTTTGAATTTAAGATTACTAATTACTCTTGAATATACATATGTCTTACAAAAATGTTAATCTCCGGGAGGTAGGCTATGTGAACGTTTTTTTTAAGTTAAACAGTACAATTACCTTTCTTGTCAATGCAAGACAACTTGGCTTTCAGAATGTCAGTTTATTTTGCATCATTGATTACTTCATTGCGTATGTCAAAACAATTGTTTTGAGGGTCCTTGGGCTGCTTTCTAGATGAATATCCCATTAAATGTGGAACTGAATTAGGACTCCCTGTGAACACTTTGATTTACATCCGCTAATTACTTGTCGACTTTTCAATGATCGACATTTGCAACCTCGGGATCAATGCTAATCTGTTTAATTAAACCCAACCCTCCTAATGCAGGGCTTATAAACCCAAAACTCATAATATGGGAATTTCATCTTTCCCCTTAACAAAAGTGACATTAAACAGGAAGTGAACTTAGGCTGACACCACACCACCACAATCATTACTGTCAAGCAAAGTATCCAGCCTTGAATATGGTCATTAAATCACGTTATATAATACATGCCTAGCACTGATGCAACATAAATAGGCCTATTTGACCAAACCTCATTTTGTCAGAATGATAAATTCTTCACTGCAAAATTATTGTAGAATTACTTTTCCCCATGTTTTTCATGATTTTAATAACATGTGATTTCAATAACAATTCCTTTCACGTGACAACGTTGGAACGTGTCATCATTAAAAAGATTGTTCTCTCATAGTATTTAAATATTTAATATAATTATCATTACAAACATTTATTGTATCCATCTATCTAGATAGGTAGATCAGTCACAATTATCAAGAGGATTCGGACGGATGCCATTTTTTGAGGGCCTCGCTCTCTAACACGCGCACAGACGTACGACAGTTTAGAGGCACAAGTCCACATTAACGGCATTTTATTTTTTTAATTAATTCTTGGTTGTCGAGGACCTGGATACCCGGAAAATGCGCACGGAGATGGTATGAGGATAATGGCCACAGCGATTTACTCTCTTCGCCAAAAGGGGGAGTCATTTCTTGTACGAAACGCCCAACACAGCTTTTTTGAATAAGCAAAGCATACAAGAAAAAGTATGAAAAAAAACTGTGTGTAAAACTAGACAGACACCGAACTTGGAATGCAATAACTCCGAATAATATATAATAAATCAAACGTCTAAATTGAACTAATGTGGAGATTAACGTCTGAACGGAATTTATGGTTTATAGTTCAGGATGTGTAATTCTTACAGCCCGGGCAGTGTCTGGAAATAAAATTTATGTGTATAACAAAAATGGTACAGCATTGTGCACTGTTTCTATGTGTGTGAGTGAAAAATAGAGGCACAGGTTACACACAACTCCACAACGCCTTCATCAAGACCTGCATTACTAATAGCCTTCGGCGATGAAAAGAGGCAAATCCTCCTTCTTTGACTGATGTTATAAGGTGTGTGCTTGTATTTAACAGAGGGACTGCAATGGGTGTGGAGAGAACTGAAGGGGCGTGAAAGGATATGGAAGAGTTTGGAGAATAAATATGACACTCGCATACATTCCGTGTTATTTTGAAAGCATTGCAGTCCGTAAAACTGTTCCTTTGCATGTGTATGTATGTGTAGGGGAGAGTCAGAGCGACCGAGAGAGAGAGAGAGAGAGAGAGAGAGTGGAGTGAGTGCAAGAGAGAGAGAGCAGCTTTACGGCCGACACCGCTTATAGTAGCGGGGAGAGCCGAGTCCACCGTCGCTGCAGGAAAACCTTGACAACAAGGAAACCCATTGCTTTCCCTGATCAATTGCGTTGTGCAGTAAGTGTCTTTTCTACACTGCTCCGTAGTTCTCTTAAATAAGGCTAGACAATGTTTTGATGTCTCTCTTTACGCAGCGGTTATCAAAATGGCTCACTGGAACGAGGAAGGAACGTTGTTTTCATGTTTTAAGATAATGTTTAAGTGTTTCCCTAGTAGCAACTTAAGCAAAACAAGAAACATGTTTCAATAATTGTAAGAAAGCACTTGAGAGTATGGTAATAGATGATATAGTCGCTCCGAAAAGTGGCGCAACAGAACCTGCAGAGGACTGAGCGGATGTGGTGGAGGACTGTATCCGAGGAAGGAGCGCTTGAAAGCCGGGACTAGTGTAGGACAGGATCGCAAGCTGCTGCGCCTCCTCTGGCTGCTTGGGGCTGCGCTACGGAGAGCTTCGGCGCGCTGGAAACGCCGCTTGCAGTGCGCTGCCGAGCCGCTCTCATCCATACGCGTCTCTGCCTGATGGACGTAACATTAAAACGCATTCTGGAGCAGATACATTATTTATAATCTGTAAATCTTTAATTTAAAAAACTGATTCGTTTGTGTGTTCAATGAATAATGCACAGAGAATTTCCGATAGGCTGCGAAATTACCGCGTTTCGAGCCCCGGTTCATTGATAAAAAATAACGGCGCTGCTCAGTGTGTGAATTTACGGTTATATTTGGCTACGGCTGTTCGACGGTGTATGATGTCATACAAGCGAGCTTTCCAGTTATACAATAGACAGAGGGGATTACAACTAAAGCAGAGCAGTTCATCTTTGCTTGTAGTAAATAATGAAGTATGCAGTACATTTTTTTTACCAAAAAACATAGACATTTCACATACATTGCAGCGGATTAGACCTAGATAAAATTCATTCGAATAATTTGACTGCTAGATAATTAGGCCTACGCAAATTCCTGAAAAAAAACAATCAATTTTACTCAGGTTTTGTAGTTCTTAATGCAGCATTATAATGTTGTAGATCTGAAGCTGGCCAAACTGTATTGTGCCGCTATTAATTATTTAAGCTGTCGTCTGTGTTATTGTGAATACCATTAACATATTTTAAATATTTCTCCAAGTATGTGTTCTATTGTGTTTCAAAGCAGGGATCGAAATAGTGTTTTGCCATTTTCATGGTTCACTGGATTTCCGCGTATGCGCATGTAGACAACTGTATAGTACAGTACAGTATCTATCTTTGTGTAACCCAGCGTGCGCTCAGGCTTTTTGTTAAAATCAATCATGAAACTAGACCAGGCTACTATGGCAACAGACAGTATTCGCACCTGAATGCAGGTGCGTCTGCGTTTGCGCGCTCGCGCCGACCCTTTACGAGGTTCTGTGACCGTCGTGATTCTCAAGAATAAAAACGGATTTCTTTCCCAATTAAAAAGGCACGCTATTGAAGAAAGTGAACCGTATTCAGCTATGCGTTTTTCAGATAATCAGAAAAAAAATGTCTTAGTTCAAGGCAATAAAAAAATAAGTATCAGTTTAAAACATCAAATATGAATAGAATGATAACTGGGTACAAAATAATAGTAAATAATGTAATATAGTACTTAATGAAAAGTATCATTTGAGCATTTCTTTGGTGAAGATAGGCAATAATTAAATTTGAAATTGGTATTGTCACTTTTGGCAGTAGATCTCTTTATAAGTGTTTTTTTACACTTATGCTCTCTATTATACAAACCCTGGAATGAATATGGTTTATCTAATATAATTTTGGGGATAATTCATGTATATTGTGTATATCCAGGTAACTGTTGAAAAGGGATTGTTTATGTATTTATGTTACCATTGTCTTTAGGATTGCATGCATGCATCCATCCATTCATCCACCCATCCATCCATCCATCCATCCACAAACTGGTTAGGGTTGTTGTGGGTTATGAGGCTTACTGCAGGGCCTAGGGCCAGAGTTTCACCCTGTGTGTGATATTAGTTCATCACAGGGCATTTCTATTTTTTAGAGTGCACATTTCAGATAGAAATAAACACTCAGAAGGTGTTTAAATTGCATTACCAGTGTGGGTGGTTTCAATAAGTTTGGATTAGAATTATGCCTACACAATGGTGGATTGACAGATTTTTTTAAACTTAAAGGGGAACCCACATTTTTCTATCATAAAAACAATGCAGAGTTTCTAAGAATAGAACACGGCTGTGTAACACAAGGAGTCTCCACTGCATTTCCATATGAAAGAGTACATCAGCCTATTCTGTCCTTAACAACCTGAACAGTTTGTTTCTATTATAAAACACGGCTCCACTCTCTGTATCGTTCTGATTTTGAAGTTTGCTGTCGGAGTTGGTGGTTAATGTGTCAGTCGCTGTATAAATCAGTCAGATCTTGTTTAGTATGGCACATGTTACAAGCATGTTGTCACAAAACATTTTAGGGCAGGGTGGCTCGGTGTGTGCAGCTTTTCACTGCAACTCCCTCATTAGGTCACTAATTAGAGGACTGATTGGCTGAAGATTCCTCACACCCTTGAACAGCCGACCTACAGGTTACCCCAAACACCTGGATACACAGCGGCCCTCTGTGGATACGATTGGCCACCCCTGCTTTATGGTAATTTACAGTAATTTATCATGAATTGAAAAGAAATTAAAAGCCAATATCAAAGAAAAAAAAAACAATAATTCACTAACCCCCTCAAAGACAATGATTGAGTAGTACTTCTAGGAAATTATTTCCAGGGCATAAATGGCAAATCCAGTAATAAATAATACATAAAATGCCTTAATTGTGGGTGACAGAAAACTGTGGGGGGCTGGTCAGCTGATCCAGCTACTAGGGGCCAAGGATAGAGGGGGGGATAAGCTGTCACATTGTGTTAGGGATGCCAAGATCATTTTAGATGATTTTACTGAACTCGAACTAAAATGCACGCAGAGAGAAGGTGTTGTGACTGGTAGCCTGTACTGTACTTGGGATGCGCTGGATTTGCCATGTGGGGGAACCAAGGTGCACCTGGAATAATGAGAGCACATGGTGAGGAAGGGTTAGTCGCCCCTGAAAGCCTTTTTGGGTGAAAAGCCTCGGTGCAGCAGGAACATCTTTAAAAGGCTTTGTCCATTAGGGGATTTTAATGACAGCATTTAAAAGCAATGAACACAATACTATTAGCATCGCCCACTTGCGCAGTGCAGAAGGCTGGACATAGAAATCCCATTAAAATGTCATAATAAGTGACCGTACTCATCCACACCATGCTGTAATACACATATGAAAGATATATATTCATATACTGTTGTGACAGGGGAGGTGAATGTTTTCTTTGCCCTCTAGATTTAAGGTTACATGCAAGATTATGCACATTTTAAATGATGTCTACAGCTAACTAAATTACTGTCTGAATAATTTCCTTAAATAGTATTATACAATTTAAATTTGCTGCCACAAACAATAGATCTGAAATTGGAGCAGCCATGTTGACTTTCCCTGCTTTTTTTTGCCCTTTTTGTTGGCCAAGTGCGTCACATGACCACTGCTTCAGAGGCTTCCACCCTTTCTGCCGCAGTACATGTGTGAGATGGAGATTTTATTTATTTTTTTATTCCTTGTCTTCTTTGGCCATCCAAATCAAGTAAAGCTGCGGTGTGTGATGCCGGACGGTCGTGCCTTGCCTAAAACTGTGAAGATACTCATGAGTTGTAAGAATTTGAATTTAAGACATTTTTGGTACAGCCGTTTTGTAGTGTAAGGAAGTTAGGAATTTGCTTGCATGGCACCGACTGGCCAACTGAAACGTCCCCAGGAAGCAGCCTCCATATGAGTGACAGTACATTATTGTTTCATATGAGGATATGGAGTCATGAACTTGTATAGCAAATATGAAATGATGTCTTATTGTACTTTAAATTCTTTTGCTCAGTAATGGACCCACAATTCTCCCAGAATGTCCAGGCTAGTTCCCAAAAGGCACTTGGGCTCCTGGGTGACCTGATATTTGTAAACGCAGGAATTCAGAAACACAACAGTCTGCCTCACAATGCTTATAATGTCACTTGAATGGAGAAAGTGCTTCTGAGATGATAAGTTGCTAAAACTGCCCTCCTCCCTTCTACAATGCGTCACCCCCGAGATTTACAGCACCCCCCCCCAGTAAGGGTGTAGCATGGTCTCTACCCCAATATCCAAAAAAACATCTGTTCCTTTAACTTACTCCTTAAATGATGGCTATTTGTTACACCGACTAAGTTTTGGTTTCTCATAGACAATTGAATATACATATCCTAAAAATAAATACAAATATCCAGTTATACATATATACGTAAATTGCTTTGTCATGGCAAACTTTAAAACTTAAAATTTTCATTTGATAGGTTTTAAAACGCTTTTTGAAATAATCTAGCACTAAATCAGTAGGTAGTAGTAAAGCTGTACGTCCAGGAATACGCTTCCCCTTTTGGTCGGGTGCTGCGTCAGAAGGTCTGCTCTCCTGGGCTGCTCCCGTTTAGATAACGGAGGCCTGTGCCATTCTCAGGTCTGTGGTGCCGCTGTTCTGGGCTCTGGGCTCGGAGATGGCATTTGGAATCACTCTTTCCACGGGTTTCTGCTGGAGGGGTGGGGGGGGCAGAGTGCGTGGGTGAGCCTCTCCGTGCCGCTGAACCTGCACTGGGTTAGGTTTCAGACTCGCTACTCGACCCCAAAGCCAGACGCTATTCATCATCCGTGATTTTATCAACAAGGAACAGCCAACTACAGCCAAGCACTGCTTTGTTGGTACAGTGTAGGGAACTAATCTTTTTTTGTTAATCTAGTCGCAAATTTGTTTTTTAAGCGATAATTCCCAGGGATAGGAACACCTGGGACTGAGGACTTGGATCTGTTTGGATGCTGTGGGGTTTAACAAGATCACTGTCACATTTACAAGGCACGTGTTTCCAGACTGATTGAGTGTTTGTACCCCCTGTGGTGGTGACATCACTCACTGGAATTGTGAGAGGAATTTGATTGGTTCTGTGAGCTAGCTGCTTGGCTCTTTAGCTCAGAGGTCTGGTTCTGTGAGCTAGCTGCTTGGCTCTTTAGCTCAGAGGTCTGGTTCTGTGAGCTAGCTGCTTGGCTCTTTAGCTC
>JABFEB020000132.1:19812949-19823735 GCA_019775895.2 Stomatorhinus ivindoensis
TGCTGCAGTGGGTGGCTGCCCTTTGCCGCCAGGGTGCTCTCACCTACAGAGGGCAAGTTGGGGGCACAAAGAGAATTCCCCCATGGGGATCAATAAAGTGTCTATTATTATTTTTGTTTTGCAGTGGGGATGTTCAGGAGGTCTTCGTTATGTCATCATGGTCTCTGGTGTCTGGACAGCAGCCATCGATTGAATGGGTTTGCATGTTTTTCACTTAATTCCTTCAGCAAACGTCCATTGGGTGGGACTGCCCACAACCTCTGGGGCAGTTGGGTGCAAACATGCTGTCAGAACCAGTAGGAAAGGAAGTGTTGTTCTGTGCTCTGTAGAGTGGGCTTCTAGCAGTCGTTTCCATATCAGAGTACCGGAATGCCTCTCAGTGGTCCTGGCTCATTTTCTCGCCTCCGTCCTTATGTTGTCCGCCATGGGTTGCTGGTTTTTATTGACGGGTTCTGCTGAGCTTTGGGCCGGGTCATCCTGGAGGGCGGTGCATCTGGATGGCACAGTCAGCGCAGTGCTTTGAGCGAGGACGGCCCGTGCAAAACCAGGGCACCTGCCCGTTCTTGCTTGCATGGTTTGCTGTTACTTCTCTGGAGGTTACTATGGAAACACCAACTTTTCCAACGAGGGTAACCCCCACACAGTACTTGAAGAGGGAGAGCTAACGGACTCTCTCGGTGCTTTACTCTCGTGCATGCGCTTCTTTTTTGTTTTTATTGTGACTAAAAATACCAAGATCCATAAGAATCCCACACACACACACACACATAAAAAAATCTAATGATGCATCAAGGCTTGATATAGTGTGTCTGAAAGTGTTAGGGTTTCAGGTCTTTCCCTATGGAAGAGATTTCCAGGCGGATATAAAATGCTGAGTCATTTCAATGCCAGTGATACATAAATAATCTGTCATAGTAAAAAGTTATGCTATTTTTATATTGAAGACATGATATTGGATTATTTTGTGAATAGTTTTAGTTCAGTGTTAGTTCAGTGAAAAAAACTAGATATGGCCTGGCTGCTACGAAATGCATGGTGTTGTGTCTTGGTGTGGAGGGTTGGCTTGCAAAGCTTGTCTTTAAGCAAATCACTGTCAGTGTGTTTTGGAAAAGTGTCTGTGGCCAAAACTGCAGCTTGATCCCTCTGGTTGTGTCCACCGCAGGTACCGCATGTGTGCAGTTTCCTATTTCTGAGACGGAGGTCATGCAGCATATTGTACAGAGCTCGAATCCATCAACGTTGACAGCTGCACCCTGCTCATGACAGAACACAGAGATTCACAGCACACTTTGGAGTCATTCTCAAGTCTAGCCAGCAGAGGGCGTAAATTTACTTCTGTTAAATGTATAAGGAGGAGAACACACGAAAAATGTACATGAAAGAAATGTATATTTAAAATGAGAACTTTAAAACTATGTGAATGACTTTTTAAAGTTACAGTGTTTCGATTGCATGGTCATGGGCATGGTGCAGGGCTACAGATGGGCTATTAGCTAACGGACCGAGACGTCCTGTCTCTACCTCAGCAGAAGGTGCCGTCACTCTGCATTCGCAGGAAGCGGTAATGTGTGCTTCTGTGCTCCTGCTAGCTTAGCTTGAGAGTTAGCGGTGTGGCTGTAAACAGGTTCCTGCCTGTGCCAGCTTGTACAGTCAATTTCCTATGTGAAGGTCACATCCCGTGTTGGTGGAACCTGATTGTATGCCCTTCGCCCCACAGATCACTACAGCTGCTGTGGTGCCCCATGCTCAGAGGGAGATGATTCCTCATGAAGTCCCAAGATCGCTCCATGACTGCTGGCGCCGTGTCCCAAGCTTCGGCCTGAAGTCCACTCCTACCAGACGCTGAGGACTGACAGCTTAGCCGGCAAGCAAGTGGGTGGGCGGCTCTTAGAAGCTCAAAGACAGAGAGAGATAGAGAGGGGGGGGGGGAGGAGAGAAAGGAATCAGGTCAGGAGCACAAGACGGGGCGGAGGGGCGACCAGAGACTAAACATGAAGTCGAACCAAGAGCGGAGCAACGAGTGTCTGCCTCCGAAGAAGCGGGAGATCCTCGCCAGTAACCTGGCGCTGGAGGGGAAGCCGGGGGGGGCGACGGCTGGCGGCGAGGCTCTGCGAGGGGATAACTTGGCATGGCTCGCCAGCATGGCCAGCAGGCAGAGCGCCATCAGGCACGGTCCCACCCCCGCTGACAACAACACCGCCCCCCCACAAAACCCCCTCCCTGCCATCGCTGAGCACTCTCCTCCATCCTCCTCCACTTCTCTGACCTCAGGGGTGGCGCTCACGTCCCTCTCTGCTGTGTACTCCTCACCTCTCTCGCAACATGGGGGGGCGATCCAGTACGCCCAGCTGCCCCCCAGCGTGCAGTTCATTGGCCCGGCTTTCACGGGGCCCTATGCCGGGTACATCTCCTCGCAGGTCATCTCCTCCTCTACAGTTACATCAGCTCCAGCCGTTACCACGCAGCGCCCCCAGCTGGAGGGTTACGGCGTCGCGCCGGCTGCCACCATCTCGCAGGCTTCTAGAGCGGAGCAGCACCCGCAGCTGAGCGGCTCGCCGGGTCTGCTCGCAGGCGGAGTCATCCCCTCGCTCCCCCACCCCGTGCACCCGGCCAGCCAGTACGTGCAGATCGCCAGCACCCCCCTGAGCGTCGCAGCCAGGGCTCTCCCCGCGTCTGCCGCCCACGTGCCTCTGCACCTCCACCCCAACCCTGCCGTTGTTCCCCAGACCCTCACCCTCGCCCCTTCGCAAGTAGTGGTCCAGTACACCGATGGGCTTGGTGCCAAGAAGGAGGACGGAAACGGACAAGAGCTGCTGAATGGTGAGGTGGAAAAGAGCCGGCACTATGGTCCTGTGCCGGACACTGGCCGAGCCAAGCAGGTAGGCGGGGTCAAGGGAGGCTCCATCCAGCACCAACAGCACCTCTACGATGCCCGGCAGGTCGTGCTCCACGCCGACTATGCAAAAGACACGCCGGCACTGCGGACCTCACTGACACTGGTGCCCAACAGCCACGGACGCAGTGGTGACATAGAGGGCGGCCTGGAGAAACTGACCACCCACACGGAGAGGTGTGGCCCAGGGAAGCCCATCTCCCGCACCTCCCCTTTCAGCTTCTCCTCGCTGGAGGGCCCAAAGGTTCCAGTGGCCACCCAGCCGCCTGCCACCGTCATCCAAGCAGTGCAGACCACAGAGACACTGCCCGTGGGCCTGCCGACGGCCGGCTTCTACCCCGCGGGCCAGCCGCCCATCATTGGCTACATCGCAGGGGCCGGCCAGGCGCAGCAGCAGCCAGTCAGCTACCATGCTGGGCTTCCCCAGCACCTGCTCATTCCCGCCAGTCAGCCACTGCTCATCCCGGTCAGCGGCGGCACAGCCACCGAGCTGGAGCCCCCCCTGCCAGCCGCCTCCACCGCCGCCCAGCCGTTCTCCACGGTACTGCCTCAAGCCTACGTGGCTGCGACCCTGCCCAAGTGCGAGGTGTTCCGCCCCGGAGAGCACCAGTCCCTGGCCCCCTACCACGCAGCTGCCGTGGTGCAGACCGAGCTCCACCTGCCCATGGTCTCAGCCACACCTGCTGCCGGCGTTCTGGCTTCGCCCCCGCCGGCCTCGCCACCACCGCCCGCTTCCTGCCCCTCGTTGCCCCCCTACTTCATGAAGGGCTCCATTATTCAGCTGGCAGACGGCGAGCTGAAGCGCGTGGAAGACCTGAAGACCGAGGACTTCATCCAGAGTGCGGAGATCAGCGGCGAACTGAAGATCGACTCCAGCACTGTGGAGCGGATCGATGGCAGCCAGACGCCCAATTCCGCCATTATTCAGTTTGCAGTCGGGGAGCACAGGGCACAGGTGAGATGATGTAGCAATAGAAATGCATAAAAATAAAGTTATGGTAAAGCACAATTAAAATGTTCTTTTAATATTAAGATTTCCATGTTTCAGTAACATAGTGTTGTAATTTTATTATTATTTCTGTTATAATTGTTTCTTCTTGTCGCATGCCTGGTTTTGGATTGATCGGCTTGTTGTGGTTTTAAATATTAACTATACCAGTAGCTTTATTAGTGCACAGCACTGATCAGTTCAGACCAGATCTGTTTTTTTTTCTGGGATTTCTGCTAGAAATTTATTGATCACGTTTTTATCTTTCGAGCCCCAATCGCTGAATACACGCTGAGGGAACATTTCCCCATGAGTCTCCTGCTGTGCAATGATGTTGTTTTCTGGAGACAAACACCCATCCTAGTCCTGCGGTTTAGCAGACATGTCCAGGCAGACACACTCCCTTGCGGGGCCATTATTGAAGGACACAGAGGAGCTATTGTTCAGGCTTCCCTCGCTCTTCCACGTTCTACACCCCATGTTGGAACATTTTACTCCATTTAGTCCGACATTATAATAGCTGGATATTAGGATGTTACATATAAAAGACTCGACGAATGGACACGTACAACGCCGAGACTTTTTGGAAACCGGCTTCAGCTTGTTTTTGAAGAATCACTTTTTAAAGAGTGATCAACTTGTCTGGGTCTGCTACCTGGTCTCTGATGTTGGCCAGCTAGGATACTTGTTTCTTCTGTGCTTTCTGACTGATCACATCGCTTAAGGAGCACCAGAAAATCCCACTCAAATTTTGGTCTGTATACGTGTCGTCACTTTGCTCTCATGACCATCTTCCGTCTCTCCCTGCCAGGTGAATGTGGAGGTTCTCGTGGAATATCCCTTCTTTGTGTTCGGCCAGGGCTGGTCATCCTGCTGCCCGGACAGAACCACCCAGCTGTTTGAGCTGTCATGTGCTAAGCTGTCTGTGGGTGACGTCTGCATCTCCCTCACCCTCAAGAGTTTGAAGAACGGCTCTCTGCGGAGAAGTCAGACTCTGGACACGGCAGACAGCAATGGTGACTCCCTGACTAAGCCTCATAAGGTGGACCCAGGGTGCTGGCGCAGGGGGGGTCACTCCGGGGAGTGGGACAATGGACCGAGGCAGTGGTCCAGGAGTTCTGTCGGGACGGTGGAACCCACTTGCACCCAGGCTGTCTTGGAAAACGGGGAACTGGCATGTGAGGAGAAGAAGAGCTTGTCGGTGCAGACACCCTTGGCGGATCCGGCTGGAGCTGACAGACCTATGAGCAGGAAGCGGAGGTGGTCTGCCCCAGAGGGCCGCCAGGTGGAGAAGTCAGACGAGGAGCCCCCGTTAACTCTGCCCAAGCCCTCTTTTATTCCTCAGGAGGTCAAAATTTGCATCGAAGGCCGGTCTATTATAGGGAAATGAATGCTGAGAGAACTTTAACTAATAGAGAGAGTTGAAAAACATACTCAGCTTTTATTTGGTATTTTTTTTGTTTTCAAACCAGATAACTGTACTGTAGGCTATGTGTCCGTTAGTATTTTTGTTATCAAGTTACTTTTCTTTCATTTAGGACTTTTGGGTTCCTTGCACTTGGTATTACATGGCGAATCAATGCTGATGTATTTGTTAGGTAGATAAGAGGGTCAACCATACATGTTTGTGACTTTAATTTCCTCTTAAGAACCACCTTACTGCTCATTTCTCCTCAAAGCAGAAGAACGCGCTGCATTTCGTGCTATCCTAGGCAGAGGAAGAGATAAGACTTAATCGTGACAGCGGCCACATTCATCGTTTCACCAAAACATACTAGAAAAGACGGAGCCTTTGAGAACCTTGAACCAGGTGCAGCAATGTGGTGCGACACTACCAGCAGGTCTTAGGTCAGGCCTCTTAGTTTAGAGCATCAACAATGTACCGATTGTACGGGCTGGCAAGGGCAGATGCCCCCCCCCACCCACTGTTTGTTTCCATGGCAACAAGGCCATAAGTGGGAGTTTACATGATGTCAGCTGTCCCGTTCCATGTACTAACTCAGTTTGCGTTGTGTGAACTTGTGCACTTTTATATGTTCTGTAGCTATTTATGGGGCCTGCTCTCACTTCACGTGTAAGAAAAGACAACTGACAACTTGCACGCTGCTCCTGTTTCAGACTTTGGTCAAAGTTGAGCGTACACAACAGTCCTAGAGCCTGTCATTTTTCGCCGCACATGGGTTACCCAGAACGATGGATATTTAAGGTCACTTTAAAGAAAAGCTGGTGCAGATACTGAATAACTTTTAAAGGGATGTACTCGTACTAGGTGGTCGAGCACGGAGTCCTGTGTGGATTACTTTGATTTAGTGTAGCGTGGAGCGTGACTTAAAAGTTACTATAAAAGAGCGTGACTCTTTTATATGGGAATGTTGTTTGGGTTTTCTGCAAAATTTTTATTTAATCTGAAAGCCAATAGGATGAGCAGTACTGTCAGTAAATAATGTTTAGCATGTAAACTGGAGAGTCAGTGTTCTCCCTTGGCTATTGGTAAATGCGTGCTTCAGTCCGTGGAAGAGCTTGGTCTTCATAACCTGGGATGACAGTATAATACTTGCTCTTTTTGCCTGGAACTTCAGTGGTTACCAAGGGGAGTGAGAGGGTTCTGTTGAACAATCAGGCAGCAGTGCTTCTCTGCAAGCCTTTGCTCCAGGCCGTCTCAGTGGATACTTGGGGCTCTGCTATGATGGCTGCGCTGTGGCTTGTAAGCGCTGCTGCAACATTGGGGATGCAGCATCCAGCTCGTTCATCTTCACAGTTGGGTGCATCTCAGCTTCCTCACATGTCATATTGGTCAGTAGCCAACGGCACCACCTACACATGGGTGTTTATTGACATTTTATAGTTATCAACACATAAGACAGTTCTATATCTTCCATAGTTAATTGAACGCAGGATAAAATGCTAAATATTGCCCATGTTGCCCAAGTTTTTTCTTATTATTAAACCTTGAACTTTTTCCCAGGGGAACCCTCAACAAAGGTAGGGGCACCCAACTCAGGTTTTATCCCAGCTGGAATTAGGTGCCAGTAGTGAGGAGGTCCAGACTGGATCAAGTCCTGCTGGATCTACTGGGTTCCTCAACCTCTCATCGCATGTTTCCCAATTCGGTCTTTAGGAGCCTCCCTGCCTGCTGCTAGACCAAAAACGTGGACTGGCTGACAGGGAGCTTGGAGGGAGCAAAAATGTGGACTGGGTGACAGGGAGCTTGGAGGGAGCAAAAATGTGGACTGGCTGACAGGGAGCTTGGAGGGAGCAAAAATGTGGACTGGCTGACAGGGAGCTTGGAGGGAGCAAAAATGTGGACTGGCTGACAGGGAGCTTGGAGGGAGAAAAAACGTGGACTGGCTGTGGGTCCCCGAGAACTGGACTGGGAAACACTGCTCTACAGAAGGGGTTGTCAATCTTATCTGCCAAGGGCCGGTTTTTGGGGTAACCTTTAGATCAGTTGTTCAAACCCAGGTGTGAGGACTCTTCAGCTAATCAGTCCTCTAATTAGTAGTCTAAATAGGGAGTTGCAGCAAACTTCGCATTCACAGCGGTCCATTGAGGCTAAGACAGCCCTCCCCTGCTCTAGAGTGATGTGTTCTGTCAGCTGGGTGGAAACGAGAGAAGCGTGCTGCCTTTGGAAGCCTGGCATGAAGCTCCAGGAGGTATGCTGATTGTTCTATGAGAAGAGGCAGGTGGCTGACTAAACAGGCACTGGAGGAGGAGGTATGTGCATGTTGGGGTGACCTGCGATGGGATTATTGGGGTGACCTGCGATGGGATTATTTGGCCGACCCAGATGGAGTGAAAATTGCATAACTTGGGTTTATGGGAACTGATCCTTATTTTTGTCCTTGTTTGTTAATTGCCAGAAGCTGATTAATGGACAACACCTTTCAGTAACAGAAGTGTAAAGTGAAATTAATCTCATAGGACAGCTGCAAGCTCAGGTAGATTTTTTTCATGTAATCAATTGCATAAATAATTACACAACTACACAATACTCAATGCTCAAATGGAATAGCTCCATACGTAAACATGATGGAAGCTCTTTGACTGACACTGCCCTCTCAACAGCGGTTGGGTGATTTCACTGAGCCTTATCAGTGATCCAGGTTTTTGCCTTGTTTAGCATTAGCAGTACACTTATTTATTCCTGTTTTGTTTTTTCTGCAACTGGAAAACTGGAAAGCATGCTGCTTTCTGTTTGAAACTAATAGTTGACTTTTTGATAAGTAGCCATAGTGAAAGATGACACTCTGGTGTAGAAAGAATCTGGAAAGACCTGATGCCACTGTAACACTACATGAGCAGTCAGGACATTTGTTGGGGAGTAGGTCAGATTTAATGACATGACTGCATAAAAGATAATTCTAATCCTTTTTATCATTTTCTTGTGCCCGATGATGGGTTGGCGCCCCATCTTGGGTTGTTCCCTGTCTTGTGCCCGTAGCCTCCAAGGCTCTAGGATGAGTCTCTGAAATTGGATGGAGGTATGGATTTTCTTATTTTTGCAGTAACACACAACATACTGGACAAGGTTTGTCATTGCAGCTAAGATGAGACAGACATGAGCTATTGCCAGAATGTGTAAGACATGGAAGCGTCACAAAATGTGGTTGGTTCAAGGGTAAAAAAGGTTGTTTTGTATAGAAGCTACCTGACAGCTTGGTGGAGAATCACTCCTCCAAAGAGACTGGAGATTTCGAGGGCATAAGAAAAGATCTCAGAGCTGTATGAGCACTGCCATCCGTTTTTGTTGACCATAAAAGTGAATAAGTGGACATTGTACCTCAGGTCTGGAGATCATGGATGTGAAATATATGGTTTTGAGTTTGTTGAGTATCCAAAAAGACGTGTTTGAGAATTTTCCTCTTAGTGCATCGGAGGGTTTGAGTTTAGTAAGGAACCTGACATCATACGGATTTATGTATGTATGTTTAGGCATTAACATAATATATGGCTTATGCATACATATATTTGTATGTATCTATATACAGAGACATAAACAAACACACACAACTAAATTCCACGTACTGGAACATCCTGCTTATGTGTTGTGACTGAAGGCCAGAGTGTGATATCAGTGTTCTGTAGCATGTGGTGTGTGTGTGTGTGTGTGTGTGTAAATACACAAAGACCCTCACATACAATGTATATAATGAAAATATGTAGTGTTTTCTGTTTCACATTTAAGTACAATTTTGCAATTTGCACATATGGAGAGTCTGTAACATCGGCATTATTTTCTCATTTCGGGAGTATATGTGGGAAGCCAAAATACATTCACAGAAGTGTAGCACCTTACGGACTCTCAATAATCCTCCCTGACCTCCTGGCCGTCCGCACGGTCCAGCTCTGGTCTTGGTGTCCTCGCAGGCGGACTTGTGCTGTATGTGTGTGGGACGGGGGTGGCGCGAGGCAGGAACGCAGCCCCATTTTGGGTCTTTTCTCTGCGGCAGGTGAACCTCCGGTACCCTGGCGTCAGTGTAGTGTGGGGGGGCTTGTTGGGGATTTAGCACCAATTTTAAATCATTTATTTTTTTAATGAAATATGTTTTTGCATTTCCATGCCACACTGGTGTTGTTCATTTCATTCTTTTTGATATTGCCTTTCAGAGGTTGCTGTTGGGGTGTGGGGGAGATGTACAGTGAAAGTGAAATCCCTTCCTGAGTTCTTGGGCTGGACAATCCATTTTTAGTATTTTTTCCGACTCTCATTCATTTTGAGCAGTTGGCTGTGGCAGGTATAGTAGTACTTAATAATGTGTTTTATTTGTTGACATTTGAAAAGCACAGTTTGGTTTTCAGCCTCAGTGAGTGATTTCAGGTTATGCACATTATAATAATAATAATAATCAATCCTTTATTTATCCCCATGGGGAAATTCCTTTTTACTTGCTCTTTGTAGAGCAAGCTGTCCGCAAGGGGCAGCCACCCATAGCAGCGCCCAGGGAGCTGGGGGTTAAGGGCCTTGCTCAAGGACCCACAGACAGGCTGAGGCTGGGTTTGAACCAGCGACCTTGTGTTTATAAGCACACAGGCTTAGCCCACTGAGCCACATGCTGCCCCCGTTAGGTTATGTGAGTCCTCAGAAGTGGTACCTAACTAATGCTTTTTGATCAGACAGATCAGTCTGCATTCCTCAACATAACAATACAGTGATTCAGAAAAAAATTATCTTGCTTACTGAAAGCATCACAATGCTAACGGCCCGATTACTTTTGGTCATTCTTTTTTGTTTGTTTTTTCTTTTCTTTTCGCATGTGGTTATGGTGTGCCTTCATTAACTTATGGGAAGTCTAAGACATTCACACACAAATATGCAGTGACGTTGTATCAGGATAGAATTTGCAGGGGGCCAGCGCTAACGTTATCACACAAGCGTCATGACATCTCACAATATCTCAGTGCTCAGTTCCGCTAACGTTCACGAGAGCAGTGTGATTCATGTCATCCTGTTCAGTACCTCTGTGACCTGCTCTTTCAGAGCTTACATTGACTGGATTGAAGCCACCACCCCACCTCTTAGCATTTAACATAACATACATATTGTACTGTGCACGTGTTCAGCCAAAGCGTTTGGACCTGACGCGATAATCCATGCGGAATTGCATTGTTTGATTTCTAACACAATTCATAAGTGCACGCACAAGAAAATGTGGTGCACTCAGACTTTTAGACACTTAGTACTCTTTTCATTTCCATACTCAGGGTATCTGAATCTTTCATGTGGTTTTGGGTGTGGTCAGGATTGGTTTCTAATGTAGGTATCTCTGGCGGGCGGTCGGAGAGCTTACATGGTCTCTAATGTGGGTATCTCTGGCGGGCGGTCGGAGGGCTTACATGGTCTCTAATGTGGGTATCTCTGGCGGGCGGTCGGAGGGCTTACATGGTCTCTAATGTGGGTATCTCTG
>JABFEB020000132.1:19846911-19860046 GCA_019775895.2 Stomatorhinus ivindoensis
TCCAGGGCAGTGTCTCCTAGTGCCGTGTGGGTCTCCTCCAGAGCAGTGTCTCCTAGTGCCGTGTGGGTCTCCTCCAGAACACTGTCTCCTAGTGCCGTGTGGGTTTCCTCCAGGACACTGTCTCCTAGTGCCGTGTGGGTCTCCTCCAGGACACTGTCTCCTAGTGCCATGTGGGTCTCCTCCAGGACACTGTCTCCTAGTGCCGTGTGGGTCTCCTCCAGGGCAGTGTCTCCTAGTGCCGTGTGGGTCTCCTCCAGGACAGTGTCTCCTAGTGCCGTGTGGGTCTCCTCCAGGGCAGTGTCTCCTAGTGCCGTGTGGGTCTCCTCCAGGGTAGTGTCTCCTAGTGCCGTGTGGGTCTCCTCCAGGACACTGTCTCCTAGTGCCGTGTGGTTCTCCTCCAGGACACTGTCTCCTAGTGCCATGTGGGTCTCCTCCAGGGTAGTGTCTCCTAGTGCCGTGTGGTTCTCCTCCAGGACAGTGTCTCCTAGTGCCGTGTGGGTCTCCTCCAGGACACTGTCTCCTAGTGCCGTGTGGGTCTCCTCCAGGACACTGTCTCCTAGTGCCGTGTGGGTCTCCTCCAGGGTAGTGTCTCCTAGTGCCGTGTGGTTCTCCTCCAGGACACTGTCTCCTAGTGCCGTGTGGGTCTCCTCCAGGGCAGTGTCTCCTAGTGCCGTGTGGGTCTCCTCCAGGGCAGTGTCTCCTATGTTTTTGCTCCCTCCAGCTCCCTGCCATACAGTCCACATTTTTGCTCCTGTTTCTACTGGGAGCTGGCAGGGAGCAAAAACATGGACTGACTGTAGGTCCCTAAGGACCAGATTGGGAAACACTGACCTAACATACTATATTATTTAGACCCCTGGAAAAATGCATAATCTCCTCTCCAGTACCTCCAATCTAGTCAGACAGATAGTTAATTCAAAACCAACACTTTGACGTACATCACTTTTCTTAATCAGAACAAAATGAAAAAGCACCACCCCCACCCTCACAGAAGCACATGCTTGAGTTAAAGAAAATGTGTTTTAAGTTTAATGAACAACCATGCTCTGTCTGTAAGACGCACAATGGGGGTGGGGGCGATATTTTTCAGAAACACAGAGCAGGTTCACATGACCTAAAAAATACTCACGCACAATAAATCTGTGTTCAAAAACATTGGTCGACGTAAAAACATCCCACCGTTCCCCAAAAGTTTAACTTCACTCGAGGGACTTCGTTATGGTTGCATTGGTTTGTTGAAAAGTGTGTCAACCATTTTCTTCCTGGACCCATTTGAAAATAAAGCTAATGTACATCAACTCCAGTTAAAGGGTTACCCACCAATCCCATTTAACAATTTGCTTTGGAATCTTACAACTTTTATAGGCTTCTACTAGAAGAGCTACTGAATCTGACCTTTGACCTTTGTGATACATAATCTAATTGGTAGGTGGCCTTAGAGTGCTTGCAGCACAAACCTTGAACATCCGGAACAATGTTTACTCTTTAAAAGTTATTTTAGCCACTCTGTATTTGTTCACGTGCTTCACCAGACAATATAGCAGATATTTGTCCAGGGTAGCATCCAAAGAATATGATTTTACACCTATTTATACTGGACATATTTTACTGAACCAGTTCTGACTTGGTGCCAAACTAGAGTATGACTAAGATACATCCAGGAGACCGAGTCGCCACTGGTTTTGTCACAAGTCCAAATTACACTGCTAATGCGCTTAGTACCTTTTAGCACGAACTGACAACCTGCAACTGAAAAGCATAGATACCAGATGTCTTTCAACTGTTTCTCACAGTGGAAAAGGGTGTTTGCTGACTCCGACCGCTTTTGAACAGAATTCCAACATACAAAAGAGTTGTGCAAATAAATCATGACCAGAGAAAGTTGCTCAGTGATGACCAAGGACAGTACAGCAAGGTTTGAGTCTTCAGCCTGTGCTGACACAAGACAAAGATCTTTTGAGAAGTTGTTTTTCTTCCTCCTAGCGGATGCTTTGGTCCAAGTTGACATACAACTGTCACCTGAGCTCAGAGCCCAACAGCGATGAGATTACTTTATCAGTCGGGGGATTTGAACACATGACTTCAGAGATCAAGTGACACTGCTACCCAACGGGCCGCGGTGCATTACTCAGGTAATGCATTTTATGCCTATTATATAACCCTTTTCAATGGTATGGATCTGTGTGATTATGTAACCAGATGGGGGGAAACACTAAGCAGTGTTTGCATTCACAACACAGAGAGCCGCTGCTCACCCTGACAAACAGCACAAGCTGCTCACCCTGACAAACAGCACAAGCTGCTTCACCTGCGTCTCGCCCATGTGCACGACGAATGGTTGTTCATGCAATCCTGTTCTCTAGCTGGTATCTGGCTCTTTCTAGCCCATACCTGTCTAATCCCTCAGTGTTACGACATCAGAGAGCCCCCCCCCACCACCCCCATTGCAAATTTACAAGCTCAACCGATTTATGCAAAGCAGAGGGCCTGTGGACTGAAATGAACTCATATCTGGAAGAAGGTTAACTGTCAGACCCTGCTGTTACCTTTGGGTGTCTGGACGGATTTTAAGATAAATCCTTTTCCATATTAAAGCTCCTTTCCTTTATGAATAATCAAGTGAAATAAAGTGGAGGCCAAAAGTCAGTCAAAATATCTGGTTAATCACGTACTAGACAGCAATTCAACACAGTGCAGGAGGAGCAAAAGAGATTTCAGAGCAAAAAAGGCCGAAATGTGGAGTGAATCTTTCAGCTACGGTACCCATCTTCTCATGTTCTGTTTCTATAATCTTAATCTTCAAATAGTTTAAGTGACTGCTACTTGTGTGTAAAGCTCTGACATATTATAAACAGAAAAATGAAACTAGTTTTTGGAAAACAACACATGTCAAAATCTCTCAAAATTGTGCACCCATACCAAAATGCTGTTCAAACAAAAAACAAACATACAAAACACACAAAACCCTAAGAGACACAGTTTACATTTCTGAAGTACGGTTGTTGGTCAAGCTACAGTGAAATTCTTCTGTGTTTAAGAAGCGTGGGAAAATGACCATCTGTCTATATCTTAAAGGGCAAGATGTCCTTCATTGCAGCTAGTTAGTTAGGTATTCTCTCAAATTTTGGACACAGTAGGACCATGTTAATACCCCTTGTCAGTTACTACACTATGACAGAACTTGATGGCAAAGCTGTATAAAAATAATATTTTTTTTTTAAAGAAACAGAAGAATTCATTGTGTGACAAAGAGGACATCATGAGTCAGACATAATGTGTGACTCACAATCCGATTTGTCAGAACTTGTTCCTAATCAACAGACTTATATTAACTACTAAAGCTTTAACAATTTCAAGTGTGTTCCTCAAACACGCAGAACAAATTAAAGGGTAATTCTATCAAAAAAAACACACACAAGCACGAAGGGCATTTTCTAGACAATGTTACATGCATTCAAAGTTATGCATGCTCCCTAAAAAAGAATTTGCAGATTTCTCTAAAAACCTTCTCCATGTCACACACATGCATCTGCTCCTGTTCATATTTTCCTTAGCAGAAAATGACTCTCGCTTGCTGTCCACATTGTCAGCATTGTTTATATTTTACATGTTTCTCATTGTTAGTCCCTGCGTTGCATTGTTTACTGCATTTACAGTATAACCTCTTTCAAAACCAATACTCCAGCATTTTGGTATTTTAACTGAAACACACAGCCCTCCGATACATAATTCTAATATTGCATCCCCAATTCACCCAGAATTTTTGGTGCTATGAAAATGTTAGGTGGTCCATGACCACAGACTTTGCTAGGAACTGTATTCCACGTGCCAAATGCTTACTATTACCTAAACATCATAACATTGTATGAAATCACTTTGTGGGTTTTGGGACCTTGGTGGTACGTTAAGGGAACTTCCTGATGCCTTAAGACCCCCAGTGGAAGCAAACGTATGGTAAATCTGCATGAGAACTTCCAGCCACTCATCATTTTCTCCGAGTGTTTCACCAGACAATCTAATTAAACTAACCAACTGGAACAGGTGTGCTGAACATAAATACATGGAATGACAGGTGCTATTTAAAAGGCGGCTTGAGGAACCATCAAACTGCACCTTGTCTGTTCCTGCAGTATCAGATGGGGCTCCACAAAGAACTTCACTCGTAGCCTCAGTCTGCATGGAGTCAAGCAATCCATCTGCTGGGAGATCCTGTTCCTGAGATTCAGCCACAAGGTTTCCCCTTTGCAACCCGTGTACTGCAGTCCAAAGTAATCCACTTCTATGATTCCCAATTTCCCACAAACCTGACAAACACACAACACAACACTGAATATGTACCTGGAAGCAATCAATGGTTCACAGAGGATTCAAAGAGCATTTCAATGAAACAGATGTGGTTCAGTTTATGACCAATAAAGATACACAGTGCCTGGTCTTTAATATCAAAATTAGTACCCCTGACCCCTTCCTATGCATTTATTAAGTGCAAAAAAGTGTGCTATTTCAACAGTAAAACCTATTACCTTTTTCGTGTTTAAAAATATAAGCACCTGACTAATTACGGACAGAAAGTGAGCTTTAAGCACTTCTTCCCCACTGCGATGCATCTTATCGGCTCTTGCAATGGAATATTATGTCAGCGGTAGAGTGCTGTCAGGCGGGCTCCGAGCTGTGAATGATATCCAACTGGATCGCGGAGTTACTATCACACAAACAGTCCGCTTCATCATGCATAAATACTTGCTTCAATTTGTAAATATGCCTTATATTTGATTATTAAATATGTGATGCATGCGACTGGCTTTAAATTTGTATGATATGTTTTAGCCAGAACAATTTTTACCCATTCTGTTGGTAGCAAATGTAAAAAGGAAAAATGAAACAACCAATAATTATACTGATGTACAATAATTAATAGTGACGACCACATGAGTAGCCGAATCGAACATTTTACAAGTTTAAAGTTAAATCGCAGCCTGAACTCGTTTTATCTCAAAATAAATTAACCCATCCACTTTCCGATTAATCCAAAACATGGTTATTTTATGCATTTCATGTCCAATCAAGGCGGAAAATGTAACGTCTACTTTTATCATATATATAATAATAACCAACTTGGCACCTTCGCCATGATTTACGGAAACGTACGTATGAATCTCCGGCTGCTGCATTTCAGCCCGCCGCTATGTGCCCGATCGGCTCATCCAGCGGTGACATTAACACAGTTTCGATCATACGGTACCTTAGTCAAACAATCTTCACCATTTGCCTTCGCCTTCACCTCCACCTCCATCACAACCGAATCCGGTCGGCTGACATGGCAAAGCATTTTCTGGCCTTTTAAATTATTTATCTCTGGCCTGTCGATCCTTCACGGATAATGACAAACTTTACCCTCGCCCCCTTCTTATTAAAACTACGCATCCGACCACCTTATTTAAACTTCCCACAGCTCCTTTCTGTCCAGCGTTTATCTCTGCCGGTTGCGTTCCAGACGCGGCAATTTGAAGACTGGAGTCTCTCCCTCCTTCGCAAAACGTCAGCTATTCCTGCCACTGATTTTTTTCTGCTTTACAAAAAATACAGTAGCCTATGTATGATACAAAAAAGAAAATTGTAACTGGAGCCCTCTTCTGGTTGCTGTGGAAACTGAATCAGGCTTCGTTTAAAAAAAACGTAAATAAAAACATGCATTCATGCCTTTTCAAAAATGAGACGATCATACCACAGTGACTTCGAAGCATATTGTAATGACTTGCAATAGTAACAGAACAAAACTGTAAAAAGGTAACCCAAGACCAAGCATTTTGGAAATCGTTTTATGTTAATATATTTTGCATTTACATTTTGGCATTGTCTGAAAAATCCTGCCCTAAATTCTCCGGTGTAACTGATTATTCTTAAGCAACTGAACCATATTTGTTCAATTTAAATCTGATAAATATGAAACAAATATATGGAGGCTAAATTGATTTTATAAGATCATTCAGTCTATGCATTAATGCAATACATTTGCTCTGATTTGGGGGGGGGGGGTATCGTTTTCATGCAACATTCAAATATTAATTAGAAAGTATATTGTAATGTGCTATTTGTATTCCGGACCGCCGTATAGAGAAGTTTACGAGCCCTGGGTCGCTGACAGCGCGAGTCACATGTGAAGGAAGCAGGAAGTAAACGCGGGGTCAGAGCGCTGCGCAGGGACTGGCATGCAGCGGAGCGTCGGATCCCTGAGCTGGGCTGTCTGAAACCGCCTCAGCGCCTTTTCTCCCTGGGATGATTGCATTTGAGACTTGAGGGTCAGCTGCACGGTAGAAATCCGAGAAATAAGGAGAAACATGTTTGAAAATTTCAGGGAGAGGCTCCAGACGGTGCAGCAGGACTTCACCACCGGGTTCGTACACGGATCGGTTTCGGTTTGTCCCCTAAATATTGTCGCCCTTTTCCGCATCTGCGATCGTGCAATAACGTAACGGACCCACGGTTGCCGATGAACATTTTGGAGTTTATATGTGTGACTGATTTTTTGCGGTGCGAGCTTGGCAAAATGCTGCGGTTTGGCATAAGAGAGTTCATATGCTGTTTACATGTAACTTCGCTAAAAAAAAGTTGAGCCGTAAAGATGTTATTATGTGAGTCCGTTAAAGTACGTTAATGTTTAAAAAACAAGGACTAGAAATAGCTATTGTGTGTAAACGACATACTTCGAAGTGCTTGTAATCACTTTCTAGTGACTGTCATGTGACGCGCAGGAGGGGAAAGCGGCAGCCAAACTCGTGCTTTCCCTGTTTCACAGTTTACTTGCGGTCATTGGCATTTAATCGTTTTTAACACTCTCGTTCATACTCACGCTCACGTAAGAAAGCTTGCGGCATATCTATATTATTCCGCTATGAACCTGAAATTAGCTACATCAAAAGCGTTGTGTTAGTTTGCAAACCCTACAGACCAGGGGTCTCCAACTCCGATCCTGGAGAGTTTCTATTCTACCCGGCTTCTGATGAGCCACACTAGTTCTCAGGTAAATACCAGGAGCAGGTGTGGCTCAGCAGAAGCCAGGTAGGATAGAAAACTTACTGGAAAGTATCTCTCCAGGACCGGAGTTGGAGACCCTTGCTACAGACTATTTGCAATGAAATAAAATTGTTACACACATGTAAATGTGTGTGCAGACTTGTCTCGAACTGAAAATATCTCTCCTGTCAGATGACCAAAGTTGACAACCCTTACTCTGACTGTGGTGTTTTCAAAATAGATTCATCTACAGCCTACACTCAGTGTTCACTTGCTTAGCTACACCTGATTGTTAAATCAAACGGTACGCTCTTAAAAACAGTGAATCGAGTACCTGTAACCGAATATGTACAGTACAGTTTACAGACAGGGTCAAGAAGTTCACTTACTGAAACTGTGCATCTGCAGTACAACGGATAAGATGTCTGATCTAAGCAGGTTTCACAAGCCTACAGTGTCTGTGGAGAATTGGGATCTGCCCAAGCATCCAGTCAGCAGCAGCTCTGTAGCAGAAAACACCGCGGTAAAGCGAACTGGAAGGCTGCCAGTGCAGGAATAACAGCTCAACAGTGGTGTACAAAAATGCCTCTGCATACACAAGTCATCCATCCTTGAGGCATTTCTGCAGATAAAAGCAAGATCTTACCTGGTACATAGGTTAACCTGCTGTGACCAATGAGTGTGTATTTTTCAGTTATGTTTTGGGGCAATTGGGGTAAATGATGGAATATCTAGGTCACGTAAACTAAGACATGAGGTATAGTCAATAAGTTTATAGAGCTTAGTGTATAAGTTTGGTCTTGTGAAAGACATGTCTTGTTTTTTCCGTAGTGTAATTAATGCAAGCTGGCAGTATTTTTTAGAAGGAAATTATAAATGTATCAGAATGTGTCAGTCACCCAGTCACAAATTGCTTTCAGGATAAGGACACTGAGTGACAAATCGAAGGAGGTGAAGAGAAAGAAAAATCAAAGGTATTTTTTTTCTGGCTAATTGAGGTTTGCATGCTAAGGGATCTTATCCTGTAAAATGGTTCCATCAGTCTCATGTTGTGATATTCAAGTAGTCTAATATTTTTGCTCTTTTTGCAGGAGCGGGGAGAATTTCACACAGTTTACAGCTGGATTTGAAATACTTCGCCAGTATGTGGAAATTTTTCTGCTCTTAGATATGAAAAGTAAAACAAGCCGATATGGCTAAAAATGCATGTACCCATATATTTGTCCACTACATATATTTGTAATAGTAAGTTGCGCATGGAATATGCATGAGTGTGTCCTGTGATAGGCTGGCATCGGTTGTCCCCTGTCTTGTGCCCTGTGCATGCTGGGAGTGGACACCCAGTGACCCTTACTATATGATTGGTTGGATGGACAGTTGGAGTTTTTCTATCATAAATGTATAAATGGATGCTTTGATTCCTCAGCTTTAGAGGGGAGTACGTACGTCCATGTCTCTGGCTGCGTGTGACGGCTGTATCTGTAGGGACGCGTACATTAATGCAGCGACTCTCTTATTTAACGCCCCAACATGGGAACAGCAGCAGTGAGCTTGTTTCTACTGTGCAGGTATGAAGACACCTGGGTGAACCTCCACAAACAGGGGGGAGAATGTGCAAAATCCGGAGAGGTACGTGTTGTTGGAAAAAATACATCATCAATCACACATGACCAGAATACTTATCCTTAAGTCGATTAAAAAACCGAAACTGTGTACAATGTGTTTTTGACCAGGGATGGAAAGTTCATTTTAAGACACATTCATCTTAGCTGTGTTTTATTTCCATATTTTTGAGTATTTGTAAGAACTTCCTGAAGTGAACCACATTGACGATACATTTATCTTTGAGTGCTAATTGCGGCGCTGTGGTCAGACATGCTTTTAGTACATGCTGTGTGTTAGGCTCTGTTGGGGCATGCATTAAGACTCATTTGTGGTGCAAAGCAGTTTTGGCTAATGCATTGCATCGTATGCATGCAGCAGTGCGCAGTGAATCTGGCATTAGTTACATTGATGTATGGATGATGTGTAGTAGCTAGTTTGCTAATGCAAGCATCGGGTGATTACGTACACAGTGGTGGTCAGAATCACGGAGGTCGATCTTTTCACTGGATGATGCTAAGAAATGGTGTAGGAAGTTCTTGTTTTACAAATTCAAATGCAGGAAGTGGACAAAGAAAGGTCAAAACGGTTTAATTGTGGGTGTCAACAATGTAGAGTCGGGACCAGAGGTAACCATTCCATCACTCACTGGGAATGTCACACTGTTTCCTCACAAAGAAATCCTTTTTGTCTGTGATTCTCAGCTATAGGGCTATTTGAAAACCATAGAAAAATTATGAAATTGCTAAAGCTATAGTTGTAGAGTGGTAACCTATATCTGTTTTTTTGCGGTATATCAATATTTTTTTCAAAACGATAGGATGACACAGTACCATTTGTATCAGTCTGTTTTAATTGTGCATTACATTTTTAAATTATTTTTTTATTTTATTTTAATAGAAACCAATAGTATTCCTTCCTGGTTGTTTACAATGCCAGAGCTTCGGAAGTGACATTACAGACACACAGGATCCACAGCTAAAATCAAACCAACTCAGTCAGTGTATCACTGGAGAGCTGAGGCGAATAATCAACGTTACTTTGTTAATTTCATTATAACATTGCTAAAATAAAGTAATTTGCAAAATCTTTTATTTTGTTTAAGGATAAAATGAGGGTCTTTTCAATTAATAAATGCATGTTCAATGGTTGTCAGGCTTCTGACATTTGCCAAGTAGGTTTTAGATTAAATGTTTTGTTCATAAACATTCACCTTTTGTTTTGAGAGCAATATCATAAACTGACAAAAAAAAGTGTTAGTGGGCATAGTGGAGTGAAGTCTTGTCTGAGTCACGTTCAAAGGAAATGACATGGTTTGGCAGTATAACCAAATTAAAATGTTTATATTAATTAAAACTGGAAATATTTGTGATCACTGCAGAGAAGCAAAGAGAACAATATCATAATCTGTTTAGGGGTCCAAGCAGGGTTGTCCTTAAATAAAGAAAAACTGCTAAGAACCACCGATCTACGTCTCGCCTGTTCAGCAGATGTTGAAATTATTTGCTCTTGGTGCCTCTCCAGATACGTCTTTCCGTGCTTTATTAGACGAATGTGTTGCAACCTTGTAGACTCTATTACTTTAGGTATGTGATGCACAGTAATGTTTTGGGTGCCAGTCTAACAAGTTGGGTCAATTTCAATTTACTGTGAATGTTCGAGCACATGCCATGATCCAGAATGCCGTAGTGCTACAGGAATGCAGCTCAGTGGTGATGTGTCGCTGTCTTTACACATGCATCGCTGTGCCGTTCGCTTGCAACGAGACATGGCTTCTCCAATCATCTGGCTCGGCTTGTAGACGCAGCTCAGTGGTGATGTCTCGCTGTCTTTACACATGCCAGCTTTTGTTGGTCTTATGCGACTTCTTGGTTATTCTTTGAAGCTGGACTTGGAATGCAGTAAAACTCCTATATTTCAAATGTGAATAATTTTTATATACTATATGGTGCCTCTCACCTCCAGAAGGATGTTGTGTTGGTGAAATATAATAACTGCCTTAATTTCTCATTTACTCAAGAGTTTGCATAACCATGTGTGGGCAGAGCCTAATCTATCATCTTATTTGAGTTTTACAGAAAAACGTTCTGAGGGCAAAAAGAGAAATGATTGGTTGAGAGAGAGGTGGTTCCGAGCAACTAGAGGAGGGGGAACCAACCAGTCAGGTCTTGGTCTCACCTCTTCTGGTTGCTGCAGTCTGATTGATTCTCTCTTTGGACCAATCATTTTTCGTTCTGCCCTCAAAACATTTATGTGTAAACAAAACTTCCACGGTGGTGCGATCATAGGCTTTCAGAATCAGCAGGCTCCTTCTAGCCAAGCAGTTCCCTTAATCTGCAAGTTTAACCCCCATCCATCCCTAACAAAGTTACTTGCTACTGCTTGATATTCCCTCACCTTTGAGAGCTGATGGGGATGTCGGTTACTCCTGATATGAACTCAAGGCTGTTGTCAGGGCCCTGGTACGTGGGCCTTGGTCCCCTTTTTGTCCAGTACAGGGTGCTGCCGAGTTGCCGTCTTTGGGGCCAGCCTGTGACCCCGGGAACACGGTACAAAAGCAGCCTGGTTTTGGCTGCAGTCTCTCGCAGTGAGCCTCAAATGACCTGTGGCAGCCACGTGTAAAATGTATGAGCACGCAAGCAGTGTCCCTATAGTATGTGACAGCTAAATCCTTGCATGCAGAGCTTGCCATCTGGAACTCGTGTAGAATATCCTTGTTTACTTCTGCTAAGGGGGGACGGCACGTCAGTGCAGTGCTTAGCACTGTTGCCTCACACCTCTGAGGCCTCTGCCAGGGTTCCATGCATGTTCTCCCCGTGTCATTGTGGGGTTTCCTCCAGGTACTCCGGTTTCCCCCCACAGTACAAAGACATACTGAGGCTAATTGGAGTTACCAAATTGCCTGTAGGTGTGTCTGTGTGAGTTCCGATGGGTTGGCCCCCTATCCTGGGTTGTTCCTTGCCTTGTACCTGTAGCCTCTGGGATGGGCTCCGCGCACCGCATGACCCTAAATAGGATCATAACCCTGAATAAGCGGTTGCAGAAAATGGATGCACTTCCGCTAAGGTTGCGCTCTATGAGTAGTTCTGCTTTGATTTCTCTGCCTGGGTGCCGTTTACACATCCGGACAGGAGAGGGAGCAGCTCCGATATGTTATGGTGAACGTTCTTCACCGTGTTGCAAATGAATGCATTTGTGGTTGGGCATCTGTTCGTAATCTGTTTCCCGTTTATGCAAGAACATCATTCTTCCACTTGCTCTTTTTCAAATCCCCTTTTTTGTCCATCTTGGGTGAAATTATCGATTTCCTCCTGTCTGTGTTAACACAGGTCAGGGCTGTCGATAAGCTTCAAATTGATAGATGCTTTTATCTCCGTTTACAGCCAGGCTCCCTCAGTGTGCAGGACGTGCTGCGTCCTCTACACAGAGGCCTGAGTCCAGCTTTTCCCGCCCTGCTTGTTTGTGTTGCAATGTTGAGATGAATAAGTACATGTTCAATTCGTGCAGATAATGGGTCCTGGACCAAAATATATCCTGCAGTCCAATCCCCTGCAAAACTGTTCTGCCAAACAAACAAATAAATACATTCTGTGCCCAAGACAATAAAAAACAACTACAAATGGATAGATGAAAAAAGAAGAGTGTACAGCCATCTCTAAAAGAAGCAACATGGGTCTGTTCTCCAGCCATGGTTCATTGAAGAAATGAACTTTGCTTTTCCAATTATATTTCTGTTATAAATAAGAAAATACTGTTTTGTCAGAATGGACAAGCTTAAATGTTTTTGAAGGTGTTGGGTAAGAAAATAGTGTTTTGTGTTTTCTTCTTTTTGACAGTATTTAATGTTATGGTTTTAATGAGAATAAAAGTAGTTACTGCAACTCATTTTGACTAAATGAATTATTGCTGGATTTATTGTTTTTAATACTTTGCTTTTAATTATGAATATCAATCAATGCTCGCTTTTTAAAGACATATTGAAGGTTTATTGATAGGATATGAGAGACACCTTGCGGTTTTGGCTAAGATGTGGGATTGTTATTCCTGATGTAGAAGGCTATGCCTCTATTTTACTTCCACGGAATCTATTCATTCAGTTTGTCAGTATTTTGAATGATATATTTGGTGGGTTTCGGCAGCACCTTTCGCGGAGATACGTTAAGAAAGATACAGAGTTGAGTTTGAGTAGCATGTAATGCTGCTTCGCTGGTTTTGTTTATGCTTCCAGTTTGG
This sequence comes from Stomatorhinus ivindoensis, assembly GCA_019775895.2. Lineage (NCBI taxonomy): Eukaryota > Metazoa > Chordata > Actinopteri > Osteoglossiformes > Mormyridae > Stomatorhinus > Stomatorhinus ivindoensis. The sequence continues at coordinate 19,859,761 of JABFEB020000132.1, forward strand.
CCTGTCTGTGTGGCTAGTGGGCTTCTAATGCTGGCTGCTGGCGCATGTCCCCGCAGGGGCCGCTCGCTCTCGTACCCTTGAGGAAGGTAACTAACATGATTTACTCCTATAAAATGTCCAGCGGTATGAATGAATAGCAATTCCCGGTGACTGATAAGCCAGAGCATTAGCTAAGAGAATACTGTAACCGTCTGAGAATACTGTAACCGTCTGAGAATACTGTAACCGTCTGAGAATACTGTAACCGTCTGAGAATACTGTAACCATCTGAGAATACTGTAACGGA
>JABFEB020000132.1:19904793-19924839 GCA_019775895.2 Stomatorhinus ivindoensis
AGCTCGCTTGGGAAGAACTTAATAACTTAGAGTTGTTAAAATCTTATCTAGCTCTGATTTAAAGGAATCCACAGATTTAATAATAATAATTATTGATCTTTTGGTGTCCTGTGAGGAAATTCTTTTTTATGCCTCCCTCAACTGCAATGGGCAGCCGCCTGTTGGGTGTTCAGGGAGCCTCACTCAGGAACCCACAGATGTGCTGGGGCTGGGATTAAACCGGTGACCTTCCGATTACAGGCGCACAGACTTAGCCCACTGACCCACATGCTTCCAAAACAATCTTCATTGCTATCACAATCTTCATCAGAGGATGAATTAATTTCCACCATGGGAAATGTTTGAACTTGATGTGAATTTTTTATTTATTTGGCAGGCGCTTTTTTATATCTGTATATAAGTTTTTTTTCCTCAGAAAGCAGGGTCAGACGGTGCAAGGTGTTTGCAATCAGGAGCAATTAGGGGTTAAGGGCCTTACTCAAGAGCTCAATGGTGAAATTACTCCCTCAACCCTGGGATTTGAACAGGCAACCTGTTCAAATCTACACACCGGAAATACCAGCCCTGAGATGGGGTGCAGCAGGGAGTGTGTATTACCGTACGATCGATGACCCTGAGCGTGCTTCGGATAAGGGAGGACAGTCAGGCCGTGTTCTTCATTACTGCGCTATCATCACATTATGGCTGCCATCAAGTGCTTAATGCTGCCGGGCGTGGCAGGTTCGAGAGCACTGGGAAACGCTATCGGAGCATGGGGCTCGATGGGGATGCCATGAAACAGTGACACTCGGTGGAGGCCTTGAGCTCTTAATGGTAAATAAAACATCTCGCCAAGCACTAGTTACGCTAAAGATAAATATAAACCTACCAATGCAAGTTAACGTGAAAGAGCATGAGGTTTTAGTGGATTTAAAAAAAAATAATAAATCAAGGTTGAAAACAGTTGAGAGCTTGACTCCCCATATTATTTTTATAGAAATCGGGGCAGCAGGAGCGACACAATCACATGTCACGCCCAGTGAGGACAGGTGCCGCTGCAGCACTTTAGGGGATCCGATCTGATGACCCGCCGTACCATGCTCGCTGACGGCGTGGCTTGTGGCCGGTTTGCCCTTGCGGACCATCGCCTGGCAGGACATGGAGGGAGTGGCAGCGGCGTCCGGGGTCACATCTTCAGGTTCCTCCTCATCCTCCAGGCCATCGTCCCCTCGAGGGCTCCCGAAGTACATCATGTTATTGGGCAGCGCCTCAGAGCCTGGGGGGGGATGGTGCAGGGAGAGACATGGTGAGAAACAGAGTAAGGTGAAGATGAGGGTCTTCCCCTCAGATGAAGTCACTGCAAAGTAACAATTGCTCTATAAACTCCATAGTGCTCCAACTATGACTCTGCCCCCCCCCAAACCGAAGGCTCAAAAACTAGAGCAGATTGCATGTTCTATGCAAATGCAGAAAATGCACTCACTAATATTATTACTTTTTATTTTCATAGTCCTATTTTATTGGTTTTATTTGATTTAATTGTTATTTTAATATTATATCATATTTTTCTTTGTATCACATATTTCTTTTTAGGCATGGCGGAACAACACATCACAAGATATTAAATTTCCCAACAGCACGAGTGACATGGGGGCCATGGTGGGGTAAGCAACCAGGCAGGGGGGGTTTGTAGTCACAAAACTCAGATGAAAACTATTCGCCTAAATTCCTACAGCAACACGGTTACCGTCAACGCAGAGTCAGCCAATTAAATGACAAATTAAATTGTTGCAGTAAATATACCCCATCGTGACACATGCCCTTAAATGAGGTGTGGATCTTGGCTCGATGCAGATTGACCGATGATAAAGCATGTTTATGTTGCGCTTTGCCTTTGCACATAGTACTTGAAAACAGGCATTTGGTGGCAGAATCAAGCAATAACCAAAAATTAGTTATTTGAATACTTCAGATTAAGAAGCTTTTCTGAATAATAAAATGGTGTGTGATCGATATAATTACACATAATCAAGAAAGGAAAAAATAAAAAGAAGAGATATAAGTGTTAATATTGGCTAAAATCATGCAGGTTACATCCAAAAGACAATAAATTATTTTGGGGACGAAAGCCTCATCTTTGGAAAACTTCATGCCAGTCAGCGAGACCTTTCTGGAAATCCACAGGGCTGCAATTCCTGTATTTAATTGTTGCAGGAGCATGACAGCAGAAGTACAGCAGCTGGCCTACTGACCCTTGGGGTAATCACAAAGTCTGCTGATAGCAGGTAAGCCTTTCATGATAGTGATTATCCCCTTTACGGGCCCACAAGGAAATGCCGAGTGAAAGCCCCATGATGACCGGCTCATTTGAAGATCTTGGCGCTACTGGCGACGCTTCCCTGAAGGCTGCCAAGCCGTCAGTGCCATGGGCACCGGCACTAGACAGGACGCCTTAGAAAAGTGCTGCAGGGGTCAGCCGCTTCCAGCTGGGGGCAACCTCCAGGCACCCGGGGGGCCTCGAGTGCAGCAAGGGCGGCAGCTGGCAGGAGTCGAGGGCTTAAAGCCAGTCTGGCACCTCCGAGGTGCCGCCAGGATGGGCTCCTTTCACCGGAGGAGGTTACAAGAACGGCTTAAACAAACAAAACAAAAATAGAGCCCTGGAGAATGTTTTGGCTTCACCTGTAGAAACAGCAAACACTAAAAATGATTTAGAAAAAAAAACACTTCATAAATTTGAAGCAAACAATTATTCCCTTTTTAATTGGTCTCTTTTAATACATTGTAAAATTCAAGGTTAATTGCCGCTTATATAATACACACTCAGGAATCTTTAAAAAAGCGCAGAATAGTTTAACTTTCAATGAGCCAGGTATAGTAATTGGAATTGAATGTGCAATGTACTAAAGGTAGAATTAGTTTCATCGTAACTAATAAGCATTTAAATATTAAATGGTTAAAGCGAGGACTGACTTGTTTAAATTAATCACCATAATAAAATACCCCTCGGTGCCACCTGACGAGGCTGCAGCCTTGATGACTCAAAAGTCACCTCTGTGCCGTTCTGGTGTGGCAGAGAGGGGAGTGGGGGGTGACAGCCAACAGTTTGGGGTAAACGCAGTAATCAAGTCGAACACGCAGACCCAGTGCCTCTCCCTGCACGTTTCCACTCGGAGGAACCACTTGAGTTCTGAGGCTTAGCGAGAAGCTCCACTCATCTACTGTGGGGTGTGAGTGGGAGGGTGAACACCCCAACCAGGCACTGCCAAAGGAAAGGGTTAAACAAGAGCCAGAGAAATCTTGCTATGGACACGCTACATTATGTTCACCGGCAATAAACCTTCAGTTTGGCAGTGAAAATCTAAATAACAAATGGGAACGCAAATAAAACACAGAGAAGTATCGTTAAGATCAGATCGGCTGCATCTCTAGTTCTATAGTGGGCAAGAAGCCAACTCTGTGCTAGTTGTGTATGTTTATGTTTATTTTCAAGAGCATTTTATTGGCGCAGCATTACTGACCACTTTTTACCATGAGTGACAGAGCACCGAACGCATCCAACAACGCAAGCCTTTAAACAAAAACGCCAGAAGCCCACGAGAGGTCCCTCCAAAGAACTGCCACAATTTTACACCATGCCGAGGGCTCGTGAAACGCTTTTAAAAATAGATATCACAAGCCGGCTCCAAGAGCAATCCGCCAGCGCGTGCTGGATCGTGCTTCCTAGCCGTGGGTCTCGTCGGTCTCCCCACGGCTTGCCATGGTCAGCTGCTCGACAGCGTGTCTGTCCCTCCGCCCCCCCGTTCCACTGTGTGATACGTCACGTCATGGCAGGAAAGCTGTAACTGGGCTCTGTCAGGCCCTATAATCCTTCCCGGCCCTAAAATAAGGGCCTGGTTGTTTCTGACATGTTTATTGTAGACCACGGGGTGAAGCCCAGCTGAGGAATAATTCAGGTCCTTGGCAACCGCCTGTCACCGCAAACCTGGAGAAGGAATCGGAGAACTTGGCTGGAAGACAGCAACCGAAAACACCTGGAGCAAAGAGACCGGGGACCCAGCCAAGCAAAACCTAGCAGGCTTTTCCCAACCGCTCAGTTATGTAAGAAAACACACAAAGTAATGTAATTTAGCTTTAATTATCGGAAAACAAGCACACCGGTTTCTTTTGACAGTATACTGTGATGATGGACGTTAAGTGTCTGAGCTTTAAGCGGGGCCACGTGCCTCACTAATTAAGCCGAATGATACTTAACATCTATAACAATGTCAAATAAGCGACTGACGTATGACACCCCCCAGTCAATGGCGTATTGCACCTCACGCATTCATAATTCACCCTAAGAATTCTACATCTTCCTTATGACACTAGCCTTATTACACATATACATAGTTCATGGAAACACTCTATAATCTTTGCATACCAGCTTAGTATACAGTATATTCCATGATACATGTATGCTTTTTATGGCATATTATTTATACACACACACACCTACACCATACATTCTGCCCTAATACATGTAAATATATTTAGAGTGTATATATCGCCATATATTTTTTGTACCTAGAGTATGTGTATGTGTGTTAATAGTACGTACGCATATATTTTATTTTGTAATTTTTAATTTCAGTACAGTCTGCTTAATGCGTCACTGTACACTTTATGTAGATGTGACATAAAACTCTTGACTTGACTTTACTCATGTCAACTCCAGGCAGAGGTACAGAATGTGAAAAATACCCTCCACTCTACACCCTTAACATCTGCAAACCCATTAACCCAGTTAGCCCTCAACCGAGGAGTCGCAGCCAAATCTAATCAGGCAGCTCTCTGCCATCCAGCGGACCCTGAGAGGAGCTAATTTAATTCGGATTGGCCATCTCTACTCCAGCTCAGAGACATCTCTTTTGATGGGATAGGGGCAGGTCACGTGCCAGGCCGCCCTCAGAGAGTAGCTGTCAATGTGGCAGCTTGAATCACAACCACTTCCCACAGTGAAATGGAAGACATCTAACACCACCCCCCACCCCGCCAACCTGAAGCTATCTCTTTCCAATTTTCCATCACCTCCCATTAACCCCTAGGACCAAATGAGTGGTAAGGCAGAAAGAGCATCCCAAAATTCAGCCCTGAATGTAAAACCCAATGCCAACAGCGATAAAAGCCCTCAGCTGTGATCAGGCAAGACTCCTGTTAATTAAGGTCATGACTCATAAGTGTAGCTCTGTCTTGTCTGCCCTCTAATCAAGTTAGTTGCGAGGTAAGGAGGTGATATCAGCTGGTATCCAATAGAGAAACATCAGTATTATAGTGTTATTTGTGGACAGTAAATGTTACTACATATTGCATCATAAAATTCAGTAAATGTCCCTTCTTGCCCGTGGGAGACTGAGCTCAGATGATGCCTTAAGCGCAACAGCAATGGGGTTTCCTCAAATCCATCAGCATTAGGTAATAGGAGAAAAGATGGTAAGAGAAGCTGCACACAAGAAACACTTACGATGAACAGGGGGAAAAAACAATTTCAGAATGAAACACATTGACTTTAACTGACTTTGAAGCTGTCTGTAATATATAATAGGTGCCTACAATTTTATCTTGACAAGTTCATTGTAAGAGTCAAGATAAAGAATGTACTGGACATCAACTGCCCGAGGGGTATGTGCTCAAAGTTTAAGAGAAATGACAGTGATTTATTAACAATAAGTCCTACAGCTGTCTGTTGTTTGTAAACTACGAGTTTTGTTCTTTATCCACTTTAGACATCCACATACCAAATATACAGATGTGTTTCAATACGCAGAACATGGCTGCGAGTTGTAAATATTTTGTTCTATCATCAATAGATGGTAGATGAAACGGTCCATCCATCCATCCATCAAGCATGGGGGAAAAAACTGCACGCCGTCTACCAGGCCAGTAGCCATAATACCAAAGCATTCCCTTTGGTACATGCTTCACCGCAAATCATTCCTTAAAAACAGAAAAAGAAAACCTGCCCACGGAAATATCATTAAACCTTCCTGCGATCTTAGAAAAATGACCCATCTGTTCACATATCTTCTCTTAGTATAGTTACTGTAGTTAATAATGGAATTGAGGTCAATTGAGGGGAGCCAACCAACCGTGTTCAAGAACAGATCCGGCACATGCAGATATATGCACATGGAAGCAATGTGCACAAGAAGCTGGGCAATCGAAGAATGAAATACCCTGAAAGGGTGGCTCTATACCCTAAGGGCAGCTCATGCAGCCGGGTGAGCAACATGCCTAGCAGAGGCTCCTTCAAGGACGACATTCGTCATTCAAGCCCTGCTAAAGTCCCGGAAGTGACCGAAGCAGAATGGCGGCATTCAGCCATAAGCCGAGCATGTGGACTCCATAAGGAAAGGAAGCAGGAAGTCGCAGAGGCGGTGAGTCAGACTCATGGCTGCGGGGGGACTCACCTCTCAGACACAGGAAGGTTAAGAAGTCCTCAGTCTTGGGCTTCCGTGTGGAGAGGTCACTTATCTGGCTTGCAGGGGTCGGCAGAGACACCTCCAGCACCTTCACTGGGGTCATGCTGGGGGAGTTGGGCTGAGACTGAGCAAACTTCCTTTGTGCTTGCAGCCGTGGCCTGTGGAGAGTCATTATGATAAATCAAATTAATCACGTTAATTAAGCGAAACATGGGGCGCACAGTAGACCAAAAAACGATCTGGATCAAACTGGATAAACGTAGCCAGACATTAAAGGCTGAGCTTGACGAGCAGAAACACGTCTGCTTAAGAGTAACCGCTGTTGTGGCGCGTTGACGACTGCAATATGCGATGGGGTTTGTCTTAATTAGGTACAACCTGAACCTGGCATCACACTCACACCAACAACATTAGCTTTTTTGCGACATTAGCACCATTTGGCAGATAATTAGCTTGACATTAGTGTGACTCACTAAGATTTCGCTTTTGTCGAAGTAACTGCTGAATAAAAATGCTACATGTATATCCTGAATTGTTTGTGGCCAGCCATTAATAAGAGGTATGCTTTTTGTAAGACAAGCTAGGCATGGTCCCTGTGGTATACTTAGGGTTACCGCATAAAAACCTTCTGGTCAATGCATGCATACCATTATTCATCACTTTAAAAGAGATTTGGTAATGCAGTCGGTTTGATTTTTCATCCAGATGCTGTGCAATCCCCATGGTATTCTACAAAAACCATGTTTAAATCATTCTAAATATCTTAAATTCCACTTCCTGAAATGTTTTAAACATCCGGTGTATATTTGAAGTGTCTAACCGGTGCATTCCTCAAGCATGTACGTGTAGCATAAGGAAAAGTCGACCACCCAGCCATTCATTTTAAATAGCACTTGGTTATTTTTAAACATTTCAACCAACTCCCCAGCATCCACTAGAAGTGACTGATTTAATCTGAATGTTACTGTATTGCCGGACTTTCCTCCTCACACGGCACAGACAATAACACTAACGGACAACGTTATTTAATCATTATGGTGAGCGGCAGCTGTTCTCAGGCACGTGCTGCAACTGCCAGCTTTCGATTCATGTCTGGTTGGCAAAATTTGATTAAGCTCTCTGTTAAACTCTGCCAGGGCCTTTGAAGCAGCTGACAGCTGATAAGGGAATTAAGAAAATAGAGGTTCTGCAGTCTTTCTGGGTCCAAATGCTTAAGACAGCTGCTTCTCTTTAAGATCTTTCCTTCCTCTCTCAAAAGATTTGCTTTTATTAGATCTGGGAGTGAAAAGGTGATGTGTTTCAAGCATCACAATTTCATCCTACCCCCAACCTTTGTAGTAATGTCCGAATGAGGGGTCAGAGAAGCCAGAAAATTACTATCTTCGTCTTTGGTCATTTCCTTGTGTCAGGATTTGTACTGTACCCTTGATTTCACCCTGGAGATCCTTATCTGTTCAACTCAATAGATTTTCTTCAGAACAAATAAGACGAGCTATCTGTTACTGAATCCAATCTCTGATTCAATCAGGAACTTGTTACGTGGATTTCGCCGTCATTCTCCGAAAGCAGGCAGCATTATCGATTGGCTCATACCCCGGCTGTCACGGCAGAACGTCTTTGTAATCTCAGGCTCCTGGCTCCAGTCCCACTTTCGGGACATCAAAAAGGTGCTGTGTATTCTCAACGTCACCATTGCTGCCTCACGTTCAGAAAGTTCATTGGCTGTTTATCTATAAAAACCCCAGTTCAAGACCCAATAAGAAACAGTTCTAGGACAGAGATTTGGACCTCACTGACCTAACTGACACCTAAGAGAGAGGCATCCTGTATTGCCAGACAGTATCTAACTAAGAGCCCATGGTCAGCTGGACTTGGTTCCGTAAGATTGTTGCACAGAAAGGGAAAGTTTTGGTGACTGTAATATTCTGTCACTAACCTGAAAAAGTATTACCACACATCTTTCTTGCTGGACAGCAGACAGTAATAATAGCCTATTAGCTGAGATGTGGGAATATAAAAGTCATTCCCATTTTTTTGTTCAGATCTCATTTCCTATCATTCTTTAGGTTTTACATATACAGGATATAAGTTAGAGGTATAATTTCATTATTCCTTCAATAAGCCTTCTGCCTTGGCTGTAATCTCCCTACACCGCCGTGCTGTCCACCTGGGCTCGTCAGCTCTAATGCCCGATATCCGGATCACGAGCCATTCACGCGTGGATATCGCCGTGCCGACGGTCCGTGCCCCGTGGGCGAGCCGGATATTTCTCAATTGGGGTTTTAGCCACACGTCGCTGCACAGATTGAGATATCCGTCTCGCTGCGCGGCTACAATAACGCGCCGCTTCCCGCTCGTCGTCAGCGGGGTCTCGCACGCGACAAAGAGATCGCGTTCTACAAGCGCAGCCCGCGCGGAACATCAAACGCGCGCATTCACTGCGGAATGGTCCCGACGAAGACCGGATCACGGATAACAAAGACTGCGTTAAACCATGGCCGGGACTAATGCAGTGAGCCGTAGTGATGAGAGGACTTAAATGAGATCGCCAGCCGGAGAGAAAACACAGCTAAACAGCCAAAAAGCGGACACGTTAGCGTGGGAGAATATGATAGTTATGAGCAAGCAAAGATGGTCCTAATTACCGCTGCTTCTTATTTCCTAGCTGCCATCATGTTTTGTGTGTGCCTTCAAAGCAAAAATAATAATAACAAAATAACCGATAAAACTTCCCAAACGGCTGTGATTAGCAGAATGCTCTTAGGTAATAAGGAGCCATGTTACGTACGAGTAATCCCGAGTAATTACCACCCTGTCAGTGTTCAGTAAAGCTGAAAGCCTCTTAGGCTGGGATTTAAGACGACAGCCACGATCGGACTGCATATAAAACACTGCTGCTTCCACGATCTTAATTTCAATGACAAAGCAAGCATCCTAAAGCCAACAAACAGTGACGCTGCTATATGCTTAATCGGTTACAATAGAACATTTATTCCAAAATAATGGTCTGCCAATAGAACATTTATTCCAAAATAATGGTCTGCCAGGACATTCTGCTTACATTAAATAAACGTCTGGTATATAACAGACAATTCCATCAAACTAAAGCTTACTTAATGACAACTGAACATTTAAAGGGATGGTTTTCTTATAAACGTTTATATACATTTTTGAGAGGGTCACTTTCATGTGGTGATTTGCCTATATTATATGTATAATAATGAATTCAGCGTTTCTTATATTTACTTGTCATATAGTAGACATTTTCAGTCTCCTCAGAATTTTCACAATTTTAACCTCTCTTGCTACAAACGTATCAGCCATCTTTGGCAGGAAGTACACAGCGAAAATCTTACCTCAAAGATTTTAAAATAAGAGAACAAAAGTATTACAAGATGCCTAATATACATAAAGCATGCAAGGCTGGGACATTTCAGGAAAACTGATGGCACTGAACATAGTATTTTCAATACATGTGGGCGTGTTAACACTAACCGCAATGGAAAAGTACCTTAAAGTCGGGGTAAATGCCAAACTTCATTAGTGACTGTGTCAGAATAAATATGCTCGTCTGAGTAACTGGACTTCTTGACCAATGAAACATCTTTTAGTCTCATCTCCACCTACTATTTCCCAAAAGTATTAATTTTTTATAAAGCGGCATATATAAAATACACGCGCACACACACACACCTAAAGGTCACATGTTGTGTTTTGGAGTACCACTCAACGGAATACAGGGGTATAGTTTATCCAAGTCTGCAGATGCCCAGCTCCTCACTGTCAACGCGACACTCTCTGCTGTGTTCTGAAAGGCCTCGTAATGCAAAACATATCACAACCTCACTTCGCCATAAATCATAAATCATGGCATGAAAAGGCGCGTGACTCCCTGTGCCTCACTCGTTCCGCCCGCTCCTCTACGCGGTGGCTAGACGTGTTCGCGCTAAGCCGCCCCGGGCCATGCCAGTTCATCCCACGCGGCCGCGAAGCAAACAATGGCTTCGCTCAGCTTTCTGTCGTCACCAGAGACGCGGGGCCCGGCGTAACACGACCGTTTCATCTCCACGCGATAGCCACCGTGCATAATTTACGGCCAGTCCGTTCCTACGGCTTTAGCAAACAATGGACCCGCGACATGTCAAGTGGCTGACAGCTGGTTACCATGGGCACATGGCAATCCCCCGCGGAACAGCTATCCCCCTATTGTCCCCAAAAGGGGCACCGCACGGGCGCCATTTAAGCATGCATGCAGAAGGCGTGCAAACAACACGCGCTGCACGCACCGCAGCACATGTGCTGATTCACTACATTTGTAATCAGTTTTCATAGTCAAAAATAACATCAAAACAATATATACATACCATATATCCATAACACAATCTGTTCGAAGAAAGCTCACTTTAAGCAGTTTAAAAGACTCCTTGGTACCCAAGACATGTAAAGACAAGAAAGCTGACAGCTGGATTGTGTTAAACGCTGATGATCAGTCTCACAGTAAGTTAACTGTATTTCACATGTACCAGTAACAAGGGGGACGGGAGTTTGCCAAGCAAAGGCCAGTGTATTTCAATAAAAGATAGTAATAAAAAACACACATAGCAAGAAAGAAAACAACACCTTGTCTCTTGCTACGCTGATGTAATTATTCAGCATAACACTTTTTTTTCTATGAGTGTATTTGAGATACTCAACACTACTGTGTAGAGACCCTGCTGACTAATGCTGTATGTAAGCAGCCGCTGCAGCGTCGGCAAGGAAATACATGACGACAGAAACTGGAAAGAAAACGTGACTGTCTTTTCTAACACAGCTGAAGCTTCGTTTATGCTCAAATATGGTAGATCAGTATGGTGTTCAATCGGGTCAAATGAAGACGTCCCCAGTACCAGGAAAACCAGACGGTAACGGAACACCTAAATTTGTGCTTTACTGAAAACAAAGCACTGCTAATTTTGAAGCATCACGGTCCATTCTGAGTATCAAAAGTGACCCAAATATACCCATATGACTTCATAGTCATTTTCAGTTAGAACAAGAATCTACTTCACGTTGTGGTAAATAATGTGTTTTCATAAAGTAACAACTGAGTATCATTATCTGAAAATGAGCTGTACCACCGAAAGCAAGATTGGCTCCAAAGGGAAGCCTAAGTCTACAGAGGAGGTCTGGAGCGGCGCAGAAAGCAGGCAGCTCCAGTCACCTCCGGCGTCTTCACAGTCCCGGCTGGAGAGTCTCAGGGCTGCAGCTCAGCACCCAACTCTTTTTGCCCAGCAACAGCCATGACAAGTGGAGGATTTCCAGCAATGTTACTGTCAGGGTGAGCAGCTCGTGAGATGACTTTCAGCCATGCATATTTAACTGTCACAATTCTTACAATGTCAAAGTAAATGAAGTATCGCTGAGTTAACGTTCTTTAATCTAAGAGAAAAATGTAGAGCTTCCTCTTGTGAGCCGAAGCGTATTAAATTAAAGATAAAAGTAAAAACAGCCAAGCCAAAGGTTAACTTTCATCCATGTTGGAGGAACATATCTGCTGGCGTACAGTACAAACTAATAGCCTTAGCCATGGTAAATAATGTAAATAAATAATAAATGGTAAATAATAAAGCCATGGTAAAAAATAATGTAATTTTTTATTAGTAATGGTAATGGTAATAATGGTAATGGTAATGGTAAATAATAATAATAAATAATAATAATAATAATAATAAATAATAAATAATAATAATATAATAATAAATAATAATAATAATAATAATAAAATAATAATAATAAAGTAATGGTAAATAATAAAGCCATGGTAAAAAATAATGTAATTTTACCCTGAACTCATCATTTTAATGTGTGTTTGGTGGGCATAAAATTAAGTAAATTTTTCTTGGGTGTTTACTGTTTGGAGCCTGAAACAGGACTTAAATATTCCTTCTTATGACTTCCTGTTTGAGCAGCCAATCAGCAGGCTTGAATTTTCCATAAAGGCTGATCAAAATGCCCCCAGTCTCATAAAAGAAACTCAAAGATAACTGCAATAAACTGGAAAAAGAGCAATAAAGTGAAAAAAATCGCATTACAAAATGCGGCTTAGCTGGTTGCAGATACACTGATGAAATAGATTAGCGTTCACACCCAGGAAACATTTTAGTCACTTTTCCGAGGTTTCCAAACTGATGAAGGAAAGTCAGACATGCCAACTCTTCCAGAAAATCTCATTTTATTCGGGCATCTAGAATGCTCTCCCCACAGCTGCATGTCACTCTTTCAGAGCATGGAGGAACAGATGAATCTCAGCCTTTGTAGCATAGCTGTAATTTTGTGGCCTTGATTGTAGGTATATTAAGTTATGTAATGATCACACTAATCTGTTACATAATTTGGTGAATGCATTTTAAAATCACTGTTAAATGGCTGAAACCCTTACCAGTCTTGTAATTGTATCCTTACGTCTGTTATCAGCTCTGGGCCACACATAAAATGGAGTGATGCTAGTGTGGATTCTTGGTATGCAGCCTACATATGAAACAAATGCTTTTAAAAGTGGTTTAGTGATGTCACATGTCTGAGTTTAGACATCTTCGGCTTTATGAGGAATGTGTTGTGGAGATTCAGCAGTCCTCTGCTACCTTGTAACAACGACGGCATTGAGAGGGGGAGCTTTAAGGTCCGAGATTTAATTAACATTGTTTTCTTGCTCCCAGGGCCCTAGTGATGGTACAGGGAGACAGTACATGAAGCATGTGCTAAATTGTTATTGCGTTATCGTTATTTTCAAAATGACCATTATAGCTCACATTTTCTTCTAACCCCAGTATAAAAAACACCACTTACTAAACATCAATCAGAAATGTCCTGATGTTCTGGGACATTTTGTTAAACCTGTGATTCCCCATTGATTTTTTTTCCTAGTTAGCGGTCAAATTTCCACCTAACACAGTCTTCCTCTTTCATCCTTTCTTTGTGAGACGTTACTGCCATATCCAACACTTATAATTTAGTGTAACTTTCAATGACAATGGCCAAGATGAAGAAAGTGATATATTAGTAAGCAAAACAAATGGACAGGACCTGTACAGACACTGGTGTCACCCCTCAGCTACGGGAAATATTCTGGGGTCTTCTCCACTAGGATAAACAAACGCATGGCGTTTCAGGCTGTGTCTTACAAGCCAGCTGGGGATGAGGAATTCACGAAATGGCGAGTTTTGGCCTTTGTGGGTCTGTTGACAGTTTCTGCTGTGCTTTGGTGGGGGATGGTTTTTCAGTGGGGTTGGCCTGCTCATGCAGGGCAGCACAAAAAAGGGGTTTGGGAGAACTGAATGCCAAGAACTTGCAATCAGCTGTTTAAAATTCCCTTCCTAGCGAAACACTTCCAGATGTTGCGTATGGTGCAGATTACCTCCCTCCCCTAGCACACAGGGCTACCAGAGGACACTTACTGCCTTAGTGCTCAGCATGCACGTGCTTCACAGGCACAGACGGCTCTGCAAAACAGCGTGACAGGTTGCCGGTGGGGTGGGGGGTGGTCACCATTTCGGTGAAATGAGAGCTCGACAGCTAAGAAGATGAGTAAAACGACATGCTGGCGAATCGATCTCCTAAATGACACAGGCGGCGTCGAACTTGGAAACAGGCACACAGAAGATAACCTGAAAACACTTGCGGAACAGGATATACAACACAGAGTGCCAGAAAGATGAGCTAAGACCAACTTTCTGGGAAAATCTGTACTTCTTCAAAGTTGAGACTTCCCCAGAGAGGATCCCCCTCATGTTTACCGAGAATCTAACAGAAGCATTTACGAGAGAGAAGTCCTTTTACACAAACTGGGTTGTAATGCATATAATTTTACATATCTTCGGACTGAAAGAAAGGCTGAGGGATGTTACATGTGTGTAAAGGACAGCACCAGTTTCACAGACCCTCTGCTTCTCTTAAAACACTTCAAATGCTTTCTCCAGCATTCCAGAAGTGAGCCCTCTTTTCCCCTTCACTCAGATGGACTCCTCCAATGCAAGACTCCTCCAGAAGCACTACCTGCCTGCTGATGCTTAACCTCTGACCTCAGACTCTACTCTTCAGTTCCTTGACAGCTTGGAAGACACTCTATAACACACCTCACTACCCCGCATGACTCACTGTTTCCTTTTATACGGCAATGAATGAACTATGTTACACTGCAATGGAAAGAAAGACTGCTGCAAGGTCACCGAAAACCCATTTGGGAGAACTCAAACAAAGCTGGAAGCCACGGAGGCCATTTTGGTCACTGTCCTGCTTCCACCATCCTGACATGCCTGGCATAGGGTACCCAGTGTGGGCTAAGTACTGCCATCTGGGCATGATGGGAGGAGGGCTGTCACAGCTCAGATGGCAGCAGCAAACGGGCCAGAGCCGAGATGAGCCAGGACCCTGTGGAATGGGGAAGCAGGGCGGAACCAGAACACAGGGGAGGGAGGGAGCAGGACTGAACCAGGATAAAAGGGGGAGGGAGGGAGGGATTAAACATTTAAAATGCTTACTGCTGTAAACCCTCTTCTCCTCATATCCAGGTGTCAAACCAAATGTTTAAATGTTTAAATTCCATCACAAATGCAAGCCATGTTGCTAATGGTCTCTCTGATATGTTTCTTTGCGTGGTATTCTTAAGGCTCAGCTTAGCTCTACTTGGGTTCAAATCTATCAGACCAAAGTGTAAATACTACTCCCCTATATGGAAGGACTTGAGCATGTGGCACTAATCACTGCCTATCTGCAGAGCTTACTGCTCAAGGGCTGGGGGTTGTGTTCCTGGGTCTTGTGTGATTTGTTGTGACTTACAGTCTAACCGCTAACATCTAAAAACATCTCATGCAACACATTAAATGACATTAGAAATAAGTAAGCAAGGCAGCACAGATGTAAACAGATAAAAAAGAATCACTGATGTGCATCCCTCGTTTTGTCAGAATGCGTACTGGGTTCTGTCAACCATTCAGCTATCAGCAGCCAGTTAAAGAGACAGCATCAAGGTGCCTTATTCTTTTGTATTGGTTTAAGAATAGGTGGGTGAAGCTTAGTCTCAGAGCAGTTCCAGCCTACATGGCAACAGAGGCCATTGGTCAGAAGCTATATCACGTGACTTGCAGGGGCTTCCTGCCACCTCTTCTATCACAGATCTTTATGCCAGGGCACTGACCCCAGGACACATTTGGCTGGTCTACCTGTTATGGTCTGATACTTCCACAGTGTCACGCATGCAAACACATACACACTGACACACACATCTGCACTTCCTTCTGTGGGAGGGCTTCTCTCCACCCCAAGAATCATACATACACTCCTGTCATTCTCTCATCTTTCTCCAAACTTTTAGGGCCATCTCCCTGCACCTGTTTTGTTCTTCCTCCCATAATTAGTCCCATATTTCACTTGGCCCTAAAACTTAACTGAGAATAATCATCATATACGGTTCCATAAGTTTTGCATGTTTATCTGATGTTATTCAAGTATCCAGATTATCCATGACACACAATCGATATAGACAATCCATATACTACATTCACCCATCTGTCACCACAACCTGGCAACCCACAGTCCTGTTCAAGGGCTTGTGTGCGGCGGCTCTCTAACTTAGCTAGCTGAAAGAATGAAGTAACTTTGTCTCAACAAATGTAGAAATGAAAATACAGTCGAGTTATGCCTAATCGAGTTGCGTCCAATCGCATTTATGTCCGAGGTTATTAGTAAATACTGTACCCCGTCAAGAGAGCCCTGATAGACATAGTAGGACATTAGCAGCTATATTGCTTAGTGTAGCAGGTGCCGGAGACTGGGCAGCACTACCAGCCATTTCATGACCCCCTCTCCATATTTAAATTGTAATACAGTATGCATACAAAGATGTACATGAGACAGACTGACACATTATCCAGATACGCCCAAATTGAACTGCATCTGTTAGTCCTGGTCCCAAATGCAAACACAAGTCGACGCAAGACTGTACAGTGGTGCCTGCGGTTCATGAATGTTGTGGCCTATGAACAATTTGGTTCGCGACCAAAATTTTTTTGTGAAAAAAATGCTTTTGTTCACGTACAAAATTTGGTCGATGAACAGATTTCATTTTTTCTATTAATGTAGCACCGGCAGGGCGCATTTCCCACATGTCCCAGCATGCCCCACATTTCCCAGCATGCCCCACATGTCCCAGCATGCACCGCATGTCCCAGCATGCCCCGCATTTCCCAGCATGCCCCACATGTCCCAGCATGCCCCGCATTTCCCAGCATGCCCCACATTTCCCAGCATGCCCCACATTTCCCAGCATGCCCCGCGTGCATTTGTAAATAGAAGGACCACAACAGGCACCCAACGAGCACCGAACCCAAACAGATGGGAAACACAAGGTTGTAAGACGCCGAACTGCAATATGCACACGGTGGAAGATTTACACATGCTAAATACACGCGAGGATTGTACTGGGTACACACAGGTCACAGACAAACACACGCGTGACAATAGGGAAACACAACCATTAACATTAAGAAGAACAACAATTCAAGGGTTAAGGACTGTTAATACAGAGCATGATTTCCCACGCAAGCAAGTCTTCATGCCTCTCTCTGCACCCACGTTGCCTCAGTCCGGTCCTCGGTTTTCACTATAAAAACCAGAAAATTAATTAACAAAAAATATTATTTGGTTGGCTTGTGAACGGATTAATGAAATTTCAATGCTTTCTTAAGGGAAAAATTGCCTTCGTTCACATGCAAATTGGTTCACGACCATTTTCCTGAAACGGATTGTGTTTGTGAACCACAAGCACCACTGTATAAAGAACTTATTTATTTACTTACTTGTTTATCCTTATTTATTGAATTTTGTTTGTTTGCTTGTTTGTCCACCAGCCCACCCCCATATTTTGAAATCTAAATGTTGCCAAAAACACCACAGGAAAGATGATAACTCACTACAAACTGAATTTTAATAAAGGGTATGAGGTTGCTAAAAAGACATTCCTTCCTCACAAGTATCCATCTTTGTAAAGAAAAAAAAAACGATAGTTTAGCCTCATAAAGATAGCAAACCAGAGATGGATATGGATGAAAATGTTCCGCTACTTGTCCTCGGAGCCAGAGAACAATAAAGGCAATCTCCTTCCACAGATACCACCGCTGGAGCTGAAGGAACCAGTGTTTTCCCTCATAAATGCACTGAAAGTGTGACAGGCTATGGCATTCGGTGGTACCACAGAGATCTTAGCTTCCCCTGAGCGCTCCTGTTTTGTAGCATCATTTTGCATAACTGCTAAAAACCTAAATGCAACAATGTCTGGCAGAGTTCGGCAAACGGGCATGTTGAATGCAGACTTACTCTTGCTCTTACTGCTGTTATGTGATACGCATACTGAACTGGGAAAAATGCAGCCCGATAAGATCTTTATTTCACACCGACATATTTTGTATAATGGGACCTATCAGGAAGTGAAATGAAGTATTACAGCATGCTGAACAGGATAAATGTGAAACTCCAGTTTTGATTAGTTTTGATCAGCTCGAGCTGGTCATTGATTCAAACACAGATAAAACTACTTGAGAAATTTCACATCAGATAGACATGTAGCAGAACACCAGCCATGTAAATTCAGAATCCTTCCAGCTCTCTCCCTGCAAAAGATAACATGGTTTAAGTGAACTCTCCCTAGCCTCTTGCCTCAATTTCCTTTGATCTCCCCCACTAAATGGGAACACAGGGAGACCTCGCTCTCCTCCTGTTTTGGCAGCTGGTTTTAGTTCTGGTGTTTGACTCTACCTGGCCTCCCCACCCTGGTAAAAAAAAAAACCTAAAACAAAATTTCCATGGTTTCGGCATCCAAAGCTCAGCACTTCTTGGTTGGCTAAGATACCCAGAGTCCCAAAACAGCAGCAGTGTATAAAACCACTCCGCTGCCAAGAGAAAATGGGGAAGACAATCACAGCAAGGCCAAGAGGCCTGCGCTTCCCTCTGCGCTGGTGGTGAGCAACCAGTCAGACACAAGCCACACTGCTGTGATTCTTACAGAAGATGGCTGTCGCTCTGGGAAATGTGAGAGTCTGCAGCCCAGGCCAACCTAAGAATGAGACCCACTTTTGTTTGTTCTGCTATGTGATTGGCTCAGCAGTGCAACACAACAGCACAGCAGCTAAAACAACCACAACAGAAATTGCCTCCATAAAACAAGAGGCCATAAAGTATGGACACAGCCCCTCAGTGAATACAGCACCTACTGTTGTTTCTGAATGGGCAGCACAAACTTCTTATATGCCTGCGTAAGGTACTGATTATCGGCATCAAGTGATTTCGGATCTACCAACACCTCTACAGTGTCTCCGGGGCTCCGCATATTGGCTAAATTACCTCTCTGGATCCTCCATGTCTAATAAACATTAACTGGGAACCATGATTAGCTTTTCATACCAACATATACCATATCGAGTACAGAGCAGAGAAGTACCTCTAAAACAATAATTAATGTTCCAGGAGCACACACACACATATATATTTATATATATATAATTATTTAAACAAATGATATAATCAGATAACTGCCAGAATTCCTTCAGCCAACAGTTTAAGGCTAATTACAAAGAAATAGTTTTCCTCGGAGACAGCCAGATGACAGGTTAAATATCTCTCTTTCATTTAATAAGTCAACAGGATTTAACGGAAAAAAATCAGAACACGAGAAAATAAATCAATTAATCTAAAGAGCGCTAACAAAGATAAGAGTAATATTGTACAAGCATATTTTTCTGGGGGCATGGATTCATAAACTTTTCAGCTCACAATGCTCAAAACGGGGAGGGGGGGGGGGTTGGGGGTTGGATTTATTGGTTGGTTCCAGTTACAGAAATCATCTTGTGACGCCCTCCCCCATTCTAGGGTATTCTCGGGTGCAGATCAGTTGCTTAACATTTTGGGACAAATGACAGCAAATTATGAGCAGGGAGGGACTGCAGTTCAGATAAGGAAGAATTTAGCAGGCCACAGACAGCTTCCTCACTGCCACAGAACAGCTTACTCATAAAATATGGAAAAACGGCAAGCGTGTTTGGGTTGCCTTGATCAGAAGAGAGACAGTCCTGCTGAGTTCTGTAGCGCTAATTTGTCATTTTTCAAGGGGCATTAATCATTGTAAGGGGGAAAGCATGGAGGGGGGGTAAATGATATTTCAGAAATCAGCTAATGGCTGAACCAGCTCTGCAATTAACAACACATCTCTGACTTAATGAGAAATCAAGGATCTGCAGATGGACAGGCAGGGCTGGGGTGGGAGGGGACAGTTAATTTTTGGAACCTGCAGGGAGTCCCAAGTTCTAGGAATCTATTATCATTTTCGCATTTTGTTCTTCTACTCAGGGGCGTAGCACCAAATTCTGGGCCCTATGCACAAACAGTGCCCATGACCCCCCCCCCCTCCCCAAAGAAAAAAAAAACCGCCTAATCACACAAGACTTCACTGGAATTTGGTTTAATCTGTAGAATGATTAAAAGCTATAACAGAAAATGTCACTAAAGGTAGCCTAACATCATAGGCCTGCATGAAAATTGAACACTTTTGAAACGGTGAAACTATTTTACCGCTGCGTTG
>JABFEB020000132.1:19966196-19977334 GCA_019775895.2 Stomatorhinus ivindoensis
ATCGTTGTGGTGTTCACACCACAGGAACTGAGCCTGATCGTTGTGGTGTTCACACCACAGGAACTGAGCCTGATCGTACTCCAGACTGGGTACTTTTCGCTCAAACATGAACTACTGCAAAGGTACTTGCAGTGACAGCTTGCTGATTAGTTGACCAAAAATACTGGCATGGAAGTGCAGAAAAAGACATTAGCAGAGCAAAAACTGAGCTGGCGGAAACACGAAAACATGGACACCTGAAAGTAACTGGAGCTACAAAAACCCTGCGTCAATAGAGCCTCGGGCTTGTAAACCGGGCCGGGTTCTGGAGTGGTGGTGTGAAATCGCCTATAGAGTGCATGTATGTTTAACATGAATCCCAGTAGCCTTGGGACAGCTCAGAGACAGAGAGTACAGGGTGAATTCAGCTTGAAGACGTTTGGGTCCAAAGCATCCAGGGGAGGCTGAACTGGATGCAGGCAGAGACTTTCTCTACTTCCACCTTAAGAAACTTCCTGTTTGGCTGCTTGTGCTGCCACCTGGTTGCAGCATTCCTTCCACTGGGGGGGGGGGGCATTGTAGCACACATGCATGATCAGACAAAGCACCCTCTAAGGACACCATTGGTCACCCAGAAGCACATGCCGGCACGGATCTTCTCTCTGTGACCGAAATGCCTAGCATACAATGCCATTAGCTACACAGGAAACTGAGGTGTGCAGGGTCAACACAGAGCTCCCGGCCTGGCAGTGCAGTGACAGATTTCATTCATTTATTTATTTTCAGTTCACTTCCCCTCAGCAGACTGAGCTGAAAGTGGAAGGGATGAGAGTCGGGCTTTGGGCCAGTTATAACTAGGGTTTTCAATTCAATAAAGTTCCCCCGAGATTCAAAGCAGTTTTATGAACTCATCTGGAAAAGGCTTTACATCCCCTCACTGGGGAAGGGGATGGGGGGGGGGGCACCCATATGTGACACAGGAAGTCAGCTGCTGGAGCTTTAGGCAGTTAGACAGCCCTGGGAGAAGCAGCACACCGAAGAGGGCTGAACAGCCAGCAGAGAGAGGGACCACAGACACGTCGTTGGGGGGGGGAGTTCCCCAGGGAAGCTTTTATTTATGGATTACTTTATTTAAGGAAATATACTACATACAACTGCTACATTGATGTGTTTCTGCAATGCAGGCTAATCTGCAAGATTTAATTATGAAAGTGAAGACATCGTCCACATTTGGCCTGACTCATGACGGAGCTGAGGACTGGGTCTACTTGCAAACTTCAGAAAGGCCCTCGCTCTCTCTCACACGCACACAAACACAAACCCACACATACAAAGAACACCAGAGCCTTACATCTCAAGATCTGAGATCTGAGATCTACTGCTGCGGAGCAGCACATAACGTTGGGATGAGGACACACGAAGCACAGCCGCGGCGATCTTTAGCGCAGAGCAGCGTGAAACAGTGATGGGCATTTCTTGGAAGCATAACTGAGGATATGTTGTGGCTGGAGGTTTTCCTTTCAACCTTCAGACTGTCCCTCTACAATTTCTCCCATATTGTCTTAGTCAGAACCAGACCTCACAGAAAGTTGGCCTTCGCCTCACAGGGCGAAACACTCGTAAAATGTCTCAAGGTCTTCTGGGCATTCAGCCTCTGCTCACTAAAATCACAGCCCCTTATATCAGGAGCTCATTCTGGCTGCTGGATCTCCTCAAGGTCCAGAAGCAGGACAGTTTGCCATTTCTAATTTAGACAGCATACTTGCGGGGAAAAAAGATTCTCATCTTCGAAACAACAGACCATGACAACGTGACAGGTGTCATCTCTCAAACTATAAACATCCATGAAGTGAACAATTTAATCACCTTACAATTGATAAAATATGGACCAAAAGCAGCTAACAGTACAGTAACTACAGTATTCCTGATCTACTTAATAAAGTCAAACACCTATAGGATTGCTGCTAGATTACTAAAATGAGATTTGGAGATACTACATTCTGAATTAAACCTCTATCTCGACAAGCTTCTGGTACAGGTAAAAACATACAAATTCTATATGCTTTCTACAAATAAATGGATTCCAGAATCTCTTGCTGTAAATGCTCTGAGACCCCAAAGCTTAAGTATAAACAGCTGAGGAAGATGGTGGAGCAGGAGCTAGCACTATCGTTCAGCAACTGTAGGGTTGCAGGTTTGAGCCCTGAATCCTCCTGACCCCATCAAAGTGTCCTTGAGCAAGACACTGAACCCCCAATTGCTCCCGGTATGCAGGTTGGCACCTTGCATGGCAGCCTCCGCTACCAGTGTGTGAATGAGAGGCATAATTTTAAAGCGCTTTGGAATAAAAGCGCTATATAAATGGAGTCCATTTACTATAAACAGGTCCATTCTAAACAGACTCATTTGTCAAAACCTTTCAGTATTTCAGCTTGTCCAGAGGCTCCCTCACGCTTGCCCAGCACGACCTTCCGCTGCGGTTCCTGGAAGCCAGGTTGGGATGACACATGTATATTAAATTCCACCAAACCTAGTTGTGATCGCTTGCCTGTTTTAACTTTACATGCACTGTTGTGTTGATAACGGGAACGATCTGATGAAGTGTCTGGCTCAGTGCCCATACAGTGTTTGGATTTGGATTATTAGTTTACACTCCAGACAAGACAGAATGTTTACCAGTAGATTTAAAGTCAAGCATGTCACCGTTAATTACACCATTTACCAAACTGCAGAGGTTTTTTTTAACTGTACAAAATAAGAACAACGCCTCTGAGGCCATACAAACACTCTGCAGAATCTGAATACAAAATGAAGTGCTCTGAATGCACCACAGCCCTCAAAATAAGCATAATGGAAAATGAATTCATGTCCTGAATATACTAGTAACGGTTGTAAATAGATTTCTTTAAATATAAAAATCTAGTTCTGAGCAAGAAGTATTATGCAAGCTTGAGACCTACAAGAACATTCAAACAAGAGCATTCAAAACTGTTCTGCTTCTATTGATTTTTAAAAGCTATTTAAAATTATATAGGACATGTGTTGAAGTGGTTATATCACATGACTTCTGACTAGAAGGCTGCGGTTACAAATATGAGTATATACATCTGCTTGCCCTTGAGAAAGACTGCAAACCTACATTCAGAAAATATCCCATAAATTCAACCAATAAAACGGTCAAAGCTGCTTTAAATGGACATGTCAGCCAAGCAAATAATTGCATTTAAACACAAACACACCTATGGTGTCTTAACGTTCATGAAAAATTCAAAATACTCTTTCAGTTCTATGGATCAAGTGTGTCTTTTTATTCCTGAATCTCGCTTTAACGAGAAGCGTTTGTTTTATGACCAGAGGTTCCTCCGAGGTCCCTGTTTACAGCTGCAGAGGCCAGTAAAAGTGTGACGAGAACATATCACATGACTAATAAGAGAAACAGAGCTGTGACCCACCACCGGGCAGACTGGCATGGGCAGAATGGGCAAAACAGGGCACAGGGCTGCCAACGAGGACCTAGAACCAGACAGCAGTGTCTGTTTGTCACCTTCCACCCTCCCGACACCCAGGTCACTTTGAAGAGCGATAGAAACCCTACAAGTAAGACCCATGCTTTCATCCCTCTGCACAGACTCCCCTTTGTCCGATGAGCGAGCAGTACTGGTGTCGTGGCCCAAACGGGTCCCCTCCGCCCGGCGGTGCGTGAAGGCTCTCCTTGCCATTTCTATCACCGACACAGCGAACCACTATCCCGACCTCCTGCGCAGAGCGTGCACGGAGGACGACAACAATCCCAAATCTTTATCTAGATGTTTTTAAAAAAAATAACCAAATTTAATACATCTTTGGCAAAAGAATGTCCATAATTCCCTTTCTTTTGTTTGCCATGCCTATTTCAGGCTTTGTATTGCAGTTATTAAACACGTAAGCACAAAAGACGATACTCTAGGGACTCCCAGCGGGGGGGTAACATTACAATACTAAGAGACTAGCAACTCACTCATCAAAACTACTTTGTTCCCCTTTGTAGCATCAGCCAATCAGCTGCTCAGGACCAATGGCAAGCTTTTCCTGGACTGGGCTGAGAGATGAAACTCCACCTCCTTTTCTCCTTTCCCTAACAACAGCATGCCTCCCTCTCTCTCTCCTTGCTCTCATAAACTGCTCATCGCTCACTCTTCCCTCTCAGTGTCCTTCGGTTTCAGGCAAAACTGGTCCTCTGCACCAGTGAAGCATTTTGCCCGACGGGGCCTTCTCCACGCTGCCGTTTGCTTTTCTTTACAGTCGGATGGTCCGTGACCACGACTAAGCAATTTCCTGTGCCCCTCTCCCCCCAAACTCACAAGAGTTCAACAATCCTCTGAATACGCCCCAACCCGATTTAACTTGCAGCACCCCTACTTTCTGGCGGAGGCTGAAGGTGGATAGCTTACATTTGATGTGCAGAAGGGAAACCGTACCACTGCAGCTCCAAGCCTGGGGTCCTTACTCTGACCTACTTTTTGAAACCTTTCTGAGAGCGAAGATGGGGAAGGAGGTCATTGAGCTTTGCCCCCCCCCTCAGCCCTTTTCTCTTTCACAGCTACAAGCTATTCTTCCTGTCGATCTGCATAGCAACAAGGAGAACCCCTTTAGGGAGTGACAAGGACCGAAAGGTCACAGGCAGCCGTACAGTTAGCTCTAAAAGCTGTGACACCCTACTAAGAAAGAACTGAAGGAGGTATGGAGAACATGTAAGGTGAAGACTGGGGGCCTCTTTAAACAGCATGAGGAGAAGCTGAGGACCACAACTCTGACGCTTTGACTGGCATAATGAAAAAGTCCATCTGAGAAAAAAAACCAAATTGCTCTCTCATTTTTGGTCATATTAATCTATGATTTAGTGACACTGACAAGTCTTACTTTAATTAAATACCAACACATTTCAGAAAACAATAACTCAAAAATTGCTGCATAAAATCCGGGCCAAGGTAGGCTAGGCATGTAACTTTGGGCTTGATGCCAAAGTCAAGTGAATCGCTGTGGATAAAATCCACAGAAGCCATCAAAGGATGTTAAGATAATCTGTGGAGCAACCAAAACAAGATCTCAGCATTAATAAGTATGTTAATTAATAAATATGTTAATTTGGAAGCCTCATGGTCATCTCAGACAGAAAACAGAACCCCAGTGGTTCTCGGCATGGTCCGGCGTGATCCGGCATGGTCTCAATGTCATCAAAAAGCCAGCAGCTGTGAGAATTTCAATAACAAGCCTGTGCATCATTCCAAGGCTCCCAATATTCAATAGCTAGCACTGACTGAAGGGTTCAGTCCGAAGTATAATTCCTCTTTATTTACAAACTCGATTCTTTACATTGTCATTTCCATGTAATTACTATTCACATCTAACAAAATTACATCAGAAAACCTGTAAAAGAGATGGTCACATATTACCTGTTTTCTCCATCAGGCATTTCTAGAGGAGTAGCCTTCCAACAAACCTTTAATCAATTTGCTATAATTTAAATATTTTTCTTTTCAGTGCCAACCATTACAGCCAGAAAATAAAATACACCAAAGCATCACACGTAAAAGCCGGATCCCACTTCTATAATGATGCACCTCAGTTGGGAACTCAACTGGGAGCACAGAATGAGGAATGGGACCAGCAAGGGGTGAAAACAACACGAGGTATGAATTCCTCATTACAAATGCCACTCAGGTTCGAGATGTCATAAGTCCAAAGTTTGGGAGCAAGTGACTGAAATCCAGTGAGGTTCTGCACCAAATCGAACCCACCAGTTGACACCTGAGGCACGGAAAAAACATTAAAAAAGCAGAGGCCTCGACAGATCAAAGACTCTGAAATGCAGACCCATGATGACCCTGAGGCAAGGAATTAGAACCAACGTTCTGGACAGTGTGATTATCGATTAATTTCGTTTGAAGAGTCCAAAGCTTTGTGATTACAATTTAACCAATTAAAATTTCATGTAGCCAAAGAAATTAACCTGTTTTAGCCTGAGATTTTACAAAGCTCTCTCACAACCTACCTACTGCTACCTGAGGACCTTCTTTTTTAATATTTGTATGATATTGATATATTTTATGTATGTTTGTCTCCTGTACTGTTTATATGATCACATTGCACTGTGTTTTTGTTATTATGTCTTATGTTTGATCTGTATCAACTTTGCCCAGTTGGAACATGCAGAGTAAGATTTTCATTGTATAGTGTAACTGGATGTTTTACCATGCATATGACAATAACCTTCTCATTCGGTGATGGAGTTGGCCATGACAGAAGCATTTGAGGCTAATGCAAATGATTCCAGAGTCTCACTGTGTCTGAAAAAATTATGCAAGAATCTATTTATGCAAGCCCATGAAGACTCACACTGGAAACATTTTAATGCCATCGTGAGTCAGTTACTAGCTTATTCAGAAGAGTCAGATAAAGTCCAGTGCACGTTTTTCACCACCTTAACTCCTAAGAAATAAAAACAAAGAGAGAGAAAAGCTAAGGCTCTAACCAGGACGGCCACCCACCCACAAACCCACTCAATGTCTCTTTAAAAAGAAAAACCTCAGTGACACAGTCATTTTTAGTTTACAGTAGGACACAGATCCAAGCGTGTGAGCCTGGACCGCAGCCACGGTTTCCTCGTTTTATTTGTGCACTGACATTCATGCAGGGGAATGATAGACCGACTTGCACCAACGGAGACCACCTCGTGATAGGTTCCCAAAGCCTAGTGAAAAAAGGTTCATGGGCAAAAGAAAAAAAAACAGTAAGTTAAATCATGCTGATCTATTCCAAGAGAGAGGCTTGGTATGCGGTTTAAGACAACTATACTGTTAGGACACGCATGAGCACCCTGAAACTGCAGTTACACTGCTTCAGCGGCAGAAGGTTTAATCACCGCAGGAGAATAGGGGGGTTTGGTAGGAGAGTCAGACCCTGGGACAGACTTCTTCAGATGGCAGGTTGTGAGCATTCTAGTGCAAGCACACAATCAGGCTGCAAGAGAAAATGTTAAAGGGCTGTGGTGAAGTTCTTTAGCAGTGCTAATGAAATCTCAATTAGTCATCTAACAGAGAAAAATTATATAGGGAAAACAGCAGTGTATCCCCCACAACACAGAAAAACATTACAGCTTCTTACTTCCCCATCTCCATTAATAAGCCAGGACTCAGAAATTCCATCTTCAAGGGCTTTGAAAAGACATGCTGCCATCATTGAGAATCAATCTTTGTATGACAGAGCTTTGAAATATTAATAACAGGTTCACTTAGAGAATGCCTCTCCGCAATTGTAATCGATTAGTCTGTGGGGGAAAAAAACATAAAATTTCTCCTCCCTAAACACGGCAAAGCAATATTACGGGCACTCCGGAGAGCGGTTGCACGAAGCTTCATATCCTGCAACAAAGGGGTGAAGTTTCATTACAACCGGAATTCACGCCAGATATTACGCAGACACTGGCTATCTAACTGGGGCATATCTGCCGCTCAACTCCGAGGCAGGATTATTGTCAGTTTGGCCCAATTTACTGTCTGGCTGCAGCTCAAGACAGACTGGCTGCTATTACTGTAGCGCCAGGCCAAACACAGAGGGCATTATGCAGAAAGCCCTCAGTTCACAGTTTAAAGCTCCAGCCCAAAGATGGTTTTATGTTTCTGTGACCAAACACTGTGCCGTCCATCGGCTGAGTATGGATCTGCGCTACAGGAGCACTGCCGCAGGATAGCGATTTTAGGGGGTGGTGCATTGCATGCACTGTGGGCCGTTTGCGTGGTGTGAGAAACAGGAGCCGGGGAGTCAATGCGCCGGAAATTTTATATGGCAAAGCTGTGGAATCGTGGCGAACACAGCTCTTAAACCCATTCTGAAAACACTGCGTCGACCCTCCAGTCCAATTTGATTCCGCCAACCGTGCTTGAAAAACACAGCAGAAACTGATCAGCGGGGTTGCCAATACATGTATCTGACGTGACACTCGCTTTCAGATTCCCACGCTCACGCAAGAAATCTTACGGCAAACCTGTATTATTCCGGTATACACCTAAAATTAGCTACATTAAAGGCGTTGGGGTAGTACGCAAACCCTACAGACTATTTACAATGTAATACAAATGTTACATACATGTAAATGTGTGTGCAGAATTGTCTCGAATTAAAGATCTCACTCTAGCTACCAGACGAAAGCTGGCGACCCTGCATCAGATTTAAAATGGTCTTGCACGTCGCACATTTGCGGAGCGACGTTAATCCTCACACCATGTTAGGAACTCGTGGGTGGATTGTGGGTCTAAAGTAAAATTTACCTGTCTTTACTGAAATGATACGGGGAGGGGGGTTGTCGAGTGCGAGCCGGAGAGGCGAGGAGATAAGATTACAAGTTACCTTCGAGGCAACAGATGAAATTGCACCAGGAAGCTGACAGCTGATACGCTAAAGGGCGAGGCTGACCGCGGAGTTCTCGCACACAATAAGCCCATCCCCCCCTAATCCCCGGCCCTGTGTAAGCGTCAGATGTAAACCAGATAGCTTGCCTTATATGAGTCTGCAGCCAAAAGCAAAAATACTATCTCCTATCGCTAATTCTTCGACTGGAAACAAATGCAATAACGCAGAAAAGATGCCAACACTTTCACTACCAAGAACTTCAAGCTGTTAGGAGACCATCTTAGAATATTAATTAAACAACAACATGGGAACTTCTAGATTTCAAGAGCTCTGGATGTAAGCAAAGATTGCTAAATGTATCTTCTAAAATTACAACGCCGCCACCTGCCTGACATTTAAAGTTCTTTTATTTTAGCCAGCACAGTAACGAAATAGTGCATCGTAAAAAGTATTTAATGAAAGCAATTAGAATACCATTGCATTTTCATAGGTTGACCTCCGCTGTCATTTTCTGTCACATTGGGATTTTGTGTGTGAGAGAGTGTTTGGATTGGGAAAAGTAATGGTGAAAAGCCTGACCCATTTTAGGACAAGAAACGCGATTGTGAAATAGGAGATAATGCGGGCTCGCGGGAAAGGCCAGCACGTGGGGGACTACAAAAGGGGCTAATTGCCCAGTCCTTTCCCTGCTCTGCACAGAACCATAAGGAAACCTCGTAAAATGTTTCACGTTGAGCTGGATTTACATTATTAGCCAGACGGACAGCGCGGAGCACAGTGATTTCCCGCGTTGAATAATTTATACTGCCGAGACAGAGGCACCCTACACGGAGGCAGAGTCACAGGGCTGCGCAGCCAATTTGTGACATAACAAGCCCCGACCGCAGCGCCTGTTATGAATCCGCTATTAGTCAGTCCTTTGTCAGATTTGAAAAAGTCCATTTAAGGCGCTGAGGAAAAGTGGTCCCTCAGCACATCTACAACACAATGCCCAGAAGACCATAACATTACAGTATATTTTCTTTATTCACTTACGGTGATGACTGAAATAACATCTTGTGAATTTTCCTCAAATTAAAGAGAATACTGTCAGGTATTGTAGTAGGCCTATTTATCTCAAATTAATGTTACAATATTTTTCGCGATCAACAAATCTTTCAAAATACATACAGTTGCTATGGTAAAATAACGATGAGTGGGAAATACTTCAAACAGAAATTCAGTGTTCAACAATGGATCCGCTCCAAATTTTAAAACGTTAAAAGAACTGAATGGAATCGGCAACGAAATATTTTTACTTTACAGCAACTTAGCGCCAGTGTGTTCTGCCTATGCGGTTACAGAAGATGGATGGATGGACGGTTTATTGAACTACTACTGGCAAT
Source organism: Stomatorhinus ivindoensis (assembly GCA_019775895.2). Classification (NCBI taxonomy): domain Eukaryota; kingdom Metazoa; phylum Chordata; class Actinopteri; order Osteoglossiformes; family Mormyridae; genus Stomatorhinus; species Stomatorhinus ivindoensis. Next base: position 19,975,949 of record JABFEB020000132.1, read on the forward strand.
ATATTTCTCAGTAGGACAAATAATGCGTATAATACCATCACATTTTAAAGCGTTTAATGAAAGACCTGGGGCCACTGGTTTCAAGGGGTGTATTTCTGTGACTATTTATGACGTCCACGTCTTATCCTAAAATATGCACAACATTTGACGATATAATGGTACATTAGTCTGCGCTGAGTTTGCGTTTCGCGTTGCATCACATTCCCGCATCTCCGTATAACAGAAAGAGCTGAGTCATTCAGCAAACGAAAAGAAAAATCATCAAAAAATCCGAATAATAAAGGTAATGAGATATCGATTTACGTAATTGAACTCATCTAATCAAAAGTCTTGTTAAAACTATCATTCTCAATGGTATTAATTTTAGATACTGTATTTTACATCATTATTTTTTCGCAGTGTCACTATTTTAATGCATGCACGTTCAACAGCTTAGTGGTTGATTTTGTTTCTGAATAATGTTTATTCCTGTCTTCGCTAATCACCTGAAACAATAAAGCGGCAAACAAACAAGTCTACCCCTCGTAAATTAAGGGAGCCCCACTGCATAGGCCTACCTTGAATTGAAACAAAAAGGAGAGGGGAAAACATTCGTCCAAAAATGAATACACTGCACTCAAAAGGAAACGGTAATCTTCACGAGACTGGTGTCCTAATATATTATGAGAACAGAAAAGTGCCACTGAAAAGTTGCTGTTTAACTGTGACCAAGACACAAAGGTTTATAAAATTGAAACTAAGGATCCCTGTGTGGTGACCTTACATGTGAGAAACACGTTATTATGCAGAATTTCATCTTAAGCAGGGTCTGTGTGTCTTGTTATTACAGCTTTTAATTCTGATTGTAAAAATATATTCTTGGTATTCTCGAACATAAATAAGCGTGCGCTGCAGTATGTGTGAATAATCCTTTGGGGACTCCTGTCAAATGGACGCCATTAGTGCATTTAAAAACACAAATGCTCATTTTAAGAAACTCGAAAAGTAGTGTTTGTAAGTCCGTCTGCCGCATTAAGGATCGTAAAAGTTAACAACTTTATTCTGCAACAGTAATTAACACTCCTAGAGCACTGTATAAAAACTGTCCCTAAAGTGTATGCATTTCACAAAAACGTTTTTAATGTTAGTTAAGGCTGTGGCAGAAGTGCGCTGGACTGCAGGAATGTCCCGTTTTGAAACTCGGCGCTCCTGACTGCCCTTGTGCATTTGTATCTCAGCATCTTTGCACAATTTGCACAAGGCCCTTCAACTTACGCACCTTGAATAAGTGAGCAATTACCATCAGCACCACCCCCACAACCCCCCCACCAAACACACACACACACACACACACGTACGCACATGTAGGGTAAACATATCCTTATGGGGACCGCTCATTCATTTCTA
>JABFEB020000132.1:19977434-19989093 GCA_019775895.2 Stomatorhinus ivindoensis
AAAAAAACGTATATTTATCACGTTATGGGGACATTGTGTCCCCATAAGGATAGGTATACCTGTTCGCACGCACACACGCACGCACGCACATACACACACACACACACACACACACACAAAGGGCCCCACCAACCCCGCCTTCCTCACCCACACATGCACTTCTCCCCTGCCTTAGTCTAACAACAAGTCTCATATTATTACCATTTCAGCATGCCACTATTTTGGGACACTGAAGAGCCCCCTCTGAATAGGCTGAAAGACACTCAATTCTCATGCAATGGCAGTTGCTATAGAAACAGGCCAGCCAGGCCCCCTGATGGATGCAAGGTGCTCTTTTTAAGTACTTCTTACTCACTATGGCAACTCTCTTTAAATTACTTTTAAATTCTAATTTGCAGGTATATTTCAGAAATTAGGTATTAATTAATGTTGCTACTCTAAAGAGTGAAAAACTACAGAAATGTGTCTGAGCTCATCCTACAGAAAGCAACTTTTGTATCTTGAAATAAAACAGAGGTTACTTCCCATTTTAACCTCAGAAATGTTGGCATCCACTTCGTGTTTAACACCCTACAGCTTCCTTTCTGAATGTGAAACTTTTATGTACACATCCATTGGCAGCAGGGTGTTTGATATGATTAAAGACAAGGGTATATGAATGAGGCTTATTGGGGTAGCAGGTGTGTCCACTGCAAGAATGTCTAGCTACTGTGTGTGATGGCATCCTTTTCTTCCTGCCACTGTTAAAAACAGCAAAAAGAACAATTCACAGTAGAGAAGCAGCAAATTGATGCAGGCAGAGCTTAAGCTGTCTTCACGTAGAAGCTCTAGGCAGCCCTGGAATGTGGCACTTGACAAGCAACCTTGTAGAGTTCACAGTTTGCAGATAACTGGAATGTGTCCAGCATTTGCTTTGGCAGGGCCAAAGAAAACAAACCCTTAAACAACCATGGCTGAAAAAGCAAAATCGCTCCTTAAGTTAATTTTTGAGCCGTAATGCTGAAAAAAAGCTGTACTTCTGTCATTAGAGCATTTATATATAACTATACGCAAGACAAAACAGTAAAGAATGATTCAGAAGCTGCTTCGGTGAGGGGGCTGCTGAATCAGTCCTCCATTTGCAATTAAAGCCCCTCTAAGACACTTGGTGAAAAGATGTACAGCTTCTCTGTTCATATGCATCGCCCACGGACGATTCGCAGCCCTCTGAGCTGGCCGCGTCGGACGATGAATAATGCCTCGTTGATAATGTATGAAAATGCACTTCGACTCCTTTAGCACAAAAAAACAAGCTGAGAGACGAGGCAGCGGATCAATACTTTCTTGCAGCGGATCTTGTCCTGTGCAGCGGCCCTGGTCTTTATTCAAAATGAACTCTTCGCCTCTGCCAAGGAATCCAAGTGCTTGCCTACACACGCTAACACAGGCAGCTACTGCATCTGCCAAACTGCGATGCCCATAATAATAATGATAATAATGATAATAAATTTCCAATGTTTCCAAGGATGAGTTATGAACCTCATATTAAAGTGAGAAGCACACAATATTTAAAATGTCATCCGAGTTTGTCTAAACATTAGATAAAAAGCATTTTTAGAACTCTGTCAGATCAGCACCTTATAAATATAGAAGACTTCTGAGAATAACACATTTAACATTAAAAACCTATTCTGACATGTTACTAAGTATGAAAATATACAAATCCCAGTCCCCAAGACAAGATCTGGGAATTGTGTATTTATGGACATGACCTGAATTTCAAACACTAAAATCAAGATTAATCATGCATATATATGTGTGGATAAAATACTCAAAAACTAAAACATTAACCTGTAAATAATAAGACAGACTGACTTGATTTATTGCCCTGGAAAGCACAAGTGGCAAAGACAAACCCACTGGTGCGTTGCTATCAATGAAGAGCTCATAAATTAAATGTCTTAGCCTGGGATACTAGGCTATACAACTGTATAAGTGAAAATTATTCATGAGTTAGAGATTACCTAAAATACCATTGTAACAGGAAGCAATATCAATGGACAGCCTGCTCCAGTTTCACCACAAAAAGCTCCAGACAGATGGTGATCCATTTCAGAAAGCTTTTCCTGCATGATCCTAACTTTCATGCTGGTACAGGAAAATCAGTGATTTGCAACATATAAGTTTGGGTACATTGGTCTGATGTCGAAAACTTTATTTTTTCCCTGATTCTTATGGAATGAACAGAATGACACCCCCTTTCAGTTTTACCCATGGTAATTTCCATTTTAACCATCATACAACTTGTGTGAAGTTACAACTTGTGTTTACATTTTTTACAATACCCAGCCAAGAACTAAATAACAAACAAACTCATTACAGTAAAAACACACTACATTAAAGAACTACAAGTCGTCTTTAATTTTCCAAGCATAAAGTGTCTTTTTGAAGTCATTGGGGACCTGGGCTGATAGGTGTATTCCCAGGTGAGTTCCCACTATTCTACGATTAAGAAAACCACAATCTACACTTCTAAAAAGAATTAAAAAACACACCAATATGTTTATGCTCTCATGGATATAACAGATAGCATACCTAGTACTCAAAGCAGGTTGTCCATCAGAATGGCCATAAGTCAGTTAATTATTCAAATTCATTATTTGAAGCTATCTTGTAAGAACAGAGGGATGCTAACTGCACAAGGGCTAAACGGAGGCCCAAGACCTTTTCAACTACTCAGTGGGATTCTGCGGGGCTTTTTGAGGGGCCGTTTCCTCTGCAGGGGTAAAACGTTTACTATAAGGCCTTGATCTTCAAGGCGTTACAAGAAGAGAGAAATTAAATGTGTTTATTTGGCTCCCTCGGGATCCTAGACAGATGCACCAGTGCCACCTCCCTCCCTCGTCTGTGTCCTGTCCATAAGCATAGCAGAAGCCTTCCTTAAACGCAATGTGTTCCTCAAACTAACAAGGGAGCTGTTGAAACAAGACATGTTAAAGAAAGAAGGAAAAAAAGATCTGCATTGTCATAGCAACATAGATCCCTAATTATTAATTATCATATTACTGTATGCATTACAACGACATTAGGCTCGTCGCTGAGTGCTAGGATTCCTCTTGAGGTTAGGCAATGCCAATAGTTGATATCTAAAGGGGAAATTACATAATGGGCCAATAGTCACCACATTGTTATAGAACAAACATAAACAAACAAAGGTAATAAAGGCACTGATTACAGCATTTTGAGGAAACAGAGTGAATAGCGGAGGAGCATTTGCTGGGCAACACAAAGTGGCTGTTTGAAACTGCAAAAAAGAGGGCTTCCCTTTACAGACCTATTTGTTGAATGTGATTTTTATCACCGTCCTGTACACACAAAGCACCCAGCCATGCTAATTATTTATCTTTAGATTTCTGGCTTAATACTGTTCTGAATGGAAGTGTAGTAATTCTCAAATTTCCCTTAAATAGCTAAATCACAGATGAACATGTACTGGAACTCATGATCCTACTTTAACTACAGCATAGACAACAAATTAGTACATGAAAAATCAAGATGTAAAGTATTTCTGTAACCAGTCAAACTAATTTTGTGCATTTGGTGCAACATTTCAGAAATGATTAATCTGTCTTCAGGAAAACAATACTTATCAAGCTAGATGTCCCATTAATTGTAAATCCCATGGCATAACTTTTTAGTTTCTTGCATTTCAATAATTACAAATTTCACATGTAAACAACACTGAACTGATTTTTTAAGAATGTGACTTTAATAAGCTATTTAAACACTATCATGGTTAAAATAACATTTCTACATGCAGTCTCCATAGTAAATTAGATACTGTAACATGAATTTAGAGAAACTGAAAACATTCTCACCCTGCTTGCAGTTAATTAAATTTTCATTGCTTAACAAGTGAAGGGTTGCCTATTTGCCTGCTTGATGTCGCTTTTGCATGTACACAAATCCTTACACAGGTGCACCAAGCCAAGATATTCAGGGTAAGCAAAACCAAACATTTTGAGCAGCACATTATGTATCTGATAAATGAATACACAAACCAGCTTGCCATAGACCATACGACACCAACTTCGCCTTGTAAATATTTGATCATTCACAATAACAATGGATTGCGTGAAGCTGGCCAAAAATCTTTTGTGAGCTCCCTGACTCCAATGATGTAGAGCGAAGGGATTGGTCATGCACACCAGCTGAAATAAAGACCACGTTACTGCTTTGCGCAACACCAGCTGTTTGTTTTTTGCAATAAGGAACGTAATGTGACTGCTGGGGGTATTGAAAAGGAAATGTTAATATGCTCTGTATGTCAGTACTTGTACAAATTTAGTATATTGTTCTGGTTTCTGATGAATAGCAGTAGCTATGATTTCATTACTTTTCCAAAGTGTATTCATACAAATTCTATATAATTTGTCATCAACATGGATGGCAGTCTAAATATGCACTGCGTATTTTACAAACAAAAAATTACATTGGTCCTCAGGATGTCAGTTATGTTGAATCAAACATTACAAATAATTACAATTAATTTTCTAAGAATAGAAAAATATAAGAATCAGAGTTTTCATTATTCTTTTATATATAACACGAAATGTCATACATTCACATTTATTATATTAATCAATGTTGTAATTAATAACTGCTAGAAGAAAAAAAGTTTTTCAATTTATGATATCCTGATGTCATGTACTGTTCTTTGACGGGAAAAAGTAGCTGGGAAAAAAGGTGGAAGCGTATTTCAATTTCCCACCATTTCTCACTTCCACTATATAACCAATTTACATATAGTATCTTTAAACTTTTTGTAGCTTAAATTATTACACTTTAACCTGTTGCTGTATAAGGCATTGCGATTACAACGCCAAAGAAAACTGGATCATATTATAAATTACTATTATTGATTATAATTTGTATAATTTCTATGAACTCGTTATTTTGGGCATAACTGAATACTGAGCAATGGGTTCTTTCACTATCCCAGCACCGTTACGGCTATTCGGGGTACAGCTTTGGGCACCGTGTTCTAGTTAATGAAAACTTATACAATGATTATACGTGAGAAATTAAACCACTTTTTAATTTTAAAAGCACCCTCGATCATGGGTTCATTACTAGCAGCCTATGTTCCTCGTAAACTAAGCATCTGGCTTCCCTTAAGTAAATACAAAGAAGCCATTAAAACACAAACAGGGGACATGGTGACTAAGGGTTAAACGCTAAATAAGGTTATACAGAAATGTGTGGAGGGACTCTTTGTTTAGCCTCCACATTCTTTAAATCCCCTTACGTTTAACTGCCCCCTCCTCCCAAAAAAATCGGCGAATCTGCCGATTTGGCTTCGAGTACTTGTGGGTTTAGTATAGCAGCTCCTTAATTTCTCCATTTTTTATCTTGAAAAGAAGAAAATGGATGGTGATCGCTCCCAACAACACGGACCTCTGCAATGCGACTGGAAATATAGGTGCCTATCCTAAAACATTTATTACATTTGTGTTCGATCAGATTCATTATTAAACGATTATGGGCCATGTGTTCTACAGCGACGAGTCCCTTAGAAAAGCAGATGCATCAGCATTTGAAAATGACCGTGAGCTGGGGGATATCCAAAGCCGTGCAAAGCAGCCCCCTGGCACCGCAATACCGTAGGAGGTCACAGGGAGACTTTCAAAACAAACAGAAAAACGCAATCATACATCCGCACACTATAGCACACAAGTCACTTCATCCATTTATCCAAACTTAAGACGTAATGCATGTGCAGGAAATGGTAAAAATCAAAATGTAAAATCCAGTGCCCATTTTCTCCATTCGCGGAAAGATCAAATATCCTGTGCGCCCCATTTGCGGGGCAGATTCATGAAAACGTTCAAACTCTTTCAACCAAAAAATATGGAAACTCTCCATCTGCAATGTTCACGCGATCTACGACTGCTGTTTGCACACTGATAACAATGTTAGCCGTGGTGTATTAATGAAACAATGTTATCTAGGAGCGGAACCCGGAAAAAGCCAGAGGCGATACATGGCTGTCTGTAGGACTATAACAGGAGCACGAAAACAAACAAAGCCATTTTTGTAAAATATATTTTGGGAATCGGTCTCATTTTTTATAAACTCAGCGTTTAGCCAAACTCGCTGCTATTTTGTAATGTCCTCGTAAAATGAGTCGAGCCATTTGCAGTTACCCACGATCGGCTATCAAATAAAGTAAAGGGCTGACTGCAGATTATATACGAGACTAAAACGAGCCACCAAAATCAGTGTTCATTTAAATACAATAGGTAACTATAGCATGCTCCCCGGTTACATATTTATATACTACACTATGACAGCGATTATCGATTTACCAATTGTGTTAATCAAATCTGCAGAATAAGTGATATACGAGCGGCCGGCATGAAAGTTAAATGCTTTGACATTAACCAGCAAAATCCGGCATACGAACTTGTTAAACGACAGCCAACTGAAGTCAATTTACCAACACTGTAAATATCCACTTACGTATTTCTTTTGAATAATATTCCTCTTCGGTCTTTCTTTGCTCATTATGCAATCCAACGTGTATTTGCTAAAATGAGAATCGCCACATGAATTTTTTGCTGTATTTTTCTTTCCTCTTGTCTGGATTGGCGTCAGAATATATAAACCTCCCGTAGCTATCAAGTGAAGTAAAAGAGCTTTAATTCCCTCTTCTGTATTCCTCCAAGCGATCTCGCCTGTAATTGTGTAGTATCCAGGTATGAAGAATGAAAAAATTAAAACATCATATCAAACTGGCATAACATTTTCATAATAACGTATAAGATTTCTCCCCCCCATTATTATCACAAAAAAACTCGAAATTTACTCTCCGGGCTCCATTGAAAAAGGACGAGTGTTATAAATATTATCAGCATGCAGTTGTAATTTACATCTTCAGGAAAGGGACTTAAACGTGACAAAATAAATAAAAGGCTCTGAGTCACGTTTTGGCTGGAGCCAGCAGATGATGAGCGCCGCTGCTGATCTGCTCTGAACCAGATTCTTTCTTCTAGTGTCTGGCTACCGTCAAGCTATCCGCTCTTTAAAAACAGCGAGCCGAAATATTGCCCCTCGAAACGTTGTGCGCAAATACACGGTGTAGCACGGTAGTCAGCGATGACGACGTACTCGTGGGTCACTACAGGAAACCCTAGAATATGGACTTAAAGAATAAAGTGTGCGCAATTAAATCACACAAGACGTGTTGTCATTTTATCAGATGAATTGCTATTTTCTGAATGTAACAACGGCAAAATACTACTATTACAACTAGCGCTATTGATAACATCCGCAATAATAATAATCATCATCATATAATAATAATATCATAGTAATTATGATCCATCATCCATCGAACCCCTTATCCTCGCAGGGGGCCTGGAGCATATCGCAGACAGCACGGGGCACAAGGCTGGGCTACACCCTAGACAGAATGTATTAGTGGTGGCAATGAACAGAATAAAAATAATAACAATATTATTTGTTATTAATATTGCTGATATTACTATTTTTAAATTATTCTTATTGCTAGTATTATTACATGTTAGTTGTTCCCATTAAATTATGAAAGAAATTGTATTGCAGTAGACTGTTAATGCATATGGCATTGAATGGGAGCAGATAATGTTTCTGCCCTAGAACATTCTCCTAGTAACACTATTCAGTACCACAGTGTTTTTGAAGGTTTTTTTGTAATCAAATTCAATTTCACAGTATTTGTTAAATACTAAAGACTACCTTTGTCCTCATTGTAGTATAATATACATAGGTGTACTCTCTCACATTTTCACATATCAACAATAACCTGGAGTTGTATACCTTTTATACAGCGTAAATCACTGACCTCCACAAACACCTCTAAAACCTGTTCTTAGAAATCTCTGATAAGGATACAGCTGTTTAAAATCCCAACTACCATCCTCAGCACACTCAAGCAGAGAAAGACTGTTTGTGGCATCACGAAAAACCTTAATGTTTCCTGTGTTATCATTCTTCTTCTGGCCAAAAATCCAGCGCACGGTCACAGTAAACCTGGAGCTAATGAAGCTCGGGATAAAAAAGAGGCACATCCAGTACGGGATGTCAGTCCATTGTGTGGTGTACATACAGCAGGAGACTCACAGACTCGATTCACTTAACCGGAATATGTTTTTCAACCATGAGTAAGAAACCCACAGTACCCAGAGTCCCCAGAGGAAACCTTTGCAATGCAGGGACAACATGAAAATTCACATGCGGGCAGTAGTGATTTAATGGTTAGGGAAGCACACTCGTAATTGAAAGATTGCAGGTTTGAGACCCCGACCAGCAAGGCACCCCTGAGGTACCTTGAACCCCCAAGCACTGCTCCCCGGGTGCTGAATTAGCTGTCCCCTGCTATGTCACGAAAGTCACATATGGGTTAAATGCAGAGGACACATTTTGTTGTGGTGTGTTAACAATGATCACTGATCACCTAATTATAAATTCAGTGATAGCCACTCTCACCCTTTCCTGTGTTGTATGAAAACTGATTATCACCCAACATTTGCTGGTAAAATTTTGTAGAATCTTTGAAAAGTCATGAAATATTCCAGCAGTGTCATGTTTGATACTATATTTGATACCATGATTAATCTAAGCTGAATCTGACTACCTAATATCAGTTTAAAGCATCTCTGATTACAGATGTGAGGTTTTAAAGCTGTACAAACACAGTGATTATTTAACTCTTCCCCCCCCCAACCACTTTAGACATGTTTATGGTCAATCTTTGTAAGCTTAGCCGAGCAGCACTTGTACCTTAAGTCGGCTCCGTGGCACATGCAAGCTTCTGATGACTTATCTACCTCAATTATTTTTTACTTTGGACAAAAATGTAAGTGCTGAAAAATGTAAAATAAAATCAGTCTGCTTCAAGAGCAGCAAACTTTCCATCTACCCTCCGTGGAGAACCTGCATAATCTAAAGGGCAGGGAAGCTGGCTGACAAGACTAATGTGGCTCTATGTCAACGTCAAAAGCAACCGACATATAAACAGGCCCTTTCCCAGAACAATCTTCCTGGTCAATACGCAACCCAAGGAAAATGTGCACCCTCCAGCTTTCAAAGTAACGATGAATTAACTACAGCTACAGAATCCAGCAATCACAAGCTACACCACAGTCAGCAGTAATTTGAAAGTCAATCATACAAATCATGTAAAACAACTATTTTTGTCAAAAAATTCACAGTGATACATTTTATTTGGTTATTTGCATGCATATATTTTAATCTTCTTAATCTTTGGTAAGGAATAAATAATAAGTTTAAATGTATGGTTGGGTCAAGAGAATAAGCATGTTGCTGTTGGTATACAGCAATTGAGGAATGTATTATGGTAGGTACAGGAGTAGGGCCTTTGACTGTGTGCCTAAGTACAGAAGTAGTACAAAGGCATGCATGTAAATTTGAGCAGAAGTACTCATCTCATTGGGGAAGCGTGTTCTTTGCTTTTGCAAAAGATGATCTATAAAATTTATTACTGGTTCAAATCCATTTTATACGGTATAAACATATGGAAGACTCGACAAACGTATAAAAGTTGCAAATGAATGGCAGCCTGCAGCTTACCTGCATTTGCTGTGTTTATGTACATATTGCATAAGGCTTTTATGCAGATGCCAAAAGTGGAAATATGAATGGGTTTGAAGTTGGGCAGACTCTTTAAATGTATTGGTAGTACATATTCCCCAGGCCTTGGTAATTCCATTCTGTGGTGGCTTTCAAATGCCAGTCCTTCTTTTCCTTTGCTCTTTATAGGACAATTTTCATATTCTCCATCCTTATTTGCAAGTAACAGCACAATAATTTGTATGCAAACTAACTGAATAATCAGCAAGTAGGTTAGCTGAGAATAAATAAGGGAAAAGGATGCAACGTATTTACAAGCTCAAATTAGCCTTGTAATAGCATGTGGGTCCTTTCAATTAGTGTAAGAAATAATGTAGCTCATGCAAAGCACAAATATCTTTTTGAAAAATTGCCCTAATATGCTGTGGGATTTGCAGTGTTATGGCTTTGTCGTTTTTTTTTGTGCCAAACTCCAGCTCAATACATAGTATTTTATCATAAGAATCATGATAAAGCTTCTATCTTAATTTGAAACATAAAGCAAAAAGTGACACCTGCAGTTTCAAGGTGGTGAAAGGTAAAAATAATGCGATATAATATCTCTGTTTACAAAAACAAAATTGATTGCTTTAGTGGCATTTGCAGCTGGGAATGTTTTTCGACATACACCGTTTTTTTACAAAGGTGGATAATTTAGACTTGGTTGTCTTAGGGATATTCAGTGAAAAAAATATATCAGAATTCACTGTAACTTTGTGGAATTGATGGACAGATTCATTACCAATGCATGGAAGTACACCCAGCGTAAACATTCTGCCTTTTTCCTGTCCTCTTCGACATCCATAGCAACATATTCTTATTATGATAATGTTCATTATCATTGGTCTCAATTAAAATATTCACATTTTAAAATCTGCTCCCTGTGGTGATAGGGATTTCTTAGTAGCGTCATTAGGATATTTTAATTGCATTGTGATTTCTCTCCTCACCCATTTACACCCAATCAGTATTGTTAGTCCATTACTGCACATGACAATAAATAAAATGCAATGATGCTGTCCAATAACACAAAGGTGTCCTGAGTAGCCATCCGTGAACCAGATTCCCAATTTGCAGCTCATCTGCCACTGGGGGGTTAGGGGGGTTAGGGTTAGGGTTAGGGGGGTACAGGACATGTCCCTGTGCCTGGTATGTCACATGCTTTGCACGGAGCACAGACAGTTTTCCAAGGAAGAGTTGAAGTTTTTCAGAATGGAACCCTGTGGGCTGTTTAGCATGTGTGTCATTTTCTGAAGGTCAGCACAAGATGAAATAAAGCGAATCTCTCTACCAAAAGAGCAACTTCTCAGAACCAATATATAAAACCAGGTGGAAACTGTAGGTTGACTGTAAATACTTTTAATCACAGATTCCTTGGCTTGGCTACACTGTCCAGTTCCATCTGGCCAGATGTTCCATGCAATACTGGACCAAATGGCGTTGTGTAGCATTTGTCAGTCTGGGTGCAATTCTTCATATTACTGTAATAATCAGTTTTCAGCTGCTAACTGCTTATCCAGTGATGCAGAACCCATGCTATAGAGGATAAAGCTTAAGAAAGAGCACAGACTGAATGTGACAGGGAGCCTCTAAACCACAGATGCATTCAGTCAGGGGCAATGAGGGGCATGAACTGGACCATAAGAAAAATGTCAGGATGAGAACAAGAGCACGCGGACTCCACAGATTGACAGCTGAGGTCAGATTTGAACCCACGACACTAACCACTGACCCACCAGCATCATTGGTGCCACAAATGTATGTAATTTCTTATGGGTTAGGGTTAGGGTTAAAGAGGCCTTCTACCATCCACACATTCCGGTAATATAAAGCGTAACAAAGTAATACCCAGAATTATAACCAAACCTAGTAGGTAAAATATATTCAAGGGAATGGTTGTAGAGTAGGAGCTATACTGTCTCAGTGTAAACAGGTGTCATACCCTGCCCGTTCCAGCCTCATGTGCCACGCCCCCCTTGCTCCTCATGTGCGAATCCTGATTGTAATC
>JABFEB020000132.1:19989193-20010218 GCA_019775895.2 Stomatorhinus ivindoensis
GATAATCCTGCCTCAAGTCCTCTTGCCTGCCCGACGCTGCACGCATCCAGGCACGCTGCTTTACCCGCTCGTGACAACAGGGTGTATAATAGACAAACATTAAAAGCCTGGCCAGTATTCTTATTCAAACTAAAATTCTCCAACAACATAACCCATGTTATGACCACTTAATATCGTAATCCGTCTCTATAAAAACCTTTAAATAACAGCTGTAAACTGGTTTAGCTTCATCATGTGCAAGGAAATTCTTGTCTTAGGAAACATATGACTCATTATGGTGATAATACTCGGAAATGCATATCTGTGGACTCGCATGGTTTAACGTACCATGCAGGAAGGGTAACCTCGTAAACGTGTCCCACAAAGAGTGGAGGAGGCTAACTTGGGTATAAATCAGCGTCTTCAATGAAGGATGATCATAGCAAGGATTAGCACATGCTCATTGCCTAGTTTAACAGTGTGTAAAACACAAATGCTGTATCAGCAGATGATAATACCTGAATTTGCAAAAAACAGTTACACCATTTTTATCCCTCCTGTGTTTGCTTTGGTGCTTATTGCATTGTAGAATGCAAAAACACAGTGTGTCTGCCTGTTGTACTAAAACGTGAATTTTATAAAAACCACTTGCATAATCATGCTTACATACTGGCAGTAGACAAAGTAACCGGAATGATGTATCTACGTCAGCTTCAGATCATCTTTGAGCCTATTTGGAATTCTCTAATACACATTATCTGCTGTGTAGTGCAATAATGGACGAGAAGCCTACAATTGTTTAATTTATGAAAGAGTTAGAGATATACTTTGTTCTCCAGAACACCACATAAAAGATGGAAGGTGTTTGACGTGTTCCTGATGTTCATGTAATTGATTGCTGAATTTTAATCCTAATCAAAATCTTACATATTGAAAATAAAGTGTAGTAATACCTACTGAGGAGTACATCTTGAAACAGAGAAAAATTAAAGCACAGGATGCAAAGAAGTATTCCATTTTTATTTGACCTAAGGAAGGCAAATGTATGGTTTGCTTCTGAGTTTCACTAAACGCTGCTACCCACAAATTAGTTCTCCTACGTAGAAACACATACCTCCTGCCGCCCTTTCATGGTCATTTTATTCTACTTATCCATCTTGGATGGAAAAAAACAAGCTGACCAGTTAAGCTGGTTAAACTGGTTGACCAATTTATGATAGGTGACCTGCTTAAGGTATGTTTTTGCATGTTGGCTTGAAGGTTTAGCTCATAATTCCAACTTATGATAGTTATTCTAGCTGGTTTAGCTGGTCATGCCAGCATGTCCATCTTGTTAGTCTGGCCAGACCAGCATGACCAACTGGTAACCCGACCAGCTAAACCATCAAAGAGCAGCAGGAGGTAGGACATTGCCATCTAAGACAGGGGTGGGGAAGCTGTTCCATGGAGGGTTGTGGTGGGTGTGGGGTTTTCCTCTCAATCAGCCACACCTGCCCTCCATGGAACAGCTTCCCCAGCCCTGATCTAAGACCATTTTAGACCAGCTAATACCAGCTACCAGCATAAGCTGGTTTTCAGCTGATTTTTTTTAGCAGGAATAGTTCATATATATTTGATTTCATTTAACTTTTATCTCTTCAGCTTTGGAAAAGAGGCAATGTTTGGAATGAGACACTATTTTCATGTGCATCATCTTTATATTGGAAGACCAGTATTGTTCCATTTTGCTTTAGGACCCTATTGTAGGAGTTCCGGCCTACTCAACTTGGATTTAAGCTGCCCAAATATCATTCATCTCTGGACAGCTTCATCAGATAATTCGCTGGAAATAATTTTTGGAAAGAAAAGGAAGTATATCTCCAAAGATAAAACAAAAATAAATAAATAAATAAATAACTTAATGAATGGTGTGCGAGTGTGCCCTGCGATCGGCTGGCCCATCGCCCTGCCTCGTGCCCGTAGCTTCTGTGAGAGGCTCCGGACCCCCACAACCCAGGAGGATAAGCAGGTTGGAAAATAGATGGGTGGATGGATGGATGGATAGATGGATGAATAGAAATTACTTAATGGTTCAAATATTATGAACATCTGATACTATGCTAAAACTATGCATTGAATTATTGTGATATTGCAGCAAGGAGGGAAACAGGGGAAAAATCCACTCAGTTGGATTTTTTTTCTTATTTTTCTTTCTTTTAGGCATGATAATTATTGTTGACACTCTGGACAGCACAAGTAATTACACGCACAGCTCCTCCAAGGATTATTTTTGACTTGAACATCATATAATTGGATATTTTTAGTAGTAAATTGGTTCAAGTGTTTTACATTGTATTGTAATTTACTTGCAAAAGCCTGTCATTTTGATCATTTTCACTTCTTACTGTTCATTTGCAGTTTTTTACAGCAAAACTTTGTGAGATTTGTAAATATACTTCTAAAGTTTGATGTGTGTGCATATATAAAATAAAACGGTTTGCTGGTGAACCTCACCATGTGATCCCAGATCCTGTTTCATTTATAACAAGGCCCACTTTCACACACACGCACACACACACACACACACACACACACACATATAGTGGGCCTTGTTAGAAATGAAACAGGATCTGGGATCACATGGTGAGGCTCACCAGCAAACCGTTTTATTTCACCCGAAAAGCCGCATTCCATGTAGGCTCCAGAGCCGAGATATGGATCAGGTGTCAGCTGTTAGAAAAACCTTACCATGTGAAGGCAGCGAAGAACCTGCCAAGATCACTGGAGAAGATGGACAATTCCCACCATGGGAATAAATTGTTGCCCAAATTGTCATGGTTAGGGTGGAGTAGGGACCATATTGTTTTTTATCCATGCAGGTTATTAAAATTCTTCCTTGTTTATGAGTAGGTAGCTCTTATATCTGTTTTCTGGAAATCATCCCTAGAATGGCTTATAAATAATTTTTCTATATTTCATAATATAATAAGGGTACACAGTCCAAACCATCATCATGAATATGATTTCCTCAATAATACTGAAGTCTGGGCTTCCCTGCTTAGACTGCTGCCCCCGCGACCCGACCTCGGATGAGTGGTAGATGATGGATGGATGGATGGACTGAGTCACACTTTCTGTACGTTATAATAATTAGTATATTGTGCTGTGGAATTGTGTTATCACAGCTCATTTCTTTACAGAAATCCTAATTTAGGTACATTCTGACCCTACAGCACCCCAGCCTTATCCTGAATGAGTAGATAACAGTGTTTTTCCCCTCCAAGAGTCCTAAGGAATATGTCTTTCATATCTATCTAATCTTGAGGAATACAGATTAATGAACGTCCAAAAAGTCATCATAAAATGTAATTCGGTATTCAATGGTTTGGTAGACTAATTAATGCTCCAAAGTCTGTGTTCAGAGAAGAGTCAGACTCCAAGTATCTTTAAAAAATTATAATAAAGGTGCTCCTATGAAACAATGAAACTTGTGTTTCAATGGTTAAATCTATTAAAATTCTAAAAACCCAAAAGGCAATTTCAGATCTTCACAGAGCATTTTATTCAAGAATAAGCGCTGTTATTCAGACATCCGAATTTGCTAATAGTCATATAATATACAAATAAATAGCCTGATGTCAAAATCAATGCACAGAGCTAAATTGACTATTTGATTCTTATTGACCAGCATTACTGGCAGCATTCCTTTCTGCTCTGCCATTTTCCCAACAGATAAAGGTTCAGTTCTTTAAGAATACTTGTGAATCAAAAAGCTAAATACCACCACGTAGCAGAGGATTTGTTCACATCAGGCTTTTATTACTTACTGGAAAAAAAGCTTTTAATACTGAAGAACAATGACCATGAGAGGCATAAATATCACAAGGAGCATCGCTAAAGTATTTTCATATGATGTTACTCTTTTTGACATTTTATATATTCAGTG
The DNA here is from genome assembly GCA_019775895.2 of Stomatorhinus ivindoensis. Lineage (NCBI taxonomy): Eukaryota > Metazoa > Chordata > Actinopteri > Osteoglossiformes > Mormyridae > Stomatorhinus > Stomatorhinus ivindoensis. The sequence goes on from JABFEB020000132.1 coordinate 19,993,098, forward strand.
GATGTTTTTATCTGAAGGGATGTACAATTGAGAGAGCAAGGTTTGCCAGACCCTGAGGAAACTCGGGTTAAAGGCCTTGCTCACGGGCCCAATGGTGAAGTCACTGTTGACCGTGGGATTTGAACTGTCGTCTTTCAATGACTGCCACAGAGTCCTAACTTACGGAGCCCCCCCCACATGCTTTACTTTTCTAGTAATCAAAATATAATCTGAGCCAAAACTAGTAAAGGGACCAGCAAAGGAAACTACGAGTCACTGAAAGACACTGTGAAAGCATGACCTTGCCCTCTGTGAGAATCTATGAATATAACAGTGTCCCAGTCAGCATTTATGTAAAAGGTACATGCAGCAATGTTTGTGGAAAGAATGATCAAAACTGGCATTAATAGTAATAGCAAGGAGAATAAGACTGCTAAATTACCTTGCTATAGATAGATAGATAGATAGATAGATTGATTGATTGATAGATAGATACTTTTCTTAATCACAAAGAAAATGTACACACCCATTACCTCAAAAACACAATGATAGATACAATAATACAGTAATAAAATGAAACATAAGGATTGCACATGTAGAGGATGCATGATACATTGAAGCAGCTGTACAGGTCAAAATGATTATCTGCACAGACAATAATAATACATTATATATATATATGATTAATTATTTATAATTAATTTGGCAAAATAACTGCTCACGCCAGGTGACTGCAGACACCAAACGCAGTAAAGACACAGCGCTTGTACTTGCAAAGTACAACATATTTATGATATAGATCATTCATCAGGCCTTCATCCATCGCAAACTTTTTTTTTTTGCGGCCATATGGACCTTTACATGCGCCACAAGAAGGAACCCAGCGCCGTATTTGCGTGGAACCGTCTACCGCCTCTGAGCAGCATATGAAAGCAGGCACGTGATTGGCCGGTAGCAAACCGGGTTCCCCGCACTGAGAGCGTGGCCTGTCATTGGGTACAGGTCTGCTGCGGCACTGACTCAGGGCACAAGGCGGGCCGCCAAAGTGGGGCCTACTTCACAATTGCTGGAGGTTACCGCCAGCTTGGAGTGGCACCATTTACCACGCAGCTCGTGGTGTCATTGGTGATTTAAGTTATTCCTCCATCTTTTCTTCTTTTCATTTGATCCTGACTGACAGTGACGGGCTTCTTTCCACCTCCTTTAATTTGAACTGGACAGTCTTCAAAGTTAACAAATAAAAGAAAAACCAAAGGTTTACAGTTTATGTGGTTGTTTCAAACACGATGTAAATCCCAGCCGCTTTTGCAGGATGGCTGGAACAGAGGCTTTGGCAGCAAATTAACCGCACGTCTGGTCTGTTCATCTGCCTGGGGGGCGGGGGGATGCTCGCTTGGGTCTGAGTCAGGCCTGTTAAATGGGCTGATTGGCGCCGGTGCTGAAGTCACTAAACCATCACAGCCTCTGATACAAAGCATGCCACCCCTCGCCATGGCTTATTCCCAACTGCAGTTGTTAGCAGCGTATATCATGTCTATAAGATAATTTAATTTAATGTTTAATTAATATAATATGTTGGGAATTTAAGATATTAGAAACTGGGAAATAAAATTTTACTTATGACTGGAAAGTCATTTCACTATTTAACTCATTAGGTATTAATAAATCTTAGTTTGTGTGGTATAATTTTCTCTTGTTCCAATTCGGCTGATAATGTACTGTAGTGTGTAAGTCGTTTATGTAACATTTTTAGCAATGTCATTTTATGATTGCTATAATAGTTCAGTTCTGGTTATTAATGTGTATGGCTGCAGAATTTTATGTTTTTGTGCTTCTCTTATTAATTACCCGAGATAGATGTGCGGGAGCTGAACATGTAATCTGCTTAATATAAAAAATGGAAAAGTTATATGCTTCAGAAAGTCTCCAAAAACCACATAAAGCTGATAGCAGAACCAGCTGTGAAATGGAGTTGGATGATTAGATAGTCGAAAAGCTGTTGTCTGGTGATCAAAGTGTTTTTAGACAATGTGTATATGCATGTATATTATGTACATAAAAGGTACAAATCGATCTCCAGATCAAAGAATGTAAGAGGGAGAGTCCTCATAATGTTACATCACCACACAGACCAGACCTTCATTGAAACCATGTGTAACCGACATTTGGATAGGACACTGCGATGATGTACATACCGCAGATGATCAGAAGCTGAAAAACGCTGTTGCCCCGGCGATTTAGTATCCACAACGAAGATCACCTTGCCTTGATATAGTCCAAGGATCCTCAAATACCTTCCGACTTATGGTGCTGGCTAATTGATTTGCTCTTATGGATGATGTATGGTTTCAAGTAGATTTACTGGGGATGGATATGTAATGCTGTTTTTATACAGTAATTTGATTAATTTGATATTATCTACTATGGGTACTCCAATATGTCAACCACTGGTATTTTAAAGATCCAGTGGACTGCAGTCAAGAATATATTCCACAATGCAAAAGATTTCATTTTACAGAAATGCCGCTGTATCTTTAAAAAAAATAGCTGGTTATATATATATATATATATATGGAGAAAAGCTGTTGGGGGAAATTTCCGGAGACTCGATGTCAAAACCCATGTGGTGTGTTTTAACTGCCAGGATATCTGTAACAGTAACAACAAGCATGCACCATAGACACTGAATCACATTTTACAAATTATAAAACTTAACTCGGACCACTTACTTATTCAAACTGACATCTTTATTTAGAAAATCCCTGAGCGGGAATTCTGGTTGTTAAGCATTGCAATTTCTTTTTTCCTTTGCCATGATTAATCAGAGCAAGAATGTGAATCTCAGTCTGATCACCGTTTCTGCCAGTGAACAACAGTGCTGTTCCATCAGTTACAAAAAATAAGGATAAGAATCTTTCTCTAGTACCTCCATATAAAATACACACCATTCATGGGCACACAATTCATGGGCAAGTTAGAGACACCAATACACCTAAACCACATGTGTTTGGACTGTGGGAGCATTCTGAGATGGGCAGAACATGCAAACTCCACACACAGATCTGGGAATGGGACCGTCTGTCCCTGAAGGTATGAGCATACAGCACCACTCGTTGAACCTCTGCATTGCCCGAGGTGAACTTGTCTAACAATGACTTCAAAAGGACTGCTAGCATTTCACTGGTGCTGCTTTACGGGCATTTCGCTATTACATGTTTAATGACGTACAATGAGGGCACTAAGATGTGCAATACTTGCACATTACTGAAAGAGCACTAATGCAGTCATTAATGTGACTCTGCTGATGGCTGATAAACTCTAGAGCATTATTGTGTGCACATTGAGCAGTAAAACAATAACAGACCGTCTGCACCGTTGATGGAACACGCAAAGTGTGACACATTTAGGGAATATCTCTGATATATTGTATGGGATGACTTAAGGCCAAATCTGGGATTCTTTTAGGATTATGTTGAGCTGCTCTGTGTGATTATCCAAGGATTACTTCTAAAAATACGTTTAACAAAGAGGGGGGCAGGGCTTGGCCCCTGAAAACGGGCAACAGTTCCATTTAATACATCCATGCACACATGAACACATACTTATGTACATTTATTTATAAAGGACATCAAGTCACTCTTGCTGTGAGAATAGATATGAATGAATTACTTTTGTCCACTGTTTTGTTTTAGGCAACTTTACTAGATTTGATAGATATGAAACCGTACACTATTTTTTCCTTTAACCTTTGAATATCAGCTATAAAGTACAAACACTATAGTATTGTTTTCAGATTAGGTTAAGAATGAGTATTTAGAGTGTAAGATGTTCACAGCTGCTACTGTACCTCTCCATGAGGGATCTGATACTGCTCCCCTTTTTATGTCACAGTTCCTGATGGCTCTTTAACCACCACGCCCCCTGCCAGATACTGTTATAATATGCTGTTATAATATGTATAAACCAAGCAGCATAACTACACTGTAGTGGTGCCATTTGAATACTGAGAGGTTATGTTGCGTTGTTCAGATCTTCCTTCAGAAACGCGAGGCAGATGCGACTCGCAAAACTCTGCATTAAGTGCTATGTAAACATTATAATTTGCTAGTGCACTTAACCATAAATAACCAAATGTCAGATGAAATTTGGGGAGTGAATGCATGGCTGCTTTGTTGTGTAGACATCTTTCATGTTCAATTAAGTAAGGGGATTAAACAGGCAACATTCCTTTGCCATGACACTAGTGGGGAGGGTGTTTAATTCCATGTCTTCCAGGGCTTCTAATGTCTGTGCACATCCCCTTCATTCTTCTTTTGAAAGCATAGACTGTGCACCAAGACCTGAGTCATCCCTCACCCACAAGCAAAATCTCCACAGGCAGCAGGATAAATGACAACAAATGCGATTTGTTACACTCCTCCACATTGTAAACCAAGCAAGAAAACAAGGTGGCTGCATTTCTCCTTATTTAAAAAAAGCCTTGTCTTTCTTTCAGAGCAGTCTCCTCACAAGTCTGCTGTTCGAGCCTCGTTAACATTTTTCTGTTGTGGGCTCAGTTCCCCGTCTCAAAGAAAAACATTCGCGCCAGGCAACGCATAAGCGGCTGTGCCGGCTGTGCAGGGCACAGAGTTTTAGGAGGTCCGCTTCAGCGATGTGGCCCCCTTTTGTGTAGCTAATTTTCCTGCTTTTGTAGCGCCTGGGGCAACACACAGGAGCAATATTATCTCTTACCATTTAGTTTGGAGCTGGGGGCAGATGGGTTGGGTTTAATTGGAACAGGGTTATAAATAAGCTGAATCGGTATCAGGGGCAAAACACAGCAAGTGTTCCCATTCCGCACTTCATGGTCTCCCAAGCCAGAGTTATAATTGCCAAGAGCATAAAAAGCCAGTCAAGGCTGGATTTCATTTAGACATGACTGCAAGAAGAACTCAAAGTCAGAGCTGTTATCACTTGGGTATTATTAGTGGTTCTCAGCTGGAGGTTGGAAATGGAGGGGGGGGGGTGGCTTGTGGATTTTTAAAGATAGACACAAATGCTAAAATACAGATACATGTGCCGCTTCCGTCTGAACTTTTTCCACTTGTAGCTGAAAAAAAACAGCAGAGTGATGTTACTTCGGTAATAGTCATCGGTTTTGGAAAAACTCTGGCTTCTAAATAGCCTGAAGAGTACAGAACATACAGTGAAATATGGCAGTGGCATTGAGGCAGTACGATTAGTGTTGGGGAAGTTATTCACAAAATTAATCCATTACTGACAGAGGTGGACAGTTGAGGTGCAGAAAGTACAAATCCAGACCAAAGTTATGTTTCAACAACTGGTTGAAAAAGAAGAGTCTCAATTACAATATAGTGAACTAGTTGGTTGTATCACAACCTTGGTCTGGATTTGTACCTTCTGGACCTGAACTTTCTAGTAAGGAACTTAAATAGTAAGGAACTTAAATATCTTTTTAACCTGAAAAAAATAGCTTTCATGCAGGGTGACTTAGGAAAAATAAAGGAGCTGACAAAGGACATTAGACGATTAATAAAAAAAGCCTAATTGAGTTATAAAGATAAGTTTGAGGAGAAACTGAAGACTGGTAATGCTAGAGATGCACGGCAAGGACTGAACAAAATGATGGGGAGGGAGCAGAGGGACCATGCAGTGTGACGACCGCACCCACCTTGCAAATAATTTAAATATATTCTTGTCACGATGCGGGGAAAGCAGCATGCCTGGATGCGTGCGGCGTCGGGCAAGAAGAACGGTAAAAGGCAGGAATATCCAAAAACGGGGTTTATTCTACACGGACACGGGAAAATGCCACAAAACATCACAATGACTGATCTGACCACACTCACGGAGACGCGGACTAAATACGTAACAAACAGGACGAAAACAGGTGATCAGACGCATTGACAACAGGTGATTTCCATTGGGAGCTTGCACATGAGGAGCAGGGGGCGTGGCAACATGAGGCTGGAACGAGTGGATCATGACATATTCTACTCCAGATCTGATAAGCGTGATTTTAGGAATGAGTGTGATGCTGTTTGCTCTAGACTCACCTCTGACCCAATGATTATTCAGGAGGAAAGAGTGATCACTATACCGCAAAAGGTTAATCATCGCAAAGCCCCAGGTCCAGACGTGCTCAAAGGGAGGGTCTTAAAGGAATTTGCAGTCCAACTGGCACCAGCTGTCACAAAAATATTTCAGCAGTTTCTGGACTCTTACTTTTATCACCGGGCCTAGAAGACGGCAAACATTATACCTGTAGCAAAAACTCAGTATGCAAAAACAAATAATGACTTTAGAGCCATTGCTGGAGCGCTTTGTTCGGGATGAACTGACCTGCCAGGTAGCGGGATCACTGGACCCCATACAATTTGCCTGTTGAAACAACAGAGGGGCGGAGGATGCGACACTCACCCTGCTAAATGGTATTTACAGTCATCTGGACAAACCCAACACTCATGCTCGTACTATTTTCCTGGATTTTTCCTCAGTCCAGCAACACCTCCTCCTTGGGTGCCTTTGTGACCTGAAAGTTAGCGGTGGCCTCATCCTTTTCATCGGGGAATTCCTGAGACAACAACCCCAGTGAGTCTGTATTAGGAACTGTCTCTCTAATGCTCTTATCCTGAACACAGGTGTTCCTCAAGGATGTGTACTATCTCCCTTGCTTTTTTCCCTATATACAAATGAAATTCAGTGTAACAGCAGTCACTTTTCCCTCATTAAGTATGCAGATGACACGGCCTTAGTCGCCTGCCTTTGGACTTAAACAGCTCTCTCTACCTTCAGTATATCTATACCCTGGCTTCGTGGTTTGATAGCAGCTTTCTGGACCTCAGTGTTAACAAAACCAAGGAGATGTGGCTGGTGAGCAGCAAGAAAGGAGGTAATCAGAATGCTGTGGCCACCTTCAAGCCAATTAGTGTGAAGGGTCAGGAAGTGGAGCAAGTCACCGAATTCAAATACCTTGGGACAATGATAGACAAGCAGCTAAATTTCCAAAACCATGTGGATTATGTGTACAAGAAAAGAAGAGCGTCTGTCTCTTCTGAGGAAACTCAGGAGTTTTAACACCAGCCAGCGCACAATATCTGGGATTTACAAATCACTGACTGAGAGTGTGCTGACATTTAACATAGTGTCATGGTATGGGCAACTCTCGGTTAAACAAAAGAACAAATTGGCACAAATCTGGGGAAATCTGGAAAATTAGTAACAGGCCGGGAAAAGCACTGGACACAAACAATATCAACTCTCCCACTTGTACTCACAGATTTTGACAAAAAAGGCACAACAGGTTTAGCAAGATTTTACTCACCCACTTCATTGTGTCTTCCAATTATTGCCATCAGGCAGTAGACTTGTAGTCCCAATAGTCAAGAAAAAAGGCTACAAGCGGTCATTTGTTCCTTGAGCTGCAACTGGAAAATTAGTAACAGGCCGGGAAAAGCACTGGACACAAACAATATCAACTCTCCCACTTGTACTCACAGATTTTGACAAAAAAGGCACAACAGGTTTAGCAAGATTTTACTCACCCACTTCATTGTGTCTTCCAATTATTGCCATCAGGCAGTAGACTTGTAGTCCCAATAGTCAAGAAAAAAGGCTACAAGCGGTCATTTGTTCCTTGAGCTGCAACCATCCTTAACAAAGACTTTTTCCAGATACTTTTATTATACTGGTATCTTATGTATTTTGTTTTTAATCTATTCATTTATGAGTATATTTAGACTCTCTTGCATACTAGTTAAGTTAATGTTATGTTAATGAGTTTAATACAAATTGTTTGATGGCCTGCTAAGGGATGAAGGGACCAGATGATTACAAAAGGAACGTTACTAATGAAACATAATCATTTCCCACAAACATCCTGGAAGCCTATGCTAGGTCTGGTGAGGCCTCAAAGGTTGGAGACCTTATTTTGACAGGACAGTGCACGCAAACACAACAGAAAGGCATTGAAGGGTGGCTCCATCAAAAGCATCTTCGAAATCTTCTACAGCAGTCCTGAGTATCATCTGCGGTGGTTTTTGACAGACAAAAACTAGAGAGTCCCACGCTTGACATTTTGTTACAGAACAGTATTTCCCCACTTATGCATAAAGATGTTTTCCTTCCAAGTGTGCTAATAAAACACTGTAATATTAAGCATGTAGTAATTACTTTTAAGATCTTACTAGAAATTACTTTCTTATCTCTGGGAGCATATCACTGTTATCACATGTTTTTACTGCATTTTACTAGCATAAGATAATAAACTTTTACAAAGTTTACAGTACCAAACGAAACAAATAAATACATTAAAAACTAAAACAGAATCCATATACCTACATGAAACTCATTTTCCCTGAAATGTTACAAATTTGGCTAATTGGCACTAATTGTCATGAAATATGGAATTATGTGAAATCCGCCTATCAATGAATGATGTCTCCAGGCAATGTCATGCCATGATTCTTTTCCTTAAGGGTCAGTTTGCATCAACATCCTCTCAGGCTTCTCATTGGTCTGGGTAAGAGACTCTGAACCCTTTATTACCAGCCAATAGCTTTCTGTTCTCCTCTAATCATCTGCCTGGCTGTGGGGCTTAACGAGTATGAAAGCCGTTGAGTGTTTGGATCATTTCCGTCCTTGGAAGAGCCAGCACTAGCAACTCTGCATTCCCTTCTTCTGTCATGCAGTACAGTTGGGCTAAAAACAGAGGAACTTAATATTCCCAATATATTTTCTTCACAAGAATAAAATGTTTAAAAATAAACATTGACTTCACCTATATATTGCTTATATGGTTCATTTACAATAAATTTTAAATGCCAAAATAATAAACTACAAAAATAGTTTCAGTCTACTATTTGATTTTTGTGAAGATATTTGTAAGCTGATGTTCCCAGTGAAATAAGAGAATGAAATCAAGAAGCCAACAAACTTTGCCTTGCAGACAGCTCATTTTCATGTGCCTCATAAAATATTAGTACATCATTAATTTCTGTTGTGCAGTAAAAAACTACTGACCATTAGGGGCAGCTGTTAAATTTAGAAGTTCAACCACAGCTATAAAACGGAATCACATATTTTCATATTATGAGACAATTACATGTTTATGATTCTACAGTTCACTTCTAGCTTACCTCAGAACTGGCATCTATCCACACTTAAAGTGTAACTGGCAAAAAATTTCATACTAATTTAAAATAATATTTTTTTTCTTTCTTGGTGTCCTTAAAAGTTATATGGCTATTTAGCTGCTTGATAACTTAGCAGTAATTGCTACTGCAATAGTCATTATGTACAAATTCTACTCTATATATTTTGCAATGCATATTTATTTTTCATATGACATGTCTGGCAGCCTCACTATGCCATTGATTGTTTAGAGATTAAATGCTTAATAATTTAAGGTCTGATCCCAAATAAAGGGATTAAAATGACATGTTGGCAACATGGAAGAGTTTCTCATTCTCTACATGGGATCATTGGGAAGTTTCGCCGTCCTGGTCCACATATGATCTATCAGCAACTTTCAAGATCTATGGGTGTCGTTTTAGGGACATATTTTTGCCCTTGCAGCACAAAACTGCCTGACAATCAAAGTAACAGTTAACTACATTGGGACTAACTGTGCAAAATAGCTCTGTGCTTAGTATATCAAGTCACAGCAAGACTCCTCTTATGCAGAGTTTCATAATGTTGTGCTCCCATTTTAATCATACATTTATAATTATGTAGTTATAATTATGCTTTAATTTATGTGCCTCTAATAATTATACCATGCACGTAAAATATGCAGCTTTTTAATAACAAAAATTGATTCAAAATTAGATTTTTTTTCCTGGTCTGGGGTAACATCCAACACTATATAACAATATACTGCGCATATAAACAGTGTTTGTACTCTCTATGTAAAGCTGTTGCATTTTTTCTCAAATCTAATTCTTGGTATCTTGGTCATTTTATTTAAAATTCATTGCATTAGTCTAGTTATTTTTGACTGAAAGAATTATAGATTCTTTAGATTGACTTAATTGTCAAAGCTTTTTTAAATGTGACTGCTTTACATAGGCTATCAATAATTGTTCCATTACTTCTTGATATATGATTATAGTTCTAGAACAGAGCCTTTTATGAAAACTCTTTTGTCTTTATAAACAAACACATGTGAAAAATCTCAGAAGGAAAATAGTCCCCCAGTGGGATTAAAAAAGAGCTCCAAGCCAAGCTATACTCAGTCCGGAAACTCAGCTGAGCTATGAAATAAATGCTGTCGGACAGGGTTTTTCGTCCGGAAAAAAAATATTGGATGGTCCCTTGCAAAGTTTTCCCTATGTGCCCTTTTTCCTCCAGGACCTAGGAAAATTGATCAGAAAGAGCACTGCCTTGAAATACACAAGGATGAGCTCTGACCCAAAAGGCGTATTTTCATGTTCCCAAATTTAAAAGCTATTTGAAGATTTGGCAATGCTTTCCATCTGTGTAAAATTAAGAAAGGTGCTCTAAGGCATTTCAGGTTACATTATAAGTGTTGCACTATTTTCAAAATATAAATGGTTCCAATCTATATAAATACAAAGTATAAACCTGTATAACCTTTGACTATGAGTGTGTATATAAAAACACCAATGTGTAGTTTATATGGCTCATTTTACATCCAAAGATAATACAGAATCTAAGTGATGCATTAATAATTTCTGCAAAATTTGTGCTAAATTAAAGCAGTTATTTAATCTCTAGCCTGCACAGTCACAACAATCTGGACATTCATCTGGGGGCTGCAAAATTCTCCACAGTGGGCAGGCCTCAGCTTCTCAGAGCTCCTTAATGCACACCCAAGGTACAATAAAAGGCAGTTTGTTCTTCAGCAGCGGTGCACAAGTCAGTAATAAAAAAACGGCTGGAAAGGAACTGAAGAGGAAAGTCAGCTCAGATTGCCATCTGTTATGTTTAATCAAGGGTTAGATTTAATCAAGCAAAGCATCTGCCTGCTGCCATCACAGGATCATTTTGCCGTGTCAACGACCTATGGAGGCTCAAAATTGAACTCAGTTTTGAGACACTGACCAAATATGTGTAGGTTATCCATTGAGGTCCCTACATGTACGCCCCAGCCTGTGTATGGCGCGGAGAATGTCATGTCTGCAGTACGTAAACGAGGTTGTTCGTTGCAGGAGTCATCATACCGTGTTCGCCTGCTTTAAATGGGTGATTTGTAACCATCTCTTTTCTATCTTGGCCATTGATTTATAAAGCTCCTTTCACCCATAAAAATTTTATGCTCCATTTGTATACATTAAATGTACAGTACAATTTCTAAATGGGAAACTATGCACATATTTAAGACCCATAATTCAGCCATTATTGAACAAATGCCTCATTTCAGATTATTATTATTATTACTCAGAAAGCACCCAATTAACAGGCTGTCCACAAATGGCATCCATCTTCTAGCTGTCTTTCCTGGTCAGGGTTGCTATCCCTGGTTACACAGGGATTATGGCTGGAGTGCATCCTGGGCAGGATGCTGGTCCACTGCGGGGCATGGTCTGGAAAAAGGAAGTCAAACCCTTTCTTCTCTGCCCAGCCACTGGCTTTCAGTTTCACATTCAGTTATTCAGTATCATGACAACTGCGTCTAAGAATTATTATATGAATATTCATTTAAAATATATGGAAAATGAAAAGCAGATCAATGAACCAGTATTACATTTTATTTTATGTGTTTTTCTATACGACATTGTCAAGAACTTTCTTTGAAGATTGTGTAGCTGCACTGGGCTTTCACTGGAATCGCAGCTGAGCTGGACTCAGTTGACTGCTTGGCAGTTTCTATGTCTGTAATGTACAATTTGCCACAGTAGTGCATCACTTTGGATAAAAATGTCTGATAAATAAATGTAAATGTAAGAAAGACCATGTCCATGGAAACGCACACTTGCTTCACAGGTTCCATTATTCAGACCCACACCTATATAGTTACTGTTGTAGAGTGAGCAGTATCATTTTTACGCTAAACTAAATGAAAGGGCCATGTTGTAAATGGTTTTAAATGCATGTTATTCATATGGAGTAAGCTTTCGGAAATGGAACCTATAGGTCCATACTGTCATAGAAATGTTAATAATGAATTATATGATAACACTTGAGTTTTTGTAGAGACAATTACATCATTCAGTGAGATTCTGTATTTTTAGCCTGAATTAGGTCTTTCAAAGGCACATCCTAGCTGTCATTTTATTAAGCGAGCAGAAATATTGATAATCTGCTGAGAAGAATACTGGGATTTCATTCCATCACCTAAATGTCAGAATAATATACTCAAACAGATTTTTGCAGTTTCTAGTAAAGCAAATCTTCTGTGTTTTTTCTGCTGATAGAATTGAAGCCTGATACAATAAATTCTGAAATAGCAGCGTGTCTAATAAGGGGGATGGATCCAGGTGACGTTAAGCTGGAAGGATGTGAAGAGAGGAATATCTTGGAACTAACACCTAAGGAAGGATCCTAAATACTTGTCCCCAATTTGTATTGTGCCAAAAACAAGAGAAAGGGGAAGAGAAAAACATTCTGGCAGCTTTTATCTCTGAAATAATGCATTTTTAAAATCTCTGTAAGCACATTTTTTTAATTTAAAAGACAAGAATATGGCAGTCAGTGACAGGCTAAAGTCTATGTTTGTAAGGGGAACAGCAGCCGCTCTGCCAGCTATCTTCAGTGCCTGCAGGAGTCACATTGATGTCAGCCCTTCATTTCTCCCCTGTTGATAGCATTCGCCAAACAGAAACCAGCATCCTCAATTCTGCAGAATCAAACTTGTACCAAGACCATGAAATGATAATCAAAATAATTATGGCATCATTGATTACTCCAGTTTACCTGTTTATGTTTCACAGATAGTTTTATATATAAACATGAGGGAATGAGAAATTTTTGGTGTAGTGGAACTGTCTGATGCATGGCAAAATGTGTAGTTATCCGTATGATCATCACATCTCATATTGTATGACCTCATTTTCCGCCCCTAATATCTAGTTTTGTGTTGCCTGGTTATCATTCCAGTTAATACGCAGCACATTCCAGTTAATACGCAGCACATTCCAGTTAATACGCAGCACTAACTGCAAGGAACTCCGCTTCCCTTTGCAGCAGCTTATGGGTGGTTAGGAGTATCCCGTAAGAGATGCATTTCCGACATGTCTTATGGCAAATAATCTAAAAAACAAATCAAAGCATCTTCACTGTTTTTTATATGGAACATGAAATGAAGTGAACTGTGTCAGTGGCAGATCTGGTGGAAGTTAACATCAAACACAAAAGAGGGGTGATGTGCTTTGAGATGGTGGTGGAAATGTGAAATGTGCCAGAAGTTCCTTACAGACCTTTAACTGCATCACTGAACCAATTATTAACTAAATGCATTGTCTGTATTTTATTACCAAATGATAGATGTTTGCAATACCCAGCCGCAGCCCACCTCCACCAAAAGCTAAATTATCTGGCAGATGAAGAATAAAGAATTAAAAAATTTAGAATTGTTGTTCCTAGCTGTGAAATGTTTTACATGTTTATTATTCTAATCAGGTGGCTTAGTTGTTGGTTTTTTTTTAAAAGGGAAATTGCATGCATCCATCAAAGCCCGTCAGGTGGCTCTGCCTATGCAACCCTGGCACCATGCACAGCTGGAGATTAGGAGTTGGAAGGGTATGGAATTGCAGATTTTTTTCATTTGAGATGGAAAAGGAGCAGATTATGACAACACCGTTGTGTTGACAATGGGCACCTCAAAGGCACTTGTTCCTCATTTACCTCTTTATGTTTTTGATTTTCCAAATTTGTGAGACAGACAGGATCTTCTGTTGCATTTGAGGGCAGATGCTGAAAATGACTTGAATGCCTTCAGCAGGGGCTTCGAGTCAGTGGGAGGGGCACGGTGGGCAACAGCAAAATGGCTGGGGAGCCTTTTGTAGGAGAACGATAAAGGCTGTCACTGACTTTCAACTTGAGTTACACAATATTATGGGTATGATTCATGTTTATTCATGTAATTCTGAAGACTACCAAATTGGAATTATAGTTGCATCATATACATTCATTTACTAAATATTGTGTTTCAGGTTATATAATCAACACGACTCAGAACCAATAAAATGGGGGAAGGGGGTCCTACTCTGGAATGTATTGCATACTTCTGTTACTGAGCTTGGATCAGAAGGTATCTGATCTACTTTGGGAAACCAAAATGTCTGATATCATTTAAGGATTTTCCTGTTTCCTATTAATATGTTTATGCGTCTATCTACAAATATACATACTACATTGCTGTGTTGACATTCTTTTATATTACAGCAGTAATTACTGTTCTTGAGTCAAGTGAAGTGTCTGTATCTACAAACTTGTTATAGAATGTTATACATGTGTTAAATGAACAGGACTTGCTTTATGTGGTTTAGATTACCTCGCTGGACATCATGCTTGAATTAGCCTGAAAAGCATGACTTCATTGCCAGAATATACAGCTACTCTCTCTGATTCTGAAATATTCACGCCATGATTCTAGGGATAATTAAAATGAGAATCAGGTTAATTTTGATCAAACAGTAACTTGCCCACAGCGACAAAACTGTATTGGTTTTGAGTTATTGAGCTTACAAAAGACCCCCTCTAACAGTGAACAGTTCAGAGTCTAAGCACTGTCGCTTACCTCACAGTCACCTACCTCACAGTCACCACCATCAATCACCTACCTCACAGTCACCTACCTCACAGTCACCACCATCAATCACCTACCTCACAGTCACCACCATCAATCACCTACCTCACAGTCACCACCATCAATCGTAGCAGTGCCAAGTACCTGCAAATGGGGATTGGACTAACAGGCAAAATCCCTGAGGTCATATGTGTGAGGGTTGCACTTTTTGCTTGTCTGAATGTATATCTTGCTTTGTACCTTATGAATAAGTTATATATATTCTTTATCTTTGTTCCATTGCTGTGACACACTGCCATTTGGTGTCACAGGCGTCAGTTGGTTAAAAATCTTACACCTCTTTGATAAACCCATTTTCATAAGGGAATACGAGAAGCAGTATCCAAGATCCCAGTTCATAATTATTACTATATCTGGAGCTATTTCCATTTTAGGCACAATAATACTAATTCATAGCATTGGACAGATAGCGAGGACATGACAACGAGATCTATATGATATGAGACTTAACAAAAATTGCCCTATTAATAGAGCAGCTGAGATCTGGATTGTTAAGGGAATTGGACTGGATTTTCATCCTCGAATAATCTGTTCTTCATATCAACTGATTACAAGCTGCGCTCTGCAAACTCGATCGCTACCTGCCACCCAGAAGACAGCTGTTTCAGCAGGAAACAGCTGTCGAAAACACAGCATTGTCAAAAATGCACATTTTCAGTTTAACTTTAATGTGCTGCATCTGCAAAAGGAATATGCAGCTCTTCTGTACACAAGCAAAATAGATGTAACAAGTAAACCTCTCAATCAGGAATCATGGCTTCAAATCACAAATTGTTTCACAGCAAATATTCCTGAAGGACTTGTCAGTCCTAAGCTTTTTACATTTCTGTAATAATAGTTATCACTTTATTAACCCCCATGGGGAAATTGCCTGCACAGGGCAGCCACTCATGGCAGCACCCAGAGAGCTGGGGGTTTAGGGCCTTGCTGAAGGACCCACAGACATGCTGATGTGGGGTTTGAGCTGGTGACCTTGTGATCACAGGGACACAGGCTTAGCCCACTGAGCCACACAATGCCCCTTAAATGCCCCATTTGCATTCGTCATAGCTGTTGATTTTTACCTGCAATCTCTAATGACTTTGTTGTTAATGATTATGATTTTTTATCTATCCATCCACCCACCCACCTGATCAGTAATTGTTTGAGTGTTTCTTTATGTATTTATTGATTGATATACCAGGTAGTACATTAGGAGTAACCTTCCCCAGTAAAATACAGTACATGGATGGATGGATGGATGTTAGGGAAAGTTCCTTTTGTGGCATTCATGCCAAGTCCCTTGCTTTAGATTTTAGTCACACCATGAAAGCGGTTGCAGTTTAGCTCATGCTTTTAACATCTCTGCTTTGGTTCATATTGTACTTTGCACATATGATATCCACTGATCATTTGTTATTCATCACATGTTCACTGCCTTTTAGTTATGAGTCAGAACTGGACAGCCTTTGTGTCAAAGTGCCAAACAGACCATATTTAACAAGACTTTCCAATGATTGATCTTTCTTCTGTCAATGACTGCAGTCATTTTGTCTAAACGAGACTTTATTTCTTCTTAATTGCTCCATTCGTCTGATTTTGTTTTTGCCTGACAGAGCCAATTATTTCTCTGTGCCCTTCCCACTGCTGCAGCAGTTCAGATCATTCACAACTTGGTTAGATTGTTTGCACAGGCACATTCGAGGACAGCTGAAGTAGCAAGTGACGGCACCCATCAATCCCCAATTACTAAACAGTGGCATTATGAGCATGGATAAGAACTTGAGCATCCGATGTTGAAGTCCAGGTAAGACATGCATATACTGTAGGGTTTGTAATTTGAGTTTGAAAGTCAGATTGTATGCTTTGTCAATGCTGGCATTCAGTGCACTCAGTGCTGTCATCATATTGGCAGTCCTACCTGTGATTTCTAACACTGACTCACAAAGCCTGTGCAGGAACTGGTGAACAGATGGGAGCAGCAGGAGAGAGGGGACGCCACTGGCAGTCGTCTCCACAGAGGAAGATTTGATAATGCCAGTCCAGTTCATGGAAGCAGAACAGACTCCTAATGTAAGGACTACCTATTGCAAATCTATGATGTCACAGCTTATCACAAATTTGGCATGTGGCTCAAAGAGCAACAGATCTTACAGGTCATTATTCATTTCAAAGTATTTCAGATAATTCACTAAAGATTTTATAATCCAAGAGGTAATTAATTAATAGATTTATTTTTAGTTATTTACATAGACAATTGATATGCACAGTGATACTGCATCTGTGATTAAAACCCACACACTTTCTGGGGGAGGGGGGGGGGGAATACAGCTTCCTTACAGATTTGATAAACAAGTTGGTAGATTTTATTTTCCTACAAATGGAAAAGTTCG
>JABFEB020000132.1:20021154-20034045 GCA_019775895.2 Stomatorhinus ivindoensis
GGAAGAGAAAGGTCACCGAGTCGCCCCCCTCCCTCACCGCAGGACAAAGGGGCTGAGGGGTTAAACCACCACTCTCCGAGGGGCTGGGGCTTGGGGGTAGCACAGGGGCAGTAGTTGGGGGGGGGGTCTATCTCTTACTCCCAGTTTTTTCATTTAGCAAAGAGCCACAGTGTGTGCGCCAAGCAATTCTCATGCTGCTTCTTTTGACTCATTAGTGCAAGGTGCTAATTAGGCTAATTAGTGTGACTGGAAGTGCTTTAAAGGGACAGGCACACAGCAGGATAACGAGGCTGGAAAACAAGGCCTATGTTCTCCGCACAAGTGACGACGGAAACATTATTACTGTGGAAACCAGGCCTGAAAAGCAGCTGGCGTTGTCGCCCAGGCGATACGTTCACGCATTTGCCAAAATTCACCAAACCGCGTCGGATATACCGGAGAGTGATGTGGCGGCTGACAGCGCACATGAAAGCGCGCCTTTCCGCCTACGGACGGGGAGCGCGGCTTCCTGTCAGCCTGCGTTCTGCCGCTAACGCGGAGCGCCGTGGCAGGGGCACCTTTGGTCTCTGCTCAGCGCTGAGACGTTACAGACTACCCAGAATTCCTCACCAGAAAGGGTCAGGTCACGGTGAGCCTGTCTGGGTTGGCTGAGCGGAAGCCAGCATGGAGTTTCGGTCCGTCTAGTTACTGGATGAAGACCCCAGAAAATGACGGGGTGTTAATCGGCCTTTAACTTGACTTCCATTCAATTTATCCCATTTCACTAAAACCGATCCTTAAAAGTAAATGTAAATGAGCTGGCTATGTGCAAGATAGTAAAACCCTGTCTGTCAGATATACTGATATGATTAATACTCTTAGCATTAGCTTTGGTAATCGGACCTTTTTCCTGATTTTGGTGAACGGCACCGATGCTAACGACACAGCGCTAACCTCGCCTAACGGCCTCCCACCTGACTTGGGTAACCTGTGCTTCAGAAGCCTGCTAATTTTCCCTCTGCGAATGCAAACCGGATTCAGCTAAACCCAGCCATCTGGCATCGTTGCATCGTGTAAATTCCTCAGGACGACCTCCTAAACACGTTTTCATTCCTCCCCACCTAAAAGAAAAATAAGTAAACGAAATTTAAAATGCAGACAACTGACAGGCTAAGTACTGGTCCTGAAATCAGTCCACAGCAAGTCTGAAAGTAATCCAGTAATGAAATGGACCTTTAGATCCCTGAATGTAAATATAGATTAATCCATTTACAGCAGACTGACACCTGCATAGTTGTGTATAATCTTGTTCTATTTTACACAAAATAATAATGTTTTTCACATATGTTTCTCTGGGGCTTGCATTTATATCCATTTTTGCCTGTTAGTTTGCATATTTTTAAGTGTGTGTGTGGGGGGGCAGGGGTTGCACAAGTATGTGTGGAATGATGGAAGTGCTGAAACTGCCAAAAGGCATTTCTGACATGATTATTTAAATGGTCTCCCCCCTGGCTTCAGGGGGTATCACCTGTATGTGTAGCTACACCGTCGTAAAGCATGATGAGAAATAATGGCAATTTATGATGCAAACCTCTGATGCAGAGCTTACAGCCGATGGTGCTGAGTGCACAGCGCCCCCCCCCCCCGCCGCGGAATGTCAGTGTGAGCGAGATGCGCTGACAGATTCATGTCCAGTATGGGAAGGTTAAGAGAAGACGGGGTGTGGGGGGTGCAGGACGGGCAGAGAGGAGGAGGGAGGGAGGAACGGGGAGACAGATAGAAAAGTGGGGAGACAGGAAGAGAGGAAGAGAATGAGACAGAGAAAAAAGAGGGAGAGAGACAGACAGGGAGGAAGAGAGAGGAAAGGAGAAAGGTGGACAGTAAGAGAAAGAGGGGGCTATGGGAGACACAGCATGGGAGAGAGAGAGAGAGCGGGAGGGAGATTGTGCTGGGGGTAGGGAAGGAGAGGAGAGGGAGGTGCTGTACAACAGATTAATTTCATTTTAAGGCGGATCTCTGCTGCAGGGCTACCCCACAGAAAAAAAGGGAAAAAAGAGAGATGATAAAGGAGTAAGATCAGGGCATCATGCATTTTTCCTCTACAGAAAAGGGGGCTTTGTGTGTGCATGTATGCGGCTGCGGAGCGATGCAGGAGCACGTGCTTCAGGCGTGTGTGTGCACCAGCGCGAGCCTGAGCGAGACGACTGACCAGGAAAGACTACCCACGCCTGAGCACTCCTGTCTAATTGGAAATGAACAAGAGGAACTGAACATGCCTGGCGTGTTACTGTCACCTGCTAAGGCAAATGTCCTATATCCCTAAGTATACATTCGGCAGACGCCATATTACATTTTTATAAAGAAAACAGCAGGTCAGGCAGACTGAAGGACAGACCTAGAGGTTAATAGGACCCCCTTCATTATCATAAATCTTATCAGCTAAATGAAATGGCGAGAAGGACTCCTGGTTTCGGCTACATTGACTGCGAGGGGTGGGGGAGGGTGGAACCCAATCAAACTGGTTGTTTTTATTGCTCTTTTTTATTATCAAAATGTATCCATACACACACACACATCATTGAAATACATGAGAAAACCGATTGGATGAAAGATGGTGATGAAAAATGAGCAGGTGAGCCCAGTAGCCCCACGTCGCCTGTTAAATCAGCACGACGGCGCCCCCCTCTGCTCACAGGGTCTAAAGTGGCTAATTATTCAAATCAGCGTCAGACCGCGACCTTGACAGTGCTGTACACAGGACCGCGTCTTGGCTGTGCCGTACACAGGACCGCGTCTTGACTGTGCCGTACACAGGACCACAACCTTGACCGTGCCGTACAAAGGACCTCGACTTGACCGTGCTGTACACAGGACCGCAAGTTGACCATGCTGTACACAGGACCGCGACCTTGACTGTGCCGTACACAGGACCCTCAGCCTCCACTGCCCAATAACAGTGGGACCCCAAATTATGCCCCCCCCCAACAAATGATAACATTCCAGTCAAAATTTTCTGTCTTCTATAGAATATTATTTGTCACCAAAATGTTTATCAAACGCAGTGACCCTCTGCTGAATAAGTGGGTCCAAAAGATGTATGGCAGTCTGTTATGGTGGCATTTTACTGTCTGATAGCTTTTTTAATCAGGGTGACTGGCTGTTTTTGGCTGTCAGACCACGCGGAACATGGCCAGAATTGGCCACCATCCAAGTTCCTTCTGGCTTTTCTCTCCCAGACCTCTCTGCACACAGAGGTTTGGGGGGCAGGGTGTGGGAGTCGCGGTGGGGCCGCTGCCCGGACACAGCGGCTGGGGGGGGGGGCATGATCCCCAGGGAAGGGGGCTGATTAAGTGGCCTGTTCACAGAGTCCTGATTAGGACTAATGAAGCTCAGCTTCGCAATCCAGCGGGAACTAGGGGAAGGCGGGGGTGTGCGCAGGCCCGCCCCACCTCATCTGATGAAAGAAGTTTCTAGAGTGACCAACTGCTCAGCTCATCACGGCCTTTGGGGACAGGTGAGACTCGGTCGAGGAAAGAACGGGTCAAAAGGATGGAGACAACATGTAAGAACAGACAGACGGGGGAGGGATGGAGGCCGCGGTGAGGGTGACTGTGTGAGATGTGTGTATTTGGGCCTTCATTAGCGTGTTGGTGCCGTGTGCCGTGCCCGTAATTGGCGGTAATGGTCGGCGAGTGGGAGTGTGTGTTTTCTGAGCGTTATGCGCAGGGAGAACTGCCAGCGGCTGTAAATGAGAATGTGGGAGCTGGCCAGTGTAATTACCACACAGAATGACGTTGTCAGGAGCAGACACACAAGCATACACAGACACACACACACACATATGGAGACATACAAACACATCCACGCAAACACACAGGTTTGTAATTATGTCTTTGTGGGGACTCTCCATTAATTTCTATGAGGAAAAGTCTAATCACAACATGACGACCATAACCTCTACCCAGGCCTAAACTTAGCCATAAGTAACCAAGCAAAACATTTTACTTTTTTGATTGCGTTCACAGATCTTTGCGGGGACCTGAAAAATGATCCACACGACGTCAGAATAACAGGCTTTTATTACATAGTGGGGAACATTTGGTCCTCACAACATAATATAAACATAATCCACGGACACACGTGAACGCACATGCACACACACAAACACACGCACACACTGACGGCCACATCCCAGCCTCAGCGATACTCTACCATGTCCGGCCAGTTGATCTGCTGAGTCTGATGACATCAGCGCGGTGCGCTCTGTCGCCAGCCAGCTCTGGTAACTGTGTGCCCCCTCCCCCCCCCCCCATCCCCCAAACGCAGCAGGTTATTGTTCCTTCAGAAGACCTCCCCAACGGCGACAGGCAGGAACACACAGGTTTGGCGCCCATGCTCCATAAATTGCTGCTGCCCTACCCAGGATGCCCCGGGACAGTGTTGCCCTCTGGGCGGGGGTGGAAATGGGGGTTCATGTGCTCCGTGGCCTATATTTCGATACGCAACACAAAACGATTTATGTGTTATAGGCAACAACTGGGCCAGGATCCTAAAAAACCAACAGACAGGTGATGGGATTGTACAGAGGGACATCGTCTTAAATGCTCCCAGAATGGCATCAGATCAATACCCCAGCCCACAAGTTCGAGCCACATCCAGCTTCCTCATGGTTTATGATTTATTCATACGTATCTATTTATTATCCAGACAAAAAACTAAATGAAGGAGAGTAATTGCCTTTCTGAAGCAAATGAACGAGAAACAAGGGAAAGAGGGAGGGAAGAGAGAGAGCTAGTGGCTGAAGCAGAGAAAGGAGTGAAGGATGTGAGAGAGAGAAAGAGAGAGTGAGCGAGAGAGAGAGAGAGAGAGAGAGGTAGCTTAATGCAATAAAGCATGTTGTATTGACATCTTTCTTGTGTCTATTGATTCCCCATTATGTTACTAACAAACCCTGGTTGACATTTTGTCATTCACAATCATGTTAGCACTGGGACTCACACACTCTCCTTGCGAATCGCCGATCTATGGACACACTCTCACACGGGGACACACGGGGGTAGGGGGGGCACAAAGGAAGTGGAACATCCTTCGCACCGCCACGCTGCTAAGAAGCTAGGAAGGGCTCAGCACGCGTGGCGGGTGGGGCTAGCTCACGCCTGTCATAGGTGCCGTCATGTGCGAGGCTCCCGGGACGGGGATCCACGGGGCATTTAAGGCACTCACAGCCGCTGAAATGCCCCCCATCTCTGCGTGTTTCCAGGCCTTGGTGGGGGTAGTACAATGTCTGTCATGAAGCTTTTGCACGATGCTTTGCTTCCACAGTAGGTGTGAAAAACATGACACCCCCCCATGCCAAGGCCCCACCCACCCTGAGCGGTGTGCCGCTGAATTCCCAGCATGACGCGACTCCCTGCCGGCGAGGGCTCGTTTCCGGCACACCCGCAGTAGGGCGCCTCCGTCGCCGCCACACTCCGTGTGTTTTGCTAGCCAGACCCAGCAGACTGAGGCTTCAGCTCTCAACCTGCTTCCCCAGGCAGGACGGCGCCGTCTCCTGAGCCAGACGGCACTCAGCCTAGGAGCTGGAGCCCAGTGAAAGCACCCCCCGTGTGCAACGTCAGACATATTTGGCTGGGCGTCACAGAAACAGGCTGCTACCAAACTGGGGCACGAACGCAGGAAAAAAAAAAAGTGTAAGTAAAGCAAAATGAAGAGACGTGTGGGTGGGATAAATAACTGTGGCGCCCTCCGGTGGCTGAAGGCCCATGCAGCCAAGCGGGGAATACTGGGCTTTGCCCATTCTGAAGGGAATGAGGATGGATCTTCAATCGAGTCGAGGGACCTCAGTGCACCATCCTCATGTATGAGGAGGAGGCTGCAGACCCCATCTGCTGCCTGAGAGTGAATGTACCTCGGTGACAGATTAGCTGTGGGAAGCGCATCAAGGTCTGCTTATACATCTCTAATTGCATTCTGAGGGTCCATTTTGAAGAGGGTGTGGCTTAGATACCTGTTACCTGATCAGAGCCAATGACCTGCCCAAACACAAGCCAATCTCTTAACATAATCCTTCGAACAGATGCGTTAGGGATTCGTTGATTTCACACAAACCCCTTTCCCAGGTAAATATGAGCAACGGACACACATTTTAGTGCACTGGCCTTGGTATGTCGGTTACTGACAGAATGATCACTGACAGCCCCATCAGCAAAGCCAGTCTGTCCAAGTCACATGCAGATATCTAGACATAATCCAAATTTAGTGCTTAACAGTTCAAAACAGATTGAAATGAATGTCCAAAGAGTTTGTAATGAAATACAAAATGGATGCCATGTTGTTCCAAATACAGGTTGTGTTTAGCACAAAAGCCTAGAGCAATATATAGTTATCAAAACCTTTTTTTTGTTTGTTTGTTTACAAATCCTTTGCTTTACTCAATAACAAGAGTATATATCTAGCAACAAATAGGTTCTAAGAAGGGCACATGGTTATCTTCTACATATGTTTCTAATTTAGAGATTAATAGTTACCGTTATGCAGAATTAATATCATTAGATTTCCACACAGAGATATTTTATGGATGCAGAAACAGCACTGTGACACATACACAAGCAATATAATGACATATGTGAGCGAGCATGTTGTACATATTTAATGTGCCACATTTCTCACCCGTTTGCAAACGATTTGCTGAAAACTGAACAAGGTATTAATCCTTTACTCTTTCTGCTTCATTTTTCACCATCACCTGCCTTTACCTTCCTTTACAGTCTGTACAGTTACGGGTTTTTTCATCTCAGCCTGACATTCGCCATTTCTCAGTGTGCAGGAGCAAACCTCTCCCCGTACAGCACCCTCCCCCTGCCCATAGCCCCACCCCACCAGCAATCCCAGCCCTCTCATCTCCAGGGACACACACAGGTAACAGGTTATACGCGGCCACTCCCTCTCTCCGTAGTCCCTCTTTCGAATAAAAACCAAGAAAATGGAGCAACAGATTGTGAAGTTTTCTTGAGGAAATGTGGTCTGTGTTCGTGGAGTCGGTCTGTGCTGCTTAGACCGAGATAAAGAGCAGAGCCTCATCCAAATCTCTCGTTGGTCCCTTTAAGAGAGGGGCACAGTCACTTAGATCACCTTAAATGAAAAACGCTACAACGGCAGGATAAACTGATTGATATCCATGGGCACCACAGTTAGACAGTGTACCGTGAATACCAGCCTATGCACATGTTCGTCCTCCTTTATCCAGGACTTCACCATATACTCCAGTAGCCAAACAGAAACAGCGCACACGCAGAAACAAATACGCGTCCTTCTCTCACTCCTCCCCTCCACATCAAACGGAAAAGGAACAGCATCCTGTCTCGTTTTATAACCGATGAGGCTCCAAATCACAGACAGACATAGACTCTCGCTCCTTCTGTCAGTCCATCCTTTTATTCCGCTTCAGTGGAAAGAATAGCACAGACAGCGCTCCGTCCAAGTCTCCCACCCTCCTCTCTTAGTCTGCTGGTCTGGCAACCACAAAATCAGCCATCAAACACCGACAGCCATAGATATAGGCGGATCAATTCCTAACACCTGGCATTTCCGTAATGTTTCTCCTCAAGGTGATCCTTTGACGCAGCAGATTTAATAAACAAATGCAATGCATCGCGATTGTCTATGCACACCACAGTTTATGTCTATGGCATACAGAACTAAGGTAACCCGGGTCAAGTCATAATATAGCGCGTCCGTGTCAGTGACTTAGAAATAAATAAGAACATATCCCCTTTTCTTCTTTCAGCGCACCCGTTCTTCCTTTCACCCCTTTTCAATCTCTCTCTCCCCCTCTCTCCGTGTATCCGCCGGCCCTGGAATCGATCTCCGCAGGATCGATAAGTTGGCATGAATATTCCCAGCCCGCCGTGAGTCTAGCTCGGGAGAGACGGAGGCTGAGACAGAGGGAGATGGAGTGGATGGGAACATACGGATGGAAACCGAAATCAGAGAAGCCGTGGTTGAAAAAAAATCACAGGGCGAGGATTTACCGATTGAAAGAAATGTGAATTAACCCCGGGAAAAGTGGACCTCGGTAGACTCGTTCACGTTATGTTTTGTTTTCGAAAGCGATCAAAATGCGCAAGGTTTTGTTTCATGTCCTGTTTTTCCAGCAATGGGTTTACCCCCCATAATCATGTACTTTACTTTTCTTCATGCGCTTACAATGGGATGTGAAACGAAAGTATATTCTATTAGAGAGAGAGAGAAAGAAAAAGATTGAGATTGTTGCCTTCTTCTCATTTTAGCGGATTAAAAGACCAGCGATCCGACGACCACGGCGTGGTAAGATGGAGTGGTCAGACCCGTAGCCCAGTTTCCAGTGAAATATATCGCAAGTATATCGGTAAGACAAAAGGGGTTTTCGGATAGGAGTTTAATGTCTTACCGGAGTTGGACCGCAGAGCCAGCGGGGACTTGAGACGCCAAGCGTTGATATCGGAAGCAGTTCTCTGAAAGACGAACGGCACCGGCAAGGGAACAAACATGATCCTCAGTCTTCTGTTCTTTGATTAATTACAGTAATAATGACAATATTCTTCTTTTCTTCTCTCTGTCTTCGTCTGATTCCCAGGTAGATTGTTTTAAATATATTTGGTATGGAAAAAAATAAATTCGCAGTAGTTCGTAAAACTAGGTTGAAATATATGGAACCTAGTTATATTTACATTTTAAATATCTGTTTTGTGTCGGTGACTCTTTTTCTCGGTTTATAAATATGTATAGAATAGCTACATATGTTCGATGGTCCCTTGGTTGTGTTGTAATTAAAGCTCCCAGCCCAGACTAACACACAGACGGATAGTGGAGTCGTTTTCTTAAGCGGTAATGCTACTGTTTGGTTATTTATACAGTGATCTGAGTTATTGTTGTTATTATCTGTAGTACTAGTTGCAATATTACTATTCGTATTTTCTGTTTGCCCCCTCTGTAATTTGCCGCTTTCGTGAATTGCAAGCTGCAGCCCGCGGATTATTCGCTTTGTGTATTTCCTATGTTAATCTCCCATAAAATCTTTTTCTTTCTTAGTATTTTGTCTTTTTTGCTTCCCCTGTCGAGACAGATGTGAGAACAGTCAGCGTAACAGTCGCTGGCCTCCCTCTCGCACCCTCCACTCGATTTTGCTTTGGTTTTCGCTTGTAAATAAAACTATTAATATTAATTTCAAATTCAATAAAAAGACGATATTTCGTCTCACTGGCATCTGTATAAAAGCCAGCAGCTGTGTTCTTATTTGGATTTGTGTATTTGGTTCATATATTTGGTTTCTAGCTGTTCACACTTGCCCACACACGCACACGCATACTAAGCAGCGATTTGTGTTTTAAATACAAATAAATAACCGAATTCATCTAATTAAAATAAATAAATAATAAATAAGGCTACACAACGTGCACAGCTGGCCTTCGCTCCTCCTCCCTCCCTCACTGTCACAAGGTAGTAATTAAAACGCAATCAATCGATAAATAAATAAATAAATAAATAAAGCAAATAAATAAATAAAGAATGAAAACAAAACAAAAAAGAAAACGCGGAACCCCTTACGCTATATAATTTTTGGGATGACTTGCCTATCTGTCCGTCCATCCGTCTGTGTGTCTTTTTGTCTGTCTGTTTGTCCCCGTTATTTGGGAACCCCAATAGCACATTCGACCCGACTCCCTCCCGTATTAAAGCGCTCTGGCACTACACTGCCCGCAACATTGAAGCGAGAGAGGACCGGCTACTACTCACACATCACCCCCCGCCCTGGCCGCCTCCCCCACCCCATCCCCTCGCTCGTTCCTCGGCTCTCCCTCCCTCTCTCTCTCTCTACCTTCCGTCCTCCCTCCCCTTCACGCTCGTTTTTTTTTCCATCCGCGGCAAAGGTATCCTCTATTGATTTCTTGATTCTTCTTCTTAATAGCAGTAGAATCCTGTTAATCAATACAAGGTTGATTCAGTACGGAGTTAATACATTTAGGAATAATTTCTTACACAAAACTGTTCCACATATTTACCATAGACCACAGAAAAGAAACAAATAATGTAAAAGAGAAAACACTTCCAGAAAATAACGTAATTGTCCCAGAAATGAAACACGTTCCACTTTGAAATGTTTGATTAATATATTAATAGCTAAAATTTGTCCCCGGAAAGACTCCTGTGTGTGGCTTTTTGAGTCATTTGTGTTTTCGATGTGTGATTAATATTTATACAATTAAATGCTGTTCGAATTTCAGCTAGAGTATTGAAAAGAGGTGGAGGAAACTCTTGATTTCGTCCGGAGATGAGTCTAAAAGGCGCGAGGGGTAACGCAGTCCGTGAAACGCGGGGCGCCGCGAAGCCCACCGTGCAGTGACCCGGCACTGTGCTGCCTGCATTCCAGTGTCGCGTGCCTGCTGGCTCCTCTTTTTGCAGTTTATTTCTTTTCCCTTGTCACGGCCACGTTTACACGCCGCCACTTGTACAGATACATTCGGCGCCACGCGTTTACACACCAGATTATTGTCATTATGGATTTTTAAATAGAAAAATCCATACGCTAAACATTGCAGTCAATATGAGAAGAATCGATTACGCCGAGTCGGGTTTCTCACTACCTTTACCTCGGGTGGATATGTTCTGCGTGACGTTTTACAAAAATAAGGTTACAGATAGATATTTTCTCCTAACAATTTTAAATATTTCAACTAACATGTATGTCTACAGTAAAGACATTATTGTAACTTTAATGTTATCAGTATTAGACTCTGCATTTTACAGATTTTAATTACGAACAGTGAACTAGATTTTTTCCTTTTTCTGCTCTCCAAAGACACCACAATTGTATCACACGGTTTATTGTCCCTCTCCCTCACTCCGTTCTCCATTTGACAGATGACATCCGCAAGTCGAACGAGAAAGGGAAAAAAGAAAAAGCGACTAGTTGTCCTTCACGAACCCCCCTTACTGCGCCCCGCACCCCCTACCCCCCTCCACACACATACACACACTCACACACACACACACTCCTTCCAGACAAAAGCAATTATTTCTTGTAGAATATAGTGTGGTTGTGCGCGTCTGTAGGAGAGAGGGATAGAGGGAGGGTGTGAGAGATTGAAGGAGAGGAAAATAAGATGGTGTTGGGAAAGAGGGGAGGGGGGTCTCACACCTTGCCCCCCTTTTCCGTGTGTTATCTTAGAACATACATGATTACTCATAGCACACTTATAGCACACTTACTAAGTAGGGCATACAAATAACCTCACACACAAGCCTCCTATCAATTTAGTTCTAATTGATACAGGTGTTTATTGAGTTGCATGCGCCCTTCAAGCGGCAGACATGCTCACACAGGAAAGCCTCATGTGAAACAGACATACCCACAAACACATACCCGCTAAGCACAAGCAAACATACCCTCGGGCAACGGGCATTCACACGCCGTGGCCGTGGCTAGCCAGGTCCTGTTTCAGCTGGCAGACGTCCTGTTACAGAACGATATCGTCCCGGCCCGGATCACAGAGGGTGTGGACTGCCCTCGCAGACGCTTCTCCGGGCCTAGCCGAGCGTTCAGGACGACACTCTCGCCTTTTCACGGCAGGGGCCCAGAGCTAAGGCCTCCCTCCATGAGAAACTGCTGTGTTTGTATGACTGTCTCTCAGTCTGGCTGTCGCAGCGAATTCTCAGAGTGCAATAGGAAATAAGCAGGGACCCTCTTAGGTGGTGTTGTAAGTCCACCTAAATGTGGTGACACTATATCCTGAAATGTATATATGTATAGGTGTGTGAGAGAGTGTGTGTGTGTGTGTGTGTGTGTATATATATATATATATATATATATATATATATATGGAGTTTTTCTCTGTTTTGTCTTGCCTCTCCTGGAGGCTGAATCAAGTCCCAATGTGACTGGTTATGAAATTATGAAATATTTAAAGAGCTGAACACCATAATTGTTCCTTCAGTTTTTCTTTTAACAAGTTTGCAGGTAAGTAAAGGTAGGCAAACACCGCCAGAGGTCTGAAATGAATTTTGCATAAAACAACAAATGGTATTTCCATAAAGGACAGACCCAGAATGGGAAATGAAGCAGCTAGGCTGGACTGGGGTGTTTCACTATAGGCGAGACTCTGTTAAGCTCCCAGGGTAGCAGAACACAAATTTTGTCAGTTCATTTATACAAAATATATTTCAGTAGCACCGGGTATCTGGCGGCTAAGTAACTAGCCCACATCTGTTTCACAAGAAAAGTACAGAAATTTTATAAGTAGTGTAAATAACTATAATGTCACAGAATGCCACCAGAGGTAAGTATTCTGATTTTTTTTCACTCGCTCTTATGCGCCCCCTAATGAAATGGCACCCTAGGTGGCTGCCAATGTCGCCGACGTCGCCACCCATGCATGCCACTATCTACATTTGCGTTTACCTGTTTCAAAACACAAAAGCCTCGAATGAGTGAAATGCAGGCAAATCTCGCGATGTACATGTACATTTAATTATGTCAGTACTATTTTCCTGTTTTATGAATGATCATAGTTGTAGCAAATGATTTAATAAGGCTCCTGTTGGTCAGCAGTAGGTTACAATGGATGGCTAAATTGTGGTTAACCTGAAGATGAATCCATCCTTCCTTCCATCCATCCATCCATCCCCTCATTTCTTATACTGGTCACGGTTGGGGGGCGGGCATTAGGGGGCCTAGAACGTATCCCAGACATCACATGGTACAACGCTGGGGTGCGCACTGGATGGGATGCCAGCTGAATACGTTGTGAAATTAATCTTTTCTGTGTAAATGCTACAGATTTAAAAACAGTTCTTTTTTTTACTAAACAAGAACGATTAAATTCAAAAGTCAGACTAGTTAAAGGTTTACGGCATAATTTCAGTTTTTTTTTTTAA
>JABFEB020000132.1:20042468-20059118 GCA_019775895.2 Stomatorhinus ivindoensis
TCCTTCCAGCCCGCCCTCCCCCCACTTCCCCCCTCTGGCCCCACCCCCCCCCCCCCCCCCTCACCCCACACACCCCAAGGCAGTTTGACCACAAAGGTCATCTAGTCGAATGAGGTCGTCTGTCTGGGATGAATTTGAACTCTGACCTCCAGGCTTGATCACACTCTAACCACAAGGACCATGGACACACGTATAAAATGTATGTGTGGCACTGGCAGTGCGGGACGGGGTGTGTATCAGCTTGGTCATTGTTGATCAATTTATGATTTAATGGCCTACTATTTACTGGCCACTGTTTCTGTTTATGAGCAGTTAAGTGTGTAAAGGTAGGTCCACTACAAAAAACCCTGCAAAGGAGCACTTCCTACAACTAACTCTTATTGTTTTTTGTTTGTTTGTTTGTTTGTTTGTTTTTTTAAAAAAAAACATCCGTAACACCCTCGATATTATTTCCAGAGTGTTACAAAATCATGGTGTCATTAACGGCATTTTTATAGCCAACACTTAAAATATAGATATATATTTTTAAACTCAACTGTAATTTCTATTAAAATCGGGGTTCTGTATCAATGAGTCAAATTCCGATAATACCCAAAATGGCCTACGCCCCTCTCTGCTAGCCCAAGAAACCGTTACGTCTGAGGAGACACGGGCAATCCGCACAAAAATAGCTTCAGCGTTTTTCACAAGCCTATCTGCTCCCATGTTCATGTACGTGCACACGTGGCACTATATTCATACACAAGCGATTAAAAACTTGGCCAGGATTCATTGACGAGCTGGTCAATTAGCTAAATTTGCTAGTCAGTTATTTCATTTGTATGTTTGAGGGGTGTAGCTTATATTTGCATATACAACATGTCTATACTTTCGATTATGAATAATATAAATGATATACAACATGTTTATATATACAGCATACACACAAAACTATTATCGTAAATTCGTTCAAAAAGGGATGCGATTATGCTCGTCGTTTCAGAACAGGGTTGCGCTCTGCGTTACAATCTGTCTATTCTAATTGCGATACTGGCCAACTGCCCTTTGACACTGGGTCCTTTTACTGCACATTGTGCTTTCTCCCCAGAAGGAAGGTAAATCATCGTGTAAAAACCGCATTGAGAGGGCGCCTACAGTTATAGATAACAACGACGTTTATTATTGATGCATAGATCTTTTTAAAGTTGCGTGTATATTTCTGTATTTCTTCGCAGCAATTTAATTATTAACACAAAATATAATCCAGGTCGATAAAGATTTTACTCAGTTTTAACACAAAGGAGAATCTGAGGTGTCTGTGTTTTATTGATAAGATGGACACAATGGGGATTTGGTCCGGAGCAACATGCGTGATCTGTCACTTTAGGTTTCAAACACGTTCGTTTTAACCTCTGAAAATAGCGCAGAGGATCACTTAAATTACTTGAAATGTTAAAGAGGTCCAGTCGGTGATTTTTTTGTTGTTCATATTCATTCTTCTGTAGAAACTCCATTGCCATCTCTGAAAATATTTACTTTTGGGTTTTCCTCAGAAGCGAAAGTAGGAATCTACTATTCTCAGAAGTAGGCTACATTACCGACGCAAGTTGTGCAGCAAATGTCATGAAGAAAAAACTGCGCTAAAATTTTTAGTCGTCCGAATCTTTAAGTATTTAAGTATGTCTAAGTATTTTTGTTTCCATACCATGAGTTAATACTGAAGACAAATTGCCAATGTCAAGGAAACGTAAGGCCGATACTGCTGTAGAAAGCAACGAGGAAATTATAATAATCAAATTTAAACTGACAGTGAAATATTCATGAAATTACTAATTGCATTTTTGGAATATTTTAGTAATCAATTCATTGGTTTTGAAAAGGTAAAGGTTTTAAGAATAGATCTCACGAAGGTAGGTATACGACTGTAATACTTGAAATATTGAACCAACTTAAATGCAATATTTTTTAACAGCGACGTTTTGCCAGTATTGTCAATACCAAAGTAGTTTAATACGAGTAATTTGCAGGTATTAGCCATGTGTTATATATATATGTGTGTGTGTGTGTGTGTGTGTGTGAGGTCCATTCGCCTTCTATTAATCTTTTTAACTTTTTAAGTTTTCGATTTCCTGTGGTGCCGGATATTATGCTGCTTTAGTTTTCTTCTACATTTCGGGCATGACTGCGAAAAATAAAAGATAAAGTTTGCATGCAACGGGAAAAAGTATTCTGTGTTAACTTTTTTGTGGGGAGGGGAATGATTTAATTTCAAACGAATGAAAAGCAAATGTTTTTGAGCAATACATTTGGTCGAATTCTTATTTGAATAATTTTCATTGTTCTATTTTTACTATGGTCTTAGTCCATTTTGGCGTTTATCCAATTAAAACCCGTCAGATTTTTAATGGGAAATTTAACATTTGACAAATTTTGACTTTTAATGAAGCCTCCTTTCCATTTCTTGTATTTATTTTTACCAACAATCTCCAGTGCATTCTGGAATTTCCTTTTCCATAGTATCTCAACACTGTCATCCTGTTTGTTCTGTTTGTTCGATTTTTTTTGGAAAATAATTTTCATACTTCAGAGTATTTTTGTTATGCATTCATTCCATTTAACGTCCCGACTTCTACGAAACGCGCAAAAGCGCGGGTTTTTATGAACTTTAGGAAATCGATGACAAGTCTGGAAATGGTAACGAGACTTAAAATTGTTTAGAATAAAAATCCTCACGGAAAGGATAATTTCAAATAAACAAATATTCTAATTCACTTGAATGTTTGATAAAGCGATTAGTAAACGTATATAACTTCATGCGTACTTTTGCCTTACAGGTATATTCACCTCTAATTTAAAAATGCGTATTATGTAATATGCAAATAGTAATTATCCGTGAATGATGTGTCTCAGTAATCGATATTTCCCTTGTAAATGTTTCTGACTTCTTTTAGCCATGTTCAATATTTGTCAAGGATATGTCTGTGGCTTTCAATCGCTAGCTTCGCCACATGTAAATGCCTGTTTTCCTTGTGGTCTGACACTGTCATAATCACATAAATAACGACTTTCCAGTTATAGTATATTTAGTTTACAGTTTATTGACTATATAATTTCCTTTAAAATGTTTTTATTCTGCGTACCCGCATCGTGCATTCACAAACATGTTGCACCTAAGTCACCGATATCATTTCTAATTTGTTTATGCAAAATAAATTATGAATTAACATGTTTGAATTATGTGAATGTTAACGCATGCGTATGCATCTTTTTCACTTACATTTATGTCCATATTCACAAAATGGAAATACTGCGCCACTTTATAATCGGGAAAATGCGCGTGGACGGTGATACGTCTAATTACAGCCAAGCAATATCCTGAAGCTATTAGTGCTTCTTCTTGGCGGAAAACAAAACAATAAAATTATTACTTAATTTACAAATTGAAATATTTAAATTTGAGTGAATATTGTAATTATTTTTTCCCTTCAGGGTTTGGTTGTCGGCGATCCGGATCCAGTCGCTTATGTACGCCATACACATTTACATTACTTGTTTCTCACCATCTACAAAGTCGTTATATGCATTCCAGTAATATAATTTACGATCAAAGTACAATTATAATGTCATGGACAGCTGAGAATTTATATTTAAAATATTTAATAGCACAAAATAACACAGTTATGCTATGTGATGTAAAAAAACGGATTATGTCATTGCAGAAGGCGTGAAATCCATAGAAAACTACACACGAGCAATTAATTGCATATAAATTATTATTATTATTATTATTATTATTATAACTTTTAACGTTACTAGTAGGCAGACATATAGATTCATTAAATTTTTAAAAAGTGACAGGCAGCAACCGAATATTAGCAGTTACATACATATTCAAAGATAGCAAAATCAATGGACTAACAAATTTAAGTCGATATGTACAGCACCGCTGGGATATATAGGTATAGCCTGAACAGATAAAAACCTTCATCCTTTATATACGTTAAAAATCAATATAGATAGTCCAGCAACATAGCAGTCTGTGTTCAAGCTATGCTAAAACGCATGAATTCAACATTTGAATTTTGCATCATTTTTACGCACTGCAAAATTATCCATCTGCGAGAGTGGCCAAAGGCTGCAGGCGGAAATACATAAATGTCCGTTATGCTCTGCCCCTGTTTAAAATATAATTCAGACGGATTCGCTTCGGTAGACAATGTTTTATATGTAGGTATGAGTCTGTGAGTCCTTCTGGTCACCTATGCAGTCAAATAAGCATCCAGAAGTTTTCTGGGCAGAAACCATGTCATATTCCTTGGTTTTATAAAAACAATATAAGCCTTTAAGTGCAGCTTGATGACCACGTAATTGCGGGTTCCTTAAGTACTGTAGGAATACAGAGAGCGAATAATAAGTAGGCCTAATAAATGTATAATGTAGTGTTTTAATCAATACATGAATAGAACGAAACCACATATATTTTCACGATCCTAAATCATAATTGTGATTTATTTTTTAGCTAAATGGGGGTGGTGTACCTTACAAGATAGACTGAATTTTAAAAAATGTAAAAGAAGTTATCATTAATAAAGAAATAAAAGAAAACCTCAGGTTCAAATCCTCTGACACGGAGCCCCATTGCAAATGTAGGCAGAGAGCGCAAAGGAGCAACTTGCAGGCCAGGAGGGAAGCCGGAGAAGCTCCGAGGTCCGCTCCGCTCCTCCTCTGCCTGTCCGCCCTGCTACATTGGCTTTTATACTCTCAATCCCCTCCTCTTAATTGATTTTCTCATAATTAACTCAGTCTATCCATCGATTTCCCTTCGGCGACTTATCAGGGTTGATAGCCGCTAACACTCCTTCCTCCCGCGCAGGGCCCTATTATTATAATATTAAGCCTAGATGCTGCCGAAATAATATCGATCCCATTGAATTACAATTACACCATAACACTAAATACATTTACTCAGCCACAAGAGGGTACGGTATACATAAGACGTAAGGAACAAACGCTACTTATTTCGCTCATTATAAAGCTCCCTTCTACAAATATACCCGACATAACAAACAAGAGATAAATCAAAATTAAACTGAACCGGGACAAACTGACTCACTGCGTTACTTTGGGTTATTTTTTTAACAGAAACAATCGTTAATATTAATATCGTCTGTTAAGATCATTACTCAGTTACCCTTCGATAGTATGCTGATCATTCAATAGTATTATTTTACAATGTCACCCGTTATACCTATAATATACGCCACCAAGACGCTGACCATGAAAAGCGCTATTGTTATTTTTAACATCGTTGTCTCGCCATTCCTTCTAGAAATATATCTTAAGACAATTTGGCTACATATATATTACTCCGTAAATAAAACGACAAAATTAGATCCTATATTAAACCCATCAGAACTCATCAGTTATTTTAATGTGTCTTACATAAACCGTAACAAGAAATGATACGACAACGACAATAAAAACGAGCATGAAATATCACAGTTTTGCAAATGCTGCGATGTTGTGTGTGAGGATCTGGTTATAACAGTGAGCACACCTGGCTGTAATGCTCAGCGCATGCATATTACGAGCTTCTATCCCACATAGCAAATCAAATATTCCCGCGATCCTCAACCCCTAATACAGCATGCAGAGTATGCGCGAGACACAGCGCGATTCGCAGACACAGAGTGAGAGAAGAAGAAAGAGGGAGGGAGGGCTGTACAGGGTGAAAAGAGAATGGGTTGTCCCTTGAATTAATTTCTTTTCTAATCAATAGAAATTGGAAGAAAAAAATCCGTGCGCATGCAAGAAATCACTGAAGCTAGTATTTCTCTTTCCACCTCCCGCTCCCCTTTCCTTTTTCTCGTTTTTACATTGACAAGAGTGAAATAGTGTCCCTTGCCGAGGCAAGTCTTTGGGATCGGCATTTCTTTAACTAATAAAATGATAAATGATTTAAGAATATCAGCAGCTACCCAAGGAAAATATGCAGCGTAAAGAGTAACAGAGAGGGCAGAAGGGAGGAGGGGACACGCGAAGAGGGGAGGGTAGCATATGCAGAGATAAGTTATCAATATGCAAAGTTGTACAGATTGTTTTTCTGGTTTTGTTTTGTTGGGGAAAATATTACCAGCGCTTCCATCGGTGAATGCCGCTATCTCCGCCATACGCGCAGGCTGCCGGACACGAGAGATGGAAAGAGCAAGATGGGGAAGAAGGAGAGATGGGATGTATGGGGGGGGGGCAGATGTGTTTGTAGGGGGGTAGTGAAAGAGCGAGGATGGACAGAGGGAAAAGCAGGTGTTGTATGGGGGCGATGGTTGAAATTAGAGACAGCAGGTTGGAGGTGAAGGGGGTTTGGTTAGGTTAGGGGAATACGTGCGCAAGTATGGCAACACCCTAACCTTTCATCTCTCCGTGTCCCTCATTGTCCCTTTTCCATCTCCTCACTCTCCATCTCTCTCACACGCACGCTACGTGTGTCTCCGCTGTTTCCATGACGACATGTCGACTGGGCTGCTGCTGAGGAAAAAGGAAGCGCGTGCACGAGAAACTGGACGCGGGTGTGCAAAGGTGATTTAGTGGGGGGCAGCAGTGGACATTGATTAAAACACCCACTGCTACCTCGAGTCTGTGCTCCAGCAGCTAATATATTCTGCTCCTACCCGCTCGGCAACATTTCAGAACTTCCCAAGTCTTATCAAAAGGGTTATGAAGCCATTGCATATACATATATCATCTTAGACAATAATTATCCTATCTAAAAGACAGACGCGCCCGCTATAATAAATGAGTAGTAAATAAATTGTAAGTTCCCTCACGTAATTCGAGTGTCATATGGAAGCTGAACTTCACAAAAATCACTTCACATAAGCGCATTCATGTAGACACCCGCAGGTTAAAAAATGATATTCCGGAAATAAAAACTTGATATAAGCAGTTGCATTTATTGATCAAAATGATAATTAAATTGCTGAATGCCATCATATTTCCATACTTATAATATCATAAACATCCACAAAAAGCTTTGGGTCGCTCTGTAGGACGACCAAAACAGCAAGTTGAAGCATTTGGAATATTACCATGCACAACCTAATAAAGCTTCCTGTGTCAAAAACACTTATTGTTTTAAAACAAACCACAGGCTTATGCATAGACGTTATAACGTCCATTTACGACTCCAGTGTTTTTCTAGCGGGAGGTAAAGACACATCAGAGCTTCGATCCGCTTTGTCACGATCCCTTTTTATCTTCCTCAGCCCTAGCCTGTCTGGTGGCTAGGGGCAGTTGCCCGCTCGTTTGCTCTCCTTTGTTGGCTGGTTTTGGACTTTTCATTATGGCTCCGCTAGTCCTCTGGCCAAAACGGGAACGGGGTGGCAGGCATACAAAAATGCGCTGTCATAGTCCTCTTACAGGAGAAAAGTAGTTCAGGCTTCATATAATTCTCTATTCGGAAACATAGCCACTAATGTTAGGTGGTCATTAACTATGTATTTGTAACGTAATCCTTTTGCAGTTTACTTTTGTATTGGTTTATAAGTGCTCTGTTATGTCTTATTTACTGCTACGTAATGTTCGACCTTTGGGCACCGTTAAAGGAGATCATTTTTGATAGGCACAGAAATATGGGACAGAAACCCTGTGTTCTTTTATTATACAACGTCTCATTTCTCTGGATGTAAGATAATATGGTTTACAATTAAAATATCAATAAGTAAACAAAACACAAACCTAAATAAATAGGCCCTACATGAAAAGCGTTAACAGCGATATCCTTCAGCATTTTTTGCTTTCAACACGGACTTAATGACACAAACACAACACAGTTAGAAGGAGCACGCTCGTGGAAAATGGAAAATAATACTTTATATTGTCATCTTTTCTATCGGGTTTTGAATCGAGAAAAACTAGATTCATAGATGCACCGTTTACATGACAACAAGAATAACAATAACACTGTAAAAAGAAATTGCCGTGCTGTATTGGATTCTTAATTGGACTTTTCCTGCAATGACTCTGTTTCCAGCCTGTTTTGCTGTGCTGTTTATGCCTGTGTTAAGTGTAGTTCCTTGATGATTAAATATTGATTCAGATCTGTGGATATTTAATATATAATCAAGGAAAATCAAAGTTTGACAAAATAAACATTAATGAATCAATGAATCTTTTGGTTGGCCGACTAAAATAAATGCTACACTAAGCAAATGAGCAGAGACACATTAGCGGCGTGCGGTTCAGTATAATGAGTCACCTGAACTGCATTTCGGGCATAGTTTGAAGATGGCGCCACTCATAGGTAAGGGTACAATTGCCGGCATAACCTGTGGCCTCAAAGAGCACATGTCATGCAGAGACCAGCGAGTGTAAGAAAGCAAATCGGTCTACGGTGCAGGTAGGCAACCACAGATTCGATGGCCAGGAATTGGGTTAAGGCGCAGATTTCATGGCAGCAGGCTGAAAACTAAGAGTCACAGAGAAGATAATGGAGCGGGGGGGGGGGGGGCAAGTAGCAAGCTCGGGGCTATCAGTTAGAAGGCTAGTGACTTTGGTGGCAGGAACCAAGCTAATGGCCAAATGGAAGATACGGAGCTGATGGGGTGGCGCATTGCAGACTGCAAGCGAAAGCTGGGTGACAGCCTGCCTTTTATCCTCTCAAAAAGTGCAGACCAGAAACTAGCTAAAGGACTAGCAGCCTTCGAGATTTAAGGGCTCTCGGTTTCCACCGGGCTCATGGCCACACAAGAGCAGTAAGCCTGGTGGCTAAGGCTCGATGCCGGAAACAGATCGTACAAAATCCGTAATGCACAGAACATTGTGCATAGACTCCTATGAAAAAATAGATATCTTAAAATTTTTGGTGCTTCATTGATGAAATCATATTACAGGACTGTGTTTAGCGGCGCTAAGGGGATGTAGCCTATGTCAGGTATACAGCCTTGTGAAAACACGGAAAAGTTCTCGAGTTAAATGTCGCCCTTCAGTGGATCCAATGCTCGATGGGTTAAATCGGTGTGTAATTTATCAGGGCGTCGAACGTATTGACAACCAGAGAGAATCAAAAGCACCTCTTTATAAATACATGGCTCCATCAATTTTCAGTAACATAAAAACATTGGAAAACGTGGCTCCCTTGCACAAAAAAAATCGATAATTTGAAGAAAAACAGATTGATGTTTATGAACGTTAACATGATGCGATTAGTTGTCTGCAATGACTACAAATCCTATACAAGTCCTAATACATTTTGAGGGAATTCAATCAAATTATATTTTTGAGGTGTATTTTCCAATGGACTCGCTTGATATGTTCTTGTTTAAACCAAATACAAATTCATACGATTGTATTAGTTTCATACTATGATCAAAGTTAGAGAAGAAAAAGTGGCAAAAAAGTTTTTTGTTCTAAATTGCAATTTTTTTCGTTAGCCCATGGTTTGCTATTATTATTGATTATAATACGTGTATCTGTAAATTCTGCCTGTCAGTTAAACACAATTTGATGCTTCTGTAATCAAAGGATTAAGGTAATAATTTCTAACGGCAAGAAGTGCGGTAAAAAGGAAAGATTTATCAAAATGTAATCGAGTTTATTTCGTAGATGACAATCCGTAGCGGATTACTGAATGTTTGGGAATAAAATATGTTCTAATTGCACGTCTGTAGAAAACACAGTGATTGATCTCTTGTGCCCAGTAAAGGTCCGAATATACTGTTAAACCACTGTCTTACAATAACATCACAGAAGTCGCAATGTTCTCAGTTTACTGATAACAGCAACGGATGCATAACTGAAAGAACAGCGGAACCTAAACCAGAGGACGTCTCCGGTTTTTGCTTGAACGCACAGAACACTGTACCCCCCCCCCCAAAAGTCCAAATCGTAGGCCTATAAGTGATCATAACAACAGCAACAACAATAATAATACTAATAATTCTAATATTAATAATAACGATAATAACAATAATAATGCAACAAATAATAAAGTATCAAAAATAAGATTTCACAGGTATATTATATTAGAAAATAATTTTAACAACGCCAGTATAAAGTCATGTAATTGAGAATGACAGCGACACCGCGTGGCCTACATAGGAATAGGTCTACGCCAAGAAACAGCGCTGAGTTGTTTTACGCAGCTGGAGATGATCTAAAAAACGTCGGGCGAGGGATATTTATCCGTGCATTCAGATTGAATAAGTCGTCGAAGTTTTAATCATAATACAGTTGTACATATGTACGTGTATTGCAAATGTGATGTACCTAGTTGAGAGTAATTGCGAGGTCCGAATCAGGTCTTTCATGGCCAATACCAATAAATTCAGGATGAAGTAAAATTTCATCTTAGCAGCACCAGTAAGGGACACGTATGTCGTGGCGTTTTGTTTGTACTTTTAGGGACAAAAAGTACAAAATCAGCATCCCCGTGGTTCAAACAAGTGATTGCTTGTAATACAGCACAAATTAATGAAGCTGCTTTCTAAGGTGACAGAGTCACTTAATTTTGGAAAGTAGATTCCTTGGCAACGGTTAACTGAGGAAAATTGCGCAAAAATGTCAGTCAAGCTTTTTTCCAAGTGTTTAAAATGACCTTTATTGATATTATGAAAACTTATGACGAAATAGTGACTCATTAGTTTTTTTTAGGAACAAAGTGGCTCATTCAGTGGCGCGAGTGAGTCAGATGGCGTTGTAGATAGCATATCTTTCTGTGCTACGTCTGAAAGTTAGTCTTTGCCTTCATGGAGTTCCACAAATGCTATGAAATATAAGGCTGTTCATATATATTACACACATTTTTAAATAGCTGGTCATTCTTTACTTCCACATAGCTAAGTTATTAATAAAAACCCAACACAGAGAATGCATATTTGACTATGTATTTTATTTAGAAATTATTCTTGCTTTCAAACACATTAAATTAAGTTTTTATTAAAAAAAAAAAAAAAAACAACCAAGGTCACTGTTGCCATGCCCAAATCTGCTGGTTTTCAACAAATGCTCACCCGTAATATTCTAGATATTAAACTATCATTGGTTATTCTTAATCTTTCTCAAACTATGGTTCACAAGATATCAGAAATATTTACACATGTAATGTACATATGTCTGTCCTACACTTAACCATTCCCTGGTCCCAGGTAAATAAGAGCTCTGATCCGGATGACAATATCGACCTGCCCCTAAAATTACCCTAATATGAGAAGACTCAGAAGGAGAGCAATGATCCAATGCAGGGAGAAATGTCCAGGCATTAGATCCATGGTCGTGCTCTACAGGCGACTGCGATCCAGGGCAGCCAATGGTACTCTGCTCGTATAATCTGGAACCACGGCCACACTGACGGATTCACCGTCCTCTCACGTGCTCACAGAGTGGACACCACCTCTCACGGGCTCACAGAGTGGACACCACCTCTCACGGGCTCACAGAGTGGACACCACCTCTCACGGGCTCTGTACAATCTTGGGAGTCAGTTTAAACTGCTTGACTTATGCAAGAACATCGAGGCAGACAGAACCTCAGTTCACCTGGCGCAGCAGTAGCCCTTTTCGCCTGTGTGCCGAAGCCGGTTACCCCGCTGAGAGGCACTGGGCAGAAGGGTGTGCCAGAAAACCAGACACACCCAAGGCCCCATTATCATCTGAACAGAGCTCACAAAAAGTGCAGGTGGAAAAATCCCATTCTTCTCTTTTCAGTACTTTGGGCCTGAGCCAACCCCTCTCTGCCCCTTCTAGCAACATCAAAATGTCCCCATTTCCTTCTGCAATATTTATTTCTAGACCAAAATACTGATCCATCAGCTCATCCTTTCTACTAAATCCATGACAGGTAAAGACAAACACATCCTCCAGAATTATGGTAATTCATAGCAAAGCATGGCAGATCAGATCATAAGTGACACACATACACTACTCAATGCTATTTTGACAGGTCATACACAAGTGTATAATTTATGCTGATCCAAATCTGCACATGCCGTCTCTTTACATTAGAGCATCATGGGGAAATCTGGCAGTGTATGTGAGACTGTTGGGGGCAGACAGCTGCCTTCCCACTGGTTTTCAGTGCAGTTCAGCCAAGAGCAGGCTGGTCTTAAAGAGAGAGGCTGCACTCTCTCATTCCCTCAATTCCATCATCATTTTAAGAAAGTCACCGTTTGTTGGCTTCGAGGCAGTCGCCATTACGGAGGCTGTGCCTTGGGGAGGGGGGGGAGGAAGGAGTCACAAGCAGGTATCTGCCTTCCTGCCCCATCGTTCTGCACCCATGCTGGTTCATCAAGACCTGGAAAAAGTGATGAGGAGGGATAGCGTCAGGTGGGTCTGATAACCATGAATAACCAGCAGACTCATGGATGTAAGTTTTGAGGATTATTTCATTTTACTGGACTCAAAGACGACAGCAGAAAAGGTTTAGATACCATCTTGCTGAGCAGCACTTTTCAGCCATATGCCTGCGACAGACTAAACTGAACAAGAATCCAGCCCCTTTTGTTTCTGATTGAGTCCAACAGCAGAGCTGAAACTCAGCCCTAACTGGGGGGGGGGGGGGGGGGGGGGGGCAATCAGTCACCACATGATCTACTTCTGGCGTAAATCAGTAACTAGTCAAATTGTAACTAGGACTGCAAGATTCCAAGACTCTCACTTCCCCTCAGCAGGATGGCAGACAGTCCAGCTATAAAAGCATTTTAAATATTGTGTGTGTGTAGGTGTATGCACATGCGTGTGCATGTGTGTGTACGTGCATGTGCATGTGTGTGTAGGTGTATGAGCAATGCTGTAAAAACACTAGAGAGCAGAGGTCATTCCTTCTTCCCCAAGTATGGATCGCAAGTAACGCAGATCTGAACATATGTATCAAAGAATCAAATCTGTCAGCAACTACAGTGCTATTGGCGAATGTGCTTAAGTGAAAAACAGCATCTGGGTGAATTTTAGCCTCTTACTTTCTTACAACAGCTGACTGGGTCAGAGGGAAGCAGTTCATGGAGGCATTTATCTGTGCTTGTGTAAGATATTATGCATCATTTAACTTACCCACAAAACAGACAAAGGTGTAAAGGATTAAGCACAAAATCCAAATGGACAAAGATAGTGTTAACATTGGCCTCCCACAAATACCAGCATACACACACAGACCAAAAGACTGCAACGAAGCCCAAGCACAGAGCGCTCGCAGACAATTACCTGATCCCAGTCCAGGAGGCCACCCAGCCCTGGCTCTCTAGAAGCAGCCTTCGGCCCTCTTCGTAATCATCCTGGTCCACACTGACCAGAAGCCGTACACCCTCGTGGCCTGCAGCTCTCTTCAGGGAATCGGTGATGAAGACACCTTTGAGCGCTTCCAGAAGCGCCCCGCTCAGGTAGTCGGCCCAGAAGGCGTCGAGGTTGGTCAACTCCGAGAACTTGATGTCGCAGATAATGGATCCGAGGTCGCGGGCGCGCAGCACTGAACTGGCCCTGCTGAAGAGCTCGAACTGGCGTTCCAGGGGCTGCTGCTTGTCCGAGGACACGCCGCCTCGCAGCGCCGACTCGTGCTCCGAGTACTCGGCCCGCACGCGCAGCCGGATGTCTGTTCGGGCAGAGAGGGGGCAGGAGGAGGAGCAGGAAATACAGGTGGGGGAGGAGGAGGGACAGAGGCGAGAAGAAGGGTTAGGGTTGGCGGCAGCAGACGAGGGGAAGGTAAAGCACAGTAGAGGGTTACAGTACAGGAGAACCAGTTGGGGTGAGAGGTAAGGAAAAGGAAATAGTGAGAAAACAAAAAGAGGCCAAACAAAACAAACATGAATACCTGTACATGAATACCTGTACATGAATACCTGTACATGAATACCTGAACATTGAGATGATGCTGGCAAAGCCTGTCTACGGTAGATTAAAAGTACGACTGTGGACAAACAGGCATAAAATGTTCTGGGGGAAATCGGGGCGCGTGTGGTGGGTGACGGAAAAGAGAGGGTCTGAGGAACACGTAGACCAGAGTAGATGCACTGTAACGTCTTATACGAGCTAATATCTTCTGGAAAATGCGGGGGGGGGGGGGAGGGGGGCCTCATATGAGCACAAGTTGCAACCTCACCCAATGACACCAGTGCTTCGCAAGCAGCTAGAGCCCGTGAGCCTACCACCTTCCTTAAAGACAGTAGACACAAACATGAACAGGCACTCGGAGCAGTTATACGCCCATACAGATCTCATCCGAGTGCTTATGGACAGAGGGAGGGAGATTACATTCCATGACAAGTCCCCACTGACTACCACAATTAATAAAACACCACTCCTGAACTCCAGATGGACGTCGAACACGGCGCGTCCCTTCAAACAGGATGTGAGCGCTTCCCCGCAGGTGCGCCGCGGCACCGGTGTTCATCTACTTGAGTGTGGGATCTCGTGCATGAGACACAGAAGCCCTACCATGGCTGGGGCACAAGAACAAACAGGTGGGCAG
This sequence comes from Stomatorhinus ivindoensis, assembly GCA_019775895.2. Lineage (NCBI taxonomy): Eukaryota > Metazoa > Chordata > Actinopteri > Osteoglossiformes > Mormyridae > Stomatorhinus > Stomatorhinus ivindoensis. The sequence continues at coordinate 20,056,899 of JABFEB020000132.1, forward strand.
GAGCCAACACAAAAACAGTTGGACTGGGGAAGAAAAGAAAACAACGATGAGAGAAGACTGACCGGATACTAAGCTCTGTTCACACTGAGGGCCAAGTTTCACACGGTGTGGTGACTTTCCCAGTAAATCAGCAAATGAGTAAAACTTCTGTAATGAAAACCTCATCTGTAAAGATGCACTGGATGAAACTAACAGCTACACTGTAGGTGCACTCTATTCCTCAAAGGGCCCTTATGAGTGTCTTATCCATGCATAGCAAGCGAGGGTTGACGTTTCTTGGAGGATACATACTGGAGAGTGGACAGCAGCGCTCATCTTGTCATGTGGACGGGCTCTCTTCAGACTTCACTGAAACAAAGATTCCCCTACATGGCACAGAGGCGTGCGCAAGGGGTTAAAGATAAAATAGGCAGGTTGGAGAGAGGGGGGTTCAGAGAGGGTAGGAGTGCAGGGGGGGGGGCAGAACACTTTAGAGTGAGAGGAGGAGGGTGAGGACAGGCAGGAGGCAGAGTAATGAGGACGTGGCAAACAGGCCCAAAGCCATGAATCGCAATTTCAGAGCCTTCAGTTGGAAAAGAAAAGCCCAAATTTCCCATCTTTACAGCCAAAGGGAGAGCGGCACTTATTTTATTCAGAAACAAGTCACAAACACAGGCACAAGGTGATGAGCATTTGCCCTCGGACATGTTCACTTTTCGAAAGATTTGCAACAGGAAGAATTTTAATTGCATTAATTAATACACCTAGTTGTAAAAGGCATGGGACAAATAATTAAAGGGGAATACATATTAAATTACCCAGGACATTTAAGAAATCAAACATAAAATCAGAACTGTCAAAAGAAAATTAAAATCATAACAGGATGTACATAATTTTGGTCTTTAAAACTGGAAAAAAAACACAAAACCTTTAAAACACGAATGACTCCGTCTGATTCAAGTTCTTTGCCCCAAATTAACAAAAACATTTTTCTTATGGGCAGCATTTTGTCAACAGATTCCATGACTGATATCCTAGGAGAATTATTTGTGTGTTACACAGCCAATCATAACATTTTGTGGAAGGGTAGCAAAAACCCACTGGGAGCTACATACAAAGTACTTCTGCTGTGGAAATGTAAATGTTATATTTATAATTCAATTTTTACTCCCTAACATTTGGGAATGAGTGAAAGCCAAACACTGCCACTGTTCGCAGGTTCCCTGGCTTGAGATTTCAATACCAGGAGGGCTTTTCTCGCCCTTTTAAGCATTCAGATCTTGTTTGATTTGCTTCTCAAGGCCGTCAGCTGGAACTGTGAAAATGCCCTTATGTTTGCCCCATCTCCATGTCTGTTTGCAGTTTCACCCAGAGAAACATTAGCCATTTTTTTCCCAGCATTCAAGCCACTGCAGTGAAAAACCTGCCCCATGACTGAAAGAAATGGGCTCCCTGTTTGTTTCTTTTATGCATGTGGTGGGGGGGGTTACCGTTCCCAATCCACCAGACCCAAAACCGGCTCTCTTAAAGACAAGGGTGGGAGCAGACTCTCGGCACGCTGGCCAAGACAGCAGAAACCAGAAACATGACGGTAGCCCTGGGCAACAGCATGAGGAATGGTACAGAGGCAAGTAGGAGATGGGTTACACACCCTGCTGAGTAGAAATTTCTCACAAAAAAAAACAAAATTTAATCTTTGGCCCCATCAGCTTTGAATGTAACATTTTTCCTGGAGACAGCAGGTATGTACAAAATCGGGGTACAACCCAAAAGGTAACAAATTGCCACTGAAGGCCTTTGGCATGTAAAGCAACAAAGCGAGGTAACAGCTAGTAACAAAAAGTTTGCACATCCCATTTCTTGCACACTTACATTGTCAGGCTGTACAATATCTTACACATTTCTGTCCTGTTACAGCACCCTGAGTGGTTTGTTTTTCCCCCTCAGTGTAAAAAGCCTGTAATCACTCCAATCCACCACAGTTTTAAAGGTATTACAAAAAGGCCCAGGAAGGTCTTAAAAAATATTTCCAGTTCTCTAGGCAGGTTTAAAAGCTTTTTTCCCCCTCACTATTTTTACACTGACTGCTTTTAGTATAGGAAGGGCTTCTTCAAAATAATCTCACAAGTAGTAATTTCCTTTAAAGGTCAATTGTTAGCTTGCACACAGAAAATGGATGCAATAGAAGATTTTTTGTGGGGGGGGGGGGGGGGGGGGGGGGGGGGGGGGGGGGGGGGGGGG
>JABFEB020000132.1:20059218-20102717 GCA_019775895.2 Stomatorhinus ivindoensis
ATGTCTCTCAGCTGGCCTGGGAATTCCTTGGGATTCCCCCAGAGGAGCTGGATGAAGTGGCCGGGGAGAGGGAAGTCTGGGAGTCCCTGCTTAGACTGCTGCCCCCGCGACCCAATGTCGGATTAAGCGGGAGATGATGGATGGATGGATGGATGGATAGTGAAATTTCTAGTTGGAACCATGCATCTTTGAGACTAGATTATGAAGTATGAGCCTGGGCAGCTTTAGTTTACAGCTGCATAATACTACAGGCTTTGTTTTGCAAATAGTTGAAGTGATATAGGATTTCGTACATTAACCAACCAACCTCATGATGTCACATGCAACACTAGGACACGATGGCACTATACTTGCTTGAACAATGTAACATGGACTACTTATTATTTTAATCCAGTTTCACTGACAATATTAAACCTATAAGGATTTTAAGAGTTGGAATCCATCAAGTAAATTATGTTAACTATATCTAGTGTTTGATGTTTACTTTAATATCTTGATGGGATCCCCAAGTCAAGTTTGACTGGGACCTCAATCCAACCTCCGATTAGCCAAAGTTATCCAGTTTTTCTTACTTTGTTTTAAATATAGTATGTAGGAGGAAATTTATACTCCACATTAGAAAGGAACGACGGCATCTCAGATTTTCCGGTTTCAAATTAATCTCTGTGGGGGCATTAAGTATTAATTAATCATACGTGAAATCAAGAGGCGTCTCGGTTTAGAGTAATAGTGTGAACAGCTAAATCAGACTGGAACGGATTAAGCTCTGGAGTACCTGGGCTGAGATGGAAAGGCTTACAATGAGTATATTAGTGGCTGTAGCTTCTTCTGTTCAGAGATTATGCAGGAGCAAGGGGTCACCACGGCCAAGCAGTCAGCAAAGCTCAGGGTGGGACATGCTGTTTCCCATCTGAGTGGCAGGCAGAGTGGGCCGGAGAAATGATTCTTTTTCACAGGTTTCACACTGGCTTCCGTGCCGCCATCAGTCATTGACCCCTGTGGAGTGTCAATCACTGTCCATTATTTAAGGGGGGGACGAGATCAGGCTACGAGTCTCACGGGAGGTTTCCTCTCTTTCAGCCCGAGCGAACTTAGCCAGTCCTGAGTCGGAGGGGAGAGCAGAATGGTGGTTTCGTAACTGTTAGAACAATGTTGGGATTTTGGTTCAGGAGTGGGTTTGGGCAGCTTTTGGCTGTCCAGAGGCAGAGTTTAGCTGACATATACAAAGTGTTCCAGTCCTGGGCGATTTTATTAAGTTCCATTAAATGCCTCATTGGAAAAAAATGGCTGTTGCTCGAGGGGGTTTAGTGAATCTCAGTGTCTGATGGGCGGCTGAAGCCTGCTTTCTCTTTGGTTTTCTCTGTTATGTCACGTTGATTCATTTCACTATTAAAGAATGAGGAAATCGAAGCTGGGAGCATTATATTCGAAAGCCGCACGTTTTTTTCTATTAAAACTCTTGCAGCGGAAAGTTACAGCAGAGGGGGAAGAGAACACATATAATTTGGTTGTATTTGCGGAGATGTGATTAGAATAGAAGTCTAAAAATGTGTTCTCTAATGAATGTGGCTGTGTAATTAAATATTAGCACAGATGAAAAAAAAACTTTTTTTTTCTTCTCCTGGTCTTGACACTCTGTCGCAATTTCTCAGAAAGCACTCTGCCGTGAAGCCGTATACATTTCCTCTCAATTACCAGTGAGAATGGAAGTGCGGTCTTATGTCGTATGAAAGCTTGATCAATTAGCATGGCTGTCCAAGGAGCCATTACTGCGCTCTAATTGATATCAGTGTATCTGGCAGCACATCTGATAACGTTAAACTGTCAGACTGGCCCTCAGGAACCTTCAGTCAAGTTCAAAGATGCTTCTGTGTGAGACAGGATAACCGAAAGAGAGTCTGGGGTGAACCACGGTGGTAAGTTTAACCTGGGGGTGCGCATGTGAACTGTGGAAGGAGAGATATCATAAAGACACAGTCCTCAGCAGCCAGGAGTATTTAGAGAACCTCTCAAAATGAGATGCCGGATGAGCTCAGGGTGACGGTGGAGGAGGGGACATATAACTCTGTGTGAGATGGGTGAAGGGCAGACAGCTCCTGGGGTGAGACCTGCTGGGTTATCTAAAGGACCTCAAGTGCAGGTTAAGCCTGCCTAGTGACCTGCAATGACCCTGCAAAAACATGCGTCCGTGCATATCTGCACACCTGCATTCAAGTTCAATTCAGTTTATTTTTATATAGCACCTTTCACGACAGAGTCAGCCCAAGGTGCTTTACATGGGTGTGCCGTGGCACATTGCAGCACCATTAAGAGAGAATGCAAAAAAAAAAAGAGAAAAGGGAAGATGAAGAAATGAAAGACAGAAAGCAAGATGACAATGGAGCAGGCGACTAGGCGTAAGTGGTAAGCTGAGCTTCCAATGAATGCTCAGGTACAAGCATAAGTAGGACAGTAACAGTCCATCATATTTGCTATGATGAGGAAGGCTAGAGGAAGAAAGAGATTTTCTGATTTTGAGAGAGGGATGAGTATTCGGAGATGATGAAGACCAACATTCCAGTCACCAGCTCCCAGGGTAACAGGGAAGTTTCAGGAAAGCAATCAGAGGATAATAGAAGATATTATGGTGCCTCAAATCCATCTCATCTGTCACCTCACCCCAAAAATTATTAATAAACCAGCCAACTGATTCCTCCTGGTGTCCTGCAAAACCTGTCCTCTAGGAACATTGTCCATTCCTTTGCCGTGTACATAAAGCTGATAGAAGCACTAAGTGTGAAGTGTTGTGGGAGTGTTATCCAGCTGGAAGCCTTGCTGTGCCTGGATAATACACTAAAAATCATGCCTTTTCATTAAGAAGTGCGATGGACAGCGATGGGCTTAGCTAATTCAATATGGCAATCTAATCGTGGCTCATTTATATTCCGACAAAGACAGCCCCCTCCCAAGCTCCGTAATAATCTATCGTCCGTCTACAGCGTGATGAAACTCTTACTGATGTGTGAGTAACCAGTAACGAGGGATCTAAGGAGTCTGCGGACGCTGAAAGCTATTTACAGTAATATCTCATCATATCCCAGTAAAGTGAGATTTCTACTTTTAATGATAAATCAATATGGTGATTTGGTGGGTCTGTCTGGGAGAGATATTTTAGGACACTTGTCTTAAGAGCTTCGACAGCTGATAATTAATATGCGGTAGTTCTTCGATACATGTGTCCATCCATCTTCAAACTTGTCACCCAGTAGAGTGTCACGGAGATCAAACCAGGAGCACAGGGCACAAGGCTGGGGTTCAGGATTGACACACGTGCATGGAAAAAGAGTGCCATTGAGATGGTTGTCTAATCATTTCGGGACTGTGGGAGGGAAATGGGGTTGGGGTGTGACATGGTGGTGCAGTGGTTAGCACTGTCGCCTCGCACCTCTGAGACCTGCGTTCAAATCTCTGCCTGGGCTGGAGTTTGCATGTTCTCCCTGTGTCGTCATGGGTTTTCCTCCAGGCACTTTGGTGTCCCCACAGTCCAAGGATGTGCTGAGGCTGATTGGAGTTACTGAATTGCCCATAGGTGTGCCTGTGTGAGTGAATGGTGTGTGAGTGTGCCCTGCGATGGGCTGACCCCCCATCCTGGGTTGTTCCCTGCCTCTTGCTTGCTCTTGCTTATTGCTTCCAGGATAGGCTCTGTGACCCAGTAGGGTAAGCAGTTTGGAAAATGGATGGATGAGAGGAAAATGAAGTTAATAGCAGAAGCCCACAAAACAGGGAGAACCCCATACACACACAGAGCAGGGGTTGGATGCACAGAGGACAGCACTAATCAGTCAATCATCAAACAACTACAACCCCTTATTATTATGGAATTATTCTTTAAAATATTGCAGTGTGTATCACTGCTGAATATCATGGAATGCACAATTTTCACTCCCACGCAGAAGCTTGGTTTTATGAATTTAGAGGAAATTGGATTGGCCACAGTTGTTAATGCATATTTAAAAGCACTGGCTATTTTATAATTAACACGTTTCTACAAATTTTCTAAGGGGGATTTTCTTTGAATGACCCCCTGTCGCGTTCGATTGTGGAATCCGCGTAGACGGAGCTGCCAGATTCCGCGTCTGAACAACATCCAAAACAACGAAGAGAAAAAGCAGCAACTCAGAGGAAGTTCTGGACTCCAGCGGCGAGCGGTTTTGTTTAGTGACATCCTCCATTGCTCATTTGTCAACTTGAAGTCCAATAATCCAGGGGCACCACTGTTGTTACAGCCTTTAATAAGTGGGAGGTTAAGGCTCAGTCAGAGTGATGAACCACTTCTTTTATATTCCATGTGACAAAGAGCTGCTTCCTGAGTGGCCGCTTCAGTTTCCTCTAAAAATGCCTGATAACGGATTGATTGCAGAACAGACGAAGCCTTACTTAACCGGGCCTTTTAAAGAGACACAATGAAGTCCTCTCCTCGGCCGACAGACGCCGCTCTGCCCCTACTGCTTTACTAATGCTTCCATTGTCCTTCCATGACAAGCTGGGCAGGTGATATTTAAGTGAATGGCAAATAAAGTGTGCACTGAATAGGCTCCATTAAACGGCGAGTCGATAGGGGCTGAGACATCCCCGGTGCACTGGCGTCGATAGAAGCCCCACCCACCCAGGAAGCCTAAGGGCTAATCTCTAAGCCAGCAACAGGTTTCGCTCAATGAATCCCTGATTTGATGAGCGAGGAAGAAAAACATCGCAGAAGAGAAGAAGCGTCCGAGCGGAGATCCATCTCCTTAACCCTTTTGCGTCCACTTGATTAAACTGAAGCTGCTCAGCAGCTCGTCTGATGAAGGAGCAGTTCTGGCGGCACTTGGGGGCCATGAGACAGACCATTGTGAGCGATGTTGTTATCCCTGCGTCGTAGGATAGGGAGCCATCAGAGAGGTTTTTCAAGGCCTCATGTGGAGGGCGAAGATAATGACGAGGTGGATAAAAATAACTCATCGCAAGGCCGCCTATAATAAGAGGACACATGCATCTCTGGTCGTAGATGTGAGGGATAGATAGACATTTCAGTGCATTATTGTCTTTCACCTCAATAAATAGGAGGTGAGTTAGAGAAATCTTGGCCCTGGCCTTTTTAGTAGGGGTGTAACGGGACAGGAAATTCATGGTTCTGTGCCAACCTCGGTTTTGGGGTCATGATTTCGTGCAATTTCAGAAAGCAGAATTTGTTTTGAAGTCATTCATTATTAAAACTGCAAGCACAATTAGGAACAATTGTAAACCAAGGTCTGTGATGTGTCTGAATAACAAGATCTACAAAACCTTGCACATTGTAAAAACACATTGTGAAAACAAATACTGTATGTACAACAAATAATGAACTAAATCACATATAAAACCTGTGTGCTCCACTACCAAATGTGGTCCCATGTCGGTAGCGATAAACATCCTTATAGCCTGTAGTTATTTTTTTATTTTTTGCCCTAATCTGAATTTCCTGGCTAAAGAGCCTTAAATGCCACTGGAAGACTAACTTGCAGAGGCCATTTCTGCCTCGCTGCCTCGCTGCAGTCGTACACGTGCTCGGATGATGCCGCCTCAAATGAGTTAGCAAGTTGAATGTGTTTCCAGCAATATACCTGAGTCTCGGTATAATGCGGCTGACAGTTAGTCTTGGTTTTATCAACTACTCTCTCTCCAGTATTGGGGTAATTTATTGGGAAACCAAAATGTTCCCAAACAGCGAATTACGACTGACTGAAACCAGCATTAGCTGTGACCAACTGCCATTCCCAATTAGCATAGTGTTCTGCCCGTGTCAAGAAACATATTTATTCATTTTGTTGTGTGTTCCGCACCAAAAATAATGTAAGAAAATGGTACTCAACAAATATGTGCATTGCAGCCTTACTTTTTAGGTTTGAAATTGCCAGAATCCAATGAGGAATAGTGTGTTGTTGTAGAGTTGGGCATGTTCTGCTAGTAGGAGTTTTGCTCACACAAAAATGTTCTACGGGCAGAACAAAATAAATGATTGGTTCAGGGAAATAACCAATCAGATTGTGGAGGAGATGGGTCCAAGCAAATAGAGGAGGCGGGACCAATACATCTGATCGGTTGTGCCTGCCTTCTCTAGTTGCTTGGACACACCTCCTCTACAACCTGATTGGTTTGGAGAAATAATCTTGCTGTTATCATGCATAATCATTTTTCCTATTGCTGTCAGAACATTTTCATATAAGTAAAACTCCCATGAGCGGGTGTTCCACAAAACAGGATTTCTCAGTTAACTGGATTAACTTAAGATAGAAGTCATTTTTGTCCAATAGGAATGCTCCTTTCTTAAACTCTTATTGGACAGTCATGACTTATAGCCATAGTTAACCCAGCTAACTGTGAAATCGTGATTTGTGGAACATCCTCCTGTGCTTTGGCATAAAAAAAAAAACATGTGCCGGTATGCTCCAGTGGTACTCGTGCCATACTAAGCACTGCCTGGATGGCTAGCTTATGGTCGACGTGTCAGAATTACTCCGATCTGGTTTGACGAACAGCATCATGTGACCTAAGGATGACGTGCAGAGTGCTTTGTCTGAGACAGGGTTTCCCTATCCAAATTTACAGGGGCTAGGCGGAATGGGGATCAGCCAGACGCTGTGGAAACCACAGAAAGAACAAGAAAGACAAGTCAAAATAAATATTTGTATGTCAAAGAAAATGCACAGTGTCAGGATTGGGGGAGTTACTGCCGATGAGACTGGTCAGAACAATCAGGTTATCCTGGTAGAAACAATAGAGGGAGAGGTGGAGTGAATTTGTGGAATTTGTGTCGGATTTCTGACTTTGTATGGTTCCTATTAGGTATTTCAATTCACCCCCAGTGCTCTGCAGTGCTGGATTACAGTATACAATAAATCACATTATACATACAATACCACATCTGTTTCTCTTTTACTAGGCACTTTCATGGAGGCAGTTCTCTGAGCTGTGAATTCAATTCCACTGTGTGTGTCATGCTTCCTTCACTTGCCTTTACTTCTGTGAATCACATCTTTTATATAAAAAGAAAAGCTACCACTTTAACCATAAACACAAAAACCTACTCAAAAATCTGTGAAATGTGTTGGTAATCAGCCATAGCATCCATCTTTCGGAGAAAGAAAATAAGAAAATCTGTTACCTTTACAGTTATTAACTGCAGTGGGCGACCATGAAAATAGTGCTGTATATGATGTACGTGACTGAAATTGTTTAGTTTTATGGACATTGTACAGTTTCAGTACAGAATGACTATCATATGATGTCATCATTGACCATTAACTCCTGCATTAGTTACCCAGTAGAAATGGACTGACTCAGTTGATTAGTATCAGTTTTCTGAAAGGAAAATGAAGTGTGAATTTTGTAATTGCTTCACTACGTTAGAATCCACCAGCACTATTTAACGAGACCTGACTCAGTTTACTTTCCTTACAGACAATGAGTGGACGCTTTTTCCCTCATGATGCCGTTGTCACCGATGCCGTCCTCAGTCTGGATGAAGACTCTGTACTCTCTACCAATGAGGTAGGATTTAGGCAATGACCAATCGTACAGAATTTTCAAGAATTTTTTTAACTTACTACACAATTCATAACATCATTAATTGAAATCATGATTGCAGCTGTACATTATATAATATCTATTTTCTTCAGTTAGACCATGTTTCTTGCATCAGGACAATATTCTTTTTAATACTTATGTGACCATTTTTGGTGTTTTATGTTTTAGTGCATATGGTCAGTTCAGTAGATTTGTTTTTCTAAATTTTATTGCAGTGTTTCTGTTTCTCTGATTTTAACATCTAAACAGTACCAACAAATAAAACCGATCCATTACAGTACAGAACTAGACATTTACCCTGGTCATCTACTTAAAAAGCTTGCTTAAATAGCATACTTACTTAAACAGCTGACTCAAATAGCATATTTTCTTACTTAAACAGCTTACTTAAATAGCATACTTACTTAAATAGCATGCTTACTTACTTAAACAGCTTACTTAAACAGCATACTTACTTAAATAGCTGACTTAAGTAGCATGCTTACTTACTTAAACAGCTTACTTGAATAGCATACTTAATTAAATAGCTGACTTAAATAGCATGCATAATTACTTGCTTAAGTAGCTGCTTGGTATTGGTCCTTATTGGTACCCTAATTGTTCATATCTAACTTCTGCTGCTGAAGGCAAATTTGAAAGCTGATCCTTTTCTTAACAGTCTTGTGGATTTATAATTGCTTTGTGTATAATGAAAAGTGTTGCCAACATTAAAATTATACTAAATTTTCTTTAACCTGGAAATCAGTTGTAAAGAAATACTTAAACGAAAACTATTATACTAGTTTTTTTCCATATTCTGTAAAGACATGACTTACTAGTTATGAACATGTATTGTAGCATTGATTTATTGAAAGATGAATACAGGTTTTACACACTACCATTGTTTATTACATTATTCAGCTATTTAGAAATCTCTCCAAAAAATGCAAAAATGTTTTATTCAATGAAGCCCCAGGGCTCCCATAAGAGTGAGATTTTGCTTTGTTTAAAATCCCTTTTAACACCAGTTACTAAACCATTGGCAGGTAATTCTGCAGACCATTTCAAATTCCCCCAGTGCCCTCCTAATGTGCATGTAGTCAATGAACAAATCTTCTCTCTCTGTGAAATGCTAATTTTGGGATACGGTGCCAAGTCTAAAAACCTGCATTTTCCATCTGGCATGAAAAGAGTATGTAATGAAAGCCCAAGTTGTTTCAGGCAATTAAATTGTTTGCAAAGTGCATTACCTCACATGCACGCTAGTCTTTTTCAACAATGATCACTATTGTGTCAAATCAAGCTTTGGGTGGATTTCGTTTTGATTTTTCAAAAGAAAATGACACCGCATTCCACAATATTTCAGTCTGCTAAAAGCTGTAGCATGTAACAGAATCAAAGGACACATTTTTATGAAATGAAAATCAGATGCAAGCGTGACATTCTCAAAGTATCGGTTAATTTCACTTGACACAAGGTTTCAATGTTGACTTTTGTTTGTTTACATTGAGCTAAAATTAAGAGTATCGCAGAGCAATGGGGTTAAATTGCAGCTTATGACTCTGTATAGCAGATTTATAATAAACAGATGATCATTTGTGAACGTACTAGTTCCTGACATTGAATAAACACATTCGTGATGGACACATTCCACCTCTTATAACCATTTACCCAGTACAGCAGTGTTTCCCAGCCCATTCTTCAGGGACCTGCAGACATGAGACATTTTTGCTCCCTCCCTGCTCCCGGTAGGGTTATTTATTTTCTTTTTTTGGGGGGGGGCTTAAATCCAGCCACATTTCACAAGTTATATAGAGTGTGCTTGTGAGTTGCGACAATACATTTTGCCCTATGGACTGCTGGTTCAAAGCCCTTCATATAGGCTGAAATGGACCTAATGCACCCCAGGAAGAACAAGGCAGCAGGCAGGATACGCCCTGGGCAGGATCCCTGTACTTCAGAGCTGATTACCGTGATATTTTATAGCTTAATGTACAAGTCTGTGGCTAAATGTACCACCAATAGTCATATCCTCCATAGCCCCCAAAAACAATTCAACACTTCTAACATGTTATTCCACATGAATTAGACAGGAGACAACTTCTGAACCAAAACCAAAACAGGCCATGACACAGCGATTACAGCTTATCTGAGAGGAGAACCCTGCCAGTCATTCAATCCTGAAGCTTTCCAAAACGACCATACCGAAAGGCTTTTAATAAGTGAAGCGTAAATCTATTGTGTATTGTGATGTCAGAAACCTGTAATGTATAATTAATAAATAAATTTTTTATTGCATCCAGTCTAACTTTGCCCACCAGCACGGTCCTGGTAACTTTTAGAGATATACAAAATTACTTACTGTAACTTTTAAAATAGGCTCAGATCTACAATCAGTTCCTGAAAATCCCCGCATCTGTTTAATAATCTACCTCAGTAATTGCCCTTCAAGCAATGGAGGACTTTTAATTAAAAAGAATAAAAAGTGCAAAATCCCTTGCCTTTAACAAGGCCACTCCTGTATTGCCGTAACTATTTGGAAGAGCTTTTGAATATAATTAATAATTGCATTGTTTCAGTTCATTAATTACGTTATTATGATTGGGGGTGTGGATTTTTTATGTTAATTAGCTCCATTCTGCGTGGACTCATGTGTGTTACTTAAGTGAAAATGTCAAATAGCTCGACTTGTGAGGTGGGAACTTTTATGCGTTGGTTTAAACCCGAGAATGCGCTCGTTCACCGATGAAGCCTCGCTCAGCCGGTTTGACCCAGAGATGTGATTATTTGGGCTATTTCTATTCGGGTGCTGTAATTGCTGAGAGGTCAGGAGCGAAGCAAATTACCTGTGCTGAAAGGGCAACTTTTGTGCTGGTTTACAGACACGTTACAGCATCCCGCTGTGCGTCTCATGGCAGAAGTATCACTATATCTCTGTGCTTCCTCGTTTCATGCCCGTTTAGATTCCTCCCCATTGAAATATGGAGCCCCGGTTTCATCCGCTTTAGCAGTTTTTAGGTCGATGACAGTCCTCTTGCCACGTGTAATTTATCTGGGTTCTGCAATTCAAACACATAATTAATCAGGGCGCATTGTCAATGGGGAAAATAGCAGTTTGTCATGGATGATGTAGGGTAACAATCAGTGTATTACGAGTGGGCCTATTCATTTGCATGATATCGTACATTGTGTGCGGAGTTAATGGCCGACAGAGAGCTTTGAGTAACCCTGCTTACAGCCCAGGCCTTTGCATGAGATTAGTGGCTCGTTTTTCGCTCTTTTATGCACATGCATCGTGGCAGAATCTGTGAAAAATTGGATTATTTTCCTGGGATTTCTGCTTCTAGGGGCCTTTAGAAAAAGCTGCTCTATTGATTACAGGAGTGTGTCAGTCTGGGTAGCCCTGTTCTGCCAGTTAAGCTATAATACACAGCAGTGCTGTGGTACGGAAGACAAGCACTAGTGTTTTGACTCAAATTCCAGGGGAAGTCATAGTCTGCTGGTTTGTTGAGTCGAGTAGTAAATTAATGGGGCAAGTCCCTGGCCATTTCTGTGTCTAAGAAAAACGAATGACAAACGTAAAGTGATTTGTGCTAAAATTACATAATTTCCATGAATCCATTTACCCATACATCCATCCAACTATTAATCCATGTTCTAACTCCTCATCGTGGATCCTGGAACCAGTCCCAAGCCGGCTGACTGGGGAACACTCTGCACAGGACGCCAGTCCATTGCAGTGCATACGCACGCATGCAGTTATACCATAGGGGCGATTCAGAGACACCAGTTAACCTACCTGTTAGACTGCGTATGTCTGACTGTGGAAACCAGCTTGACACAGGAAGAGATGCGTTTAATACACATATAAAAGAACAAACTTGGCAATAACAGAACAAGCCATCAGCTTTCCTTTAGTAAAGAAACATTTCTGTTAGATAAGCAAGTTGTTGCATGTACGTCTTACAAAAGACTGTTTATTCAGAGCATTACATTACATAAAACTGCCTTTCAGACTTATAATGGAATCCAGAATGTACCAGCCAGATGAGTAAACCACCATTTTGCTGATTTTCAAACGTTTGGCACATTTGAATTGAATTTCACTGCATTATTTAAACCGAAGCTGCCTTGTTTGCATTCAGGTGGACTTTGCCTTCATCGTGTGGCGCAGTTTTCCGGATCGGATCGTGGGGTACCCCGCGCGCAGTCATTACTGGGACAGCAGCAAGTCCCGCTGGGGCTACACCTCCAAATGGACCAACGAGTACTCCATGGTTCTGACGGGAGCGGCGTTTTACCACAGGCAAGTCACCGCTCACCCTGGGAGAGCAGCACTGTGCTGTCCATGTGGAATTAGTAATATGTCCAAGCAGTAAGTCACACAGTTAATTCAGAGTGTGGGAATAGCTGTAAAGACGATCGAGAGCCATCAGGACCTACTAACATCTCTTTCTTATAGTTGCAGAACTATGAGCTTCTGTTTAGCCAATTAAATCATTCTAGATGCGATTTTTTTTTTATTTTGCTCAACTAATGTCTTCCACATTGACCAGGCTGTCTTGCAGGGTTGCCAGATGATGTCATTAAAATTCTGTGACAGAAAGCCTATGAGTGAACTTACCTGTGACTCTCTGTCCTTGCCATAATCATCTATATGAGTGTCACCAACGGTTGTATGCATTTTTATTTTATTTTATTTTATGGCTCATCTTCTTCTTAAGAAGTTTATGTGTGTGTTTGTCATTTTTTTTTTCAGAAGCATTAAGCTTTTCAAGAAATTTTACAGGGTTCCCCCTCGAGTGACTGGAATTTGCATCATTCCTGGCGAAAGCTGATAAACCCTTATTCTTCAGCTGCCATTTCTCTATTTGTTGTATCCGTTTCAAAAATGCATCAGTTACTTTGGGGTCTCAGTCGTCGTACGGCCCCGAAGGACCAGAATCTAGTTTTCAGTTATGGACAAATTTGAATTATTTCATTGAATTGCATCACAGGACGTGTAACATCGCCTGGGATCCTAAGCAAAAATCAGCTGTCTATTTAGTGGTATCTTCAAAAGCAAATATGTGTTTCCAGACTTTGAAGAGTGAAACTTCAACCATTATAACACTTTTCCACTGCAGTGCCCAAATCCTGCAGGCTAGCTAATTCACTCATACTTTTTCCGTTTGTCATGTAACATGAGTTTCACTTAGCATGAAAATGTCAGGAGTTTTGGCGGTCGAACATGTAGCGAGTATTTAAGGGGGGGTACACATTTTTCCTGGAGATATATTTAAGAAGTTTAAGTGTTCTGAACTAGATCCTTTGATATATTTTATAAAAGCTTAATACAAATTATTCTGCCACAAATCGTGTCACATTTTCTGAATTAATGTTTTGGGCTGAATGGTCTAAATAATTGTTCACCGATGAAGCCTCGCTGATGCTGAAAATATTCTGGCTTTTATAGAGGTAAAAACATCACTAATCTGGGGTAGCTGCAAGTCTTGTTTCATAGTCTGAGAGCTGGCAGACTCGGGGGAATCCTTGATCTGGAGATCTGGAGATGAAGCTTTTTTCATTTACAGATGAGAGTCTCACAGTTTGAATTTGACGCCTAATGAGGTTTTTTTTTTCTGAGGGATATTCTGGAATTCCTGCCAGGGGGGCGGGCAGCCGAAGCCAGGCTCAGCTTAAGGCCTCGGCTGCCTTTAACACACTGAAGCCCTCTAGCATGTCCTGATTTCACCAAGTTGTCCCTGGGTCAACCTTGCATTTCATCTCTTTAACCAATCAGCATCTTCATTGTATGTATTGTATTCTGCATGCTTTTTATTAAAGGACATGTGACGGATAAACAGAGAAAACACAGGAACATGCTTACCTGCATTGTAAGGGTGCATCTGTATTTCATGATGATAATAGTAGTAATAATAATAATATTTACAAGGCTTGAATCAGCAACCTTGTGGTCACAGGCACTAATGTTTAGCTTATTGTGCCACACACTGCTCCTGGCTGCATGACTGGAAGTTTGATTTAAAAAAAAAACAGACTAATGTGGCGATGTCATACAATAAGGACTGTGATTGGTTAAAGAAGTGAAATACACGGCCATCCCTGACACGTAGAACTCAGCAAAATCAGGGTGGGCAAGTGCTGTGAGGTAGCAGAAAAGTGAGGGAACGAGATGATCAAACATTTCAGCAATTTTTAAAGGTTATATCTTTGGTGGCTAAAGCTACCATGGGAGTGGCTGTCCAGGGGACTGCAAACGTTGAAAAGGTGTCCATATGTCCAGAAAATATTTGTTCATAAAGGACAATGCAGGGTATACCCTGGGAGGGAATCCAGTCACAATCACAGGCCTCTTAACGACAAACACACTTTCAGTAACATAATCACACACTGTGGTATAATTTAGGCTCATCAAATCACCCGACAGCCTTTATTATACATTGTGTGGGGAGACTGCAACACCAGGAGCAAGTTTACACAAACACTGCAGACCAGTGTTTTCCAATCCGGTCCTTCGGGACCCGCAGACACTCCACATTTGTGCTTCCTTCCTTCCGGGAGCTGGCAGGGAGCAAAAATGTGGACTGTCTGTGGGTCCCCGAGGACCGGGCTGGGAAACACCACTGCAGATGATGGCAACTTTGGAACAGAGAGGACAGGAACCACGCTCAGATCTGTAGCTCAGAAGCTGAAAGGCAGCAGCCCAGCCCGTTGAGTCGTCATGTCGCATCGTGAGATGAGGAATCCTGAGAAACACCAGCTATTTCACAGACGTGCATTGGATACATACATGCTGCCTGTTGTACCTTAGTGTCAGGCTTCTGTTAAGGTGTTTTATTGTCTTTTTTCTGCCTGCAGCACACCTGTGTGCTGTTAAAATGATCTGTCTTTATGTTTCAGAATAACAACACAATATTTATTAAGCAGGTGTGTATCCATTGTTATGAATTTGCTATTAAGCTATGTTTATCAGGTTTAGATTATATTGGGTTTGTCTATCAAAAAATTCCGTATATATAATAATAGATACCCTTTATTGATCCCTGTGGGGAGATTGGTTTTACACCTCCCCTAACTTGCTCTCGGTAGATAATAGCAAATCGACCACAAAGGGCAGCCACTCATAGAGCTGGAGGGGGTTGAGAGTCTTGGTCAAGGAACCACAGATGTACCAAGGCTGGATTTGAACCCACAACATTCCAATCAGTAATACAGAGGGTTAGGCCACTGAGCCACATGTCACCTCTTGCAGTGATTTCCACCTTACACAAGATGTTCAGCTGACAAACGCGTGGGGTTCGACCACAGTCATGTGCAAAGTGATGTTTGCCAAGATTTTATTGGGAAACATACAATTAGTGGTGAGGATGCTTAGCATTAGCACTGCCTGCGTTACCTGGTCACCCATAAAAAAGATCTTGTGTTTTATTCAACAAACAAATGAGATATGGAGAGTTGGGTCATTTATTTTGTATTTATCAACATTTCTTGTCAAAGATACTAATAGATGTCGTAAGAACTGACATGGAGATCCTATCAAGCTAATGCTTCTCTTTGATAGCCCCCCCTGTAGCTGCTGATTGGGATTTGCAGTCCGGCTCACTTTAGCAGGAATATCCATGTGGGTCGCCGGCTGGCTTTTGGTTCCAAAGGGGCTGCTTTCATCCCTGCACTCACATGCGGGGCAAGACAAATTGCTCCGATGGCGGACTCTCACCAGCATGCCCCGGGGCGAGCGACAGTGATTTACCGTGCGGCATCCCGACAAGTCGCTGATGCTGCAGGGGCCGCAACCTCCGGTACGAGGAGCCGGGAAGATAAGCTCTCTACTCGCAGATCGGAGAGGTGCGCCTCATTCCTCACTGCGGCGGCAGGCCGCAGCTTCCGTCAGATGTCCGGGCATGACTTAATACACAAGGAGGAAATGAGACGAGCGCCTCGGAGAATCTGAGTGACAGTCAAGGCTGCCGGCAGAGAGGGGAGTATTTCAGCCTGAGAGATTAAAACATCCGTCTCCCCCAGCACAGTATGGTGGAGGCATCCCTTGCCAAGTTTAACTCTTCTTCTGCGGTGAATAAGTAGGGAAAGACTGTGCTATTAACTCCCTGATATCGACCATCAGCAGCAGATTTGTCACAGATATTACTGCCATTATCTAATCACTTACCTGTTACTTTCAGCCCGAGGAATTGAGCGCCGTGTGAGGCTCGGTGGTTTAGCACTGTGATCGGAAGGTCATCGGTTCACATCCCATGGCCAGAGAATGATGTCACCATTGGCCCATTTGAGCAAGGGTCATAACCCCGATTATTCCAGGGCTATGCTGAATGACCCTGTGTTCTGACCTGAAAACTCTGTGTGCCATTGTCAGCCAGATGGGAGATGCCCAGTTATGCCATGAGAGTGAATGTAACATCTGTATTCTGTTATTGACATGTCTTTTTAGTGGATGTTTGAGTGGAGATCTTTCATTAAGGATTATGCTCTGGGATACTATTGCAAAATGGTTCATACAACATTCGTGGTTAAGAGACGTGGTGCCACCATGCTTCCAGGTCCCTCACGTGCCTTTCTCATGTGTCGCCCCCTACAGGTATTATCACTACCTGTTCACTCATTACCTGCCAGCAGGCCTTCTGAACATGGTGGACCGCATGGCCAACTGTGAGGACATCCTGATGAACTTCCTGGTGTCCGCGGTCACCAAGCTGCCTCCTCTCAAGGTCACTCAGAAGAAGCAATACAAGGAGACCATGATGCAGCAGGTCAGGGCTGGCCGCCGACCCCCCCGTCAGCATTGATGTAACACAGAGCTTCATAATAGACATAGCACATGTTAAGGAAGAGGGAGATTAATAGTTCATAGTCATGTGATCTGAAGTCACATGACAACAGCTATTCTCTCAGTAGTCATATTTGACATGGAAATATGAACAACTGAAAAATTGCCCCAATATTCAGCACAACAGTTGTGTTCAATGAAAGAGATAATAAATATTTCAAGACTAAACATTTGCCTGGAGAGTCAGTGACCTCACCATGAACATAATAGTAGCCAAATAAATGCACCTGGATGGCTTGAGCAATTCCCCCCCCCCCCCCTCCGAAATTCACATAATCATGTTTGATGGGTCCATCAAAACATACACAAGGCTGTACATCTCTGTGGCAGCTGCAATTAATCATTCTCCAAAAAATAAAAAATGATTTGCCCTTTTCCCATGCGGCGCGGCAGCATTTTCCTGTAGAGTTTGGCGCTTTTATCTCAAGTCCATTTCCATGGCTGCGGCTGCTGGAGCATTACCTTATCTTGTGTCATCAAATAAATGTATCCAGCAGCAAGATGTAGAGAGATCTTGTCCCAGGTAGGTGGAGCAGTTGTACAGCTGTCTGCAATCAGTGGTACCGCCTCACTGTGCAACTCCCCCTTAGAGACATTGAATCTGGCGTGTAGAGCGGACATTAGTAGGGGGCTCCGCGATGCACGGGCTTTCCCAGCCGGAAGCACAGGGGCCACTGCAGAAACAGGGCCTCAACCAAAGTTGGGGTGGGGGGGCTCCTTTGAGGGGAGTTCCAGCTCGTAAATTTTGGGGGGTGACAATTGACAATTCGAATAGTCCAGGGGCCTCTGAAATATTGATGTGCCTCTGGATGTCAACTCTGTCATCTGTTGTGTGCACCATGCCACCATAACGCCTGGCTTTGGGGCAGGCATGGCCCGACCCAAAGATATAGCCCAGGGACACCAGAGGAGTGTAAATGGTAGCAAGGGGTATGTGGGATAGGTGCAGGGGGGGAACAGCGGGGCATGCAGGGGTGCGGGCGGCCTCTCGGGGGCCATGACCCTCCCGATGGTGGCAGCTCTCCCCACGTCGGCCCTGATTGATGACTGCGCCTCGGGCACAGCGATGACTCAGCGCTCAGCCCAGTGATTAATGTTTTAATTGGCAGAGCGGCTGTGAATTTACTTCCACCAGCCGACGCGCTGCGACTTGAGACTATTTCCTGTTCCAGTTTTTCTGCCTTAGTCCAGCAAGGATCCAGGATAATATGCAAACCATTACGCATCCCATACAGAGGCAGGGGAGGCCTTACGGCCAGAGAGGACTTTCATAGTGGTCATTTCTGTCGCCGTACATCAGCAATGAACTACTAACCTGCACTGAACTGCAGGCTCAGTTGTGACCCATTGAAAGTCATTGTCTGCTTTTCATAAAAAACTTTATTCTTCTTCTAACATCTGTATTGCTCAATATACGTCAAGGCAGCCACAATCTTGGACTATACATGATCCTGCTTATAGATCCCGTGGACACATTATTCGTGTATTTTCCCGGGAATCCATTACTAAGCCAGTGGCCTTGAGAAATCGGAACGTGTGACGTCCAGGAACACGGCTGCCTCATAGTGTCGGTGTCATCTCCGTTCTCCACAGGGGTCCAAGGCTTCCCGCTGGGCAGACCCGGACCACTTCGCCCAGCGACAGGCCTGCATGAACTCCTTCACCAGCTGGTTCGGGTTCATGCCGCTCACACACTCCCAGATGCGGCTGGACCCCGTGCTCTTCAAGGACCAGGTGTCCATCCTGCGGAAAAAGTACCGGGACATCGAGCGGCTTTGAAGCACCCTGAGCTTTTTTAAAGACTGAAGTCTCATCCAGTTGCTTGAACTCGACCTGTGACTTGATCTCTGAAGAGTATTTTATTATAAAATATGCAACAGTGGGCCATTTTGTATCTAATATGGTCCATTTATCCATGATCATGTAGAATCTGTCATCTAACTCTCAGTATCAGTGAGTTGGAATCTACTGTCGTTGCTGTTGTTGTTGATGATGATGATGATGATTCTGAAATTTATGGCTTCGTCTAACGGACTTCAGCGCCCAGCAGACTGGCTCAGAACGAGGACCAGCTCAGAGGTCACTGAGCGACGTTGCTTAAGTTTTCAGCATATACAGACCCCAACAATAGGGGTCAGGTGTCCCAGAAATGCAATGGATGTTTTCATGTTACCTGGAAAGATTTTAACTCTAGCACTGTATTTGTCGCTCTCCATTGTTTATTTCCAGGGCTTTCAAATTTAAGAGTTTATTTTTGTTCGCTGTACCTCACACATAAGCTTTAAATTGCAACCACAGCTCTGATAAAGTACGTTGAAATGTGTACCGTGTACTGTTTTTCTTTCTTTGGCTTTCATCTTTAGGAAGAAGACTGTGGTGAATATGTTGATTTTTTTTAATTTTTTTTTTTGTCAGTTGACAGATCCAAGGTAGCGGAAGGGCCGAAGGAAGAAGGTGTTGCCGGGGAAATGTGTTCCTTTATGGAAATTGACTTGCCTTTAATGTGCATTCAGATGCTTGGGGCAGATAAAGTGCCTGATTCAGAGGGACGTTTGTTTCTCCTGCAGGAGAAGACAGAGGTGTTGATTATGCAGAGTTCATCCGACGACGGTGAGGGTACTGCGGAGGAAAGCCAGTGCAAACAGAACCTCAGCAGGTGGGGGGATGGGGGGGGGGGGGTTTCATGTTCACGGGCCTCTGAAACTGTTTGAGACGCGCTGCTGGTCTTGACCTCCCCCCTCCCTCAGAATGAAGGCTTTTGCACACTGATAGATTCGTTTGGAGGACGTTTACAACTCCTGAAGTGTTTTCAGGTCCTTTTATTTCTGTGGACAGTCTGAAAGCTTTCATATCTCATGCGTAACGACCCCCCTCCCCGCCCACCCAAGACCACTTGACAGAACCAATGTCATTGCTGTTACTGTTGCTCCGACTCTTTTTGCAACCTTTAACATTCTCAAAGAGATAAAATGCACTGAATAATACCATTTCACTCTAAAAGGGGAGAGCTCTTGCGATTCCATCCAGCTCTCTTTGCTGCCCTCTAATGACCACGGCACGTTAGGCGGGGTCTGGCGGGTGGATGGATGGGGTAAAGAGAAAGAGGAACCTGCATTTTGCTCTCGAAGGGAGTGGTTCATCATTCAGAGTAACATTTGCTTCAGTGCTGGATCACAGTATGAATGAATTCAGAACGTAGTCCTCATCCTAGATGCAGTCAGGCTATAGGAGCCCCACGGCACCATACAGACAGAACTGCTCATTCGGCAGGCTTGGCGTGGCAGAAAAAACATTCACATCCAGAACTGTACATTTAGGGCACTGGTTTAGTAAAGTACCTCTGCCCATCTTATCATGCATTGGACATTTTAGCTAGCTGTGCACAGAAATATGAAATAAACCCTGGCTGACGACAAGATGCTTGCCCTTTCACCAAATGGCCCTTCTAGTCACATGAGACTGGAGGGGACAGAGACTTTAGGTTTCATGCTAAGTAACCAGGCGTTACACCTGAAATTTGACCAAGTTAAAGTTGAACATGAACTTTAGTTAAAGGTGATTCATACTCACTGAAACCCATACATTATAGCACATTATACTGATCTGCACATAGATAGATATTGATCGCACACAGCCTTGTCACAGCAGTTCTGACTCCAAAGGTAAATCAGCTGATCACTAGTTGTCAATCAGGTGTCCATTAAGACCCCAGCTAGAGACATTTGTTTAGGTTTGGGCCTTGGAGCTGATCTTTAGTGTCAGCAGAACAATGTAGAACCAAGGAACATCCAAGGAGCGTTTGAGAAACACTGAAAGACTGGATGAGACCATGTCATTGTTGTACAGCTTCATCAAACAAGGACAGTGAGATGCAATAGACATGTAAAAAGGAACAACTCATCTTTCCTTTTATAAAAACAAGACCCAGTTTAGTTACTCCATTTAGCTTGACAGAATGCCAACAAAAGTACCGTTTGAGACGTCAGTTGATGTGGAGAGCTTCGACTCTATTGATCCGCTTTTCTGCCGAGCAGCAGAACGAGAGACTGAAAGAGCGAGACGGGCAGACAGATAACGGCATGCTGTCTGTTTGTCCGTCTCTCACTTTGTTCGGTTTGTTTGCTCAATTGTTTTTTGTGTTCGTTCTCTCGCTCTCATTGTGTCTGTGAGGACGACCAACTTGTGTTTCCCTGACATGAGTCAGTCTGTTTTGAACTGCGAACACAGAGAAAGGAGAGAAAAAGAGAAAGACAAGAGATTGGCTTTGGTTTTCACTCCGGTAGCGGTTTGTCAACACAAGCAGGCATGGTACAGACATATCTCCCCTTCCGGCCCTTTGCTTTACACTGATTTGTTGTTTTTTTCTAGAATGACCAATTTCCTTGAAAGTTGGCACATGCCATGAGGCAACCAATGAATCAAAATGCCACATTTAAAGCCTTCCAGTTAACCACTTAATGTTCATTTACATATTGGTTATCACTAAGGAATCTGAAGGTCAGAGACAGGAATAACTAGGGTGAGGGGCTTAAACATCTGCCAAGCATGCAGATCAGCACAGATTGTTACCAAAAGTTATAGCAGGCAAAATGCATTCCTTCTAATTCCATAACAGTAAGAATATTACAATGCATCTGCGTTGGAGACTGGGCTTAATTAATCATTGTCTCTTTCTTAAATAACTAACTGACAGTAGGTCAGTTTAACAATAAAAAAATCTACCAATTAAGCTGACACCTTCCCCATCACACATCCCAACTCTGGAGAAATACCACTCACATTCAAAATAAGTTAAATATGCCAAAGCATAAAGACAACATGCTTGAATCTGCATTGCATCATGCACCTGCGACGTAGCAAAGCACAGATTGATATGACTATCGCCATTTACAAAGACCAGTCTTTCAGCTGAAATGAGACGGTAATAAGGAAAAGACATGTACCAACTTTCAAAAAAATACCAAGGTCATCAAAAATTTCATGACCCAGGAGCTGCTTGAAAACTGCAATTGCACACAGTAAAGAGGCCAGAGTTTGTTTTCCTAGATTATTCCAGTGGATTCCAGTCCAGTCACTCAGGCTAAGGGTGAAATGCCCGCCACACCCTGCAACTCAATCCCCTCTCATAATGCTTTGGCATTTAGTGAGGAGACAATGGAACAGATTACACAACCCAAAAGACTAAAGGAAAAAAAGTCTCCTATAAATATACAATATAACACACACACACACAGTTAATGCAGACTGTGCATTAATTCTTAATTCTGTACACTGCTGCATTTATAACTGCAGAAATTAAATTTGACTGGCATTAAGAAAAAGTATTTTCATTTTGAGAATAACGGCACTGTAAGACTGTAATATATGAGCCAAGCAGACGTTTAAAATAATTATGGTATTTTAGATGATTAAAAAAACAATGGCCCCTTTACTGCTCGCAATTTAATCAGACTGCTTTTATGTCATAGTTCTCCTCCTTAAATGATCTGTAAAATAAGTCTGTTCAGTGAGTAACAAAACGAATGTGACAATTCTTTGGGAAACAGTTAAATTACTCCTAATAATTTTAGGAAGAATTATAGAACACACATAACCTTCTAGTTAAAATTATACTAAAGTGTTATTACAAAAGAAAACATTTTTTACCTCTAATCTCATGCACAGCTCACTGTGGGCACAGAGATCAGGTATGTGGGTTTAAGAATAGTTTATTTTACTTTGTTGGGGCATTTTCCTCAGAACTGTTCAAGCAAAGGTTCCAGAAAAGATTCAAAGAAGCTTTAGAACACCATCAGCATTCGAGTCATTTAAAAAACGAGAACTGGCAGAATACTGAGTCCAGTGTTAGGGAGGATTTGCACTTGTAATACAGGTTCCAGAAGGGTTTTAGAGGATATGAGACATGTGGCATATTCAAATGCAATGTTTAAATTGCTGATAGCTAGAAGCTTTGTGACAGCACCAGAACCACATAGGTCAATTAAAAAATGTTCGGCACAATTCTGAAAGCAGTTTGGCACATTTTTGGAATTGAGTCAGGTACTGATTCTGAATGGTTCCGGCTCACGCTTTGAAGCCTCTTATAAAAATGTTCTGAGAGGTATCTGAGCACATTCCTAGAACAGCTCTGGGAGGACATGAGTACAGTGGACACTCTGGTCAATTCTGCAAAATGTAGAGGCCCACACCTCCGACAGAAACAGTGAGGATGAGCTGGGCTCTCTGAGGATCACTCTTAGCCAGAGAGGAAGGGCACAGAGAAGACTGGAGCACACTTTTAGAGCATTAGAGGGTAGGGGAGGTTTGTTGGAGCACAGGCATTGAACACAGAGCATGTGACAGCCCCCACACGGGACTTCTTTACCTTAGGCATCGGGCCGACCGTGAGAGAGTGCGAATGAGCACGTGCTGACCATACGGACAGAGAGACAGGACTGACTCACTGCAGTCTCTCTCTCTGTTTCCTACCCGATCTGAGTTTCATTCCTCAGTCAACCTGGTGGAATCAAATGCGAAGTCAAGACAGCACATTTTCATTGGACAAGAAACAACACTGCAGGGCACTTTCGGTCTGTTTGATCTGCTCCGTACTGGAGGGCTTTCTCAGTCTAACTTGCAAAATTATGTTTTACTTTTGTACTACGGAGGCCCTGCAGCATGAGACAAAATGTGTTGCGTAAAGCTACACGCAGAAGAATGTCCGTAAAAGTTTAGAGGCTGCTTATAGCCTGATGAACACAGTAGGCTGAACACGATCTTCTACAAACTGTTGTATATATTTCTTTAGAAGTGAAATGTTGTAAACTCATAATATTTGGATGTAGGAGGAATATTCTCAGCTATTTATAAGATTGTTAACCATTACAGATATCTAAACAGTGCTCAAGCAGGTACAATTTAACAGAATTCAGACTTACTTGTCCCAGAGTTCCACAACTTTTGCTGGACCTAACCACTATGGATTGAAAATTCGGGCAGAACAGAACATCAGCACAGTCATGCTTTGCTTGTCTAAATCAGTGACAGAAGACCTACCGAAGGAGGCATTGTGGTAAAGTGGCTGAAGAAATAGAAATGGAGGGGAGGAATAAAGTGAAAAAGAATGACAGGACCAGCTGAGTTATTGCCATCGCAATACATCGATGAAGTGGTGAAGCACACTCAGCACGGGTACACACACTCGCATACAGAGAGAAAGACAGTGTGATCACAGGGTCTGTACGACAAGGCCCCGCTATAGACCAGACCCTTCTACTCCCTTGATCTAAAATTCATCCAAGTGGTCTGTGGATGTAGATGGAGCACACTTCATGCACTAATCATTCTCTCACCAATCAAGGGATTTCCGACAGTTTACATATTGATAGATGTTTGTCTAGGGAAGGTCTCTCACTCTCTCTCTCATAATAATCACAACCAGGGCAACGTATGGGACACAGGTGAAGTTCTAATGGAGATGCAGCAGTGACACTACGTAAGGGCGGGGTTCCCGTTTGCACAGCGGTCACTCTCACAACAGAGCATACAGCAGGTTTCTTTTGTATGTTGCTTTAAGGACACTCATGGCGTTTTTTTACTCTAATATGACGTAGTGACTGTTGAGTGCATAGGTACTTTACAGATCTCATAGAATTTATTTCAAGATTTTGATTCTGCACACTGTCACTGTATCTAAAAATATAAAACTTATAGTATAGACAGAGATACTGTCGACTGACTATGGCTTTTCTCTAAAGGAAAATATTAACATTTACATCCAGGTTTCGCTATCAGTTTTGTAGATACATGATGCTGCAAGTGAGAACCACTCTGGAGAGAGCAGAAATAAATGTCAAACAGCCATGAAATACACAGGAATTTCCTTTACAAATCAGACAACATCAGAGGCCTGCTGTAAGCTGTGTGAGACACAGACTGAATCATACTGCTGTGCAGCAAGTATCGCTACTGTTCCAAAAATATTTTTGCCAAGTTTAGAAACAATTAACATTAAAAAAAGCTGTGGCTTCTGTTTGTTTGAGGAATCCCTCTCCTTAATCATAAAATTCCACAGATCAGGGGTGATTTAAAAACTCTGACAACCATTGGCCATTCTTCCTGATGAGAAATTCACACTCCACTGCTGATTCCTGAATGCTCCATGAATTCAAAGCTCTCAGCAAAAAAGACAGCAAACTGCATGATTATAATGTGATTTACTATTAGATCTTAACTGGGCTTTTTCTGCAAATTCTCTATATTGTATACATTAACAAAATAAAAAAAAATCCATCTGATCCAGATCTTAATTAAAATAAGCCACAAGCAAATTGCAGATTGGCTGGATTCCATTACCCCCCCCAAATATTAAGCACAAGAGAATGCAGCTTGTGCTTCTAATGCTCTGTAGCCTTAGTGAGGTCTTGCATAGAGCCAAAGCTTCACGATGACCTGAGGAGTGTTTCAGCATAGTACCTGGTAATGGCATCAGCTCTTAAAATCAAAGAGGAACATGCACTAACAAGCCCTTTAATTTTTAGTAGAATCCCATTGGTCAATGGAAATGGCTTCATTTTCCACCTCCTAAACAAGCACAGATAGATGTTTACAGGTAGTTTATAGGTCTTCCTTCTCAGGCTTCTCGGAGAAATTAGATGCACAAATAATCACAACACCTCACAGGCAGAAAGCAGCTGACACACACTTTGATAAGAACCCACTGTATGCTAGAATTGTGGTGGTGGTTCTTAAAATGTCACGTTAAATGAAGCCAAACTGACTTAATGGCGCATACTGAAACATGCCTCCCTGAGTTGTTAAAACATGCGGGGGTGCGGGTGGGGAACACAAAAGAAAGGAACTAGCCACTGCTAAATAAAAAGCGTAGCGACATTTTTTAAGTCATCCCAAGACACTTGGAGACCAGAGGGAACAAAAGGACACGCGTCTGTCCAAACCTACCAAACAGGTTCAAAGATGCTGCATCAAACAATAAGGAGATTATTTTCACCCCAACCCCAATGTAAGGGCCTTGGCAGAGGAGTCTGAAAGCTGGATGATTCAGAACAGTGGAAAAGCTATGCACCAGCAAGTAAGTGTTTAAAAAAAATCTGTGCTGTTGATAGAGTGGATGGCACTTATGTGATTCACGGCATGGGAAGACGGACAGAGTACAGGTAAGAGAATTTCAAATTCACAAATGCTGAGAGAGAGACCCATACTCACTCAGAGAAATGAGCAGTGAGAGAGAGAACAATGACGCGCTCTTACCGCAGGTGATTTTCTCTTGTACAGGCTGTGGTGCAGGGAGGGCTTCTGACAATTCTGCCACCCTCTGTTGGGGAGTGAGATTTGCACGCCGGGTACCGCGGCCACGCTTCCGGCGAGCAGAAGAGCTGGTCTGCCTGGATGGATCGACACCTAATACACACAAAAATCAGATAGACTGACATTTCAGAAAGTGGGGATGCGGGGTGCTTTGATGTAAACCGAAATAAGACGTTCAGCACATACGCACAGACACAGAGAACGGGAACAAGCAAATCCTGGTATGATTTCCACAAACCACAATGGTGTGCCTCATGATGCTGACCTGCCCTCCACTGCTGCGATGAGTAGTCTTGTGAATAGTTTGTCTGTCTGTAGCTGTTGATCAGTTCGACACAGCTAACTTCCCTTTGGTCTTCAGCCAAGTACTCCACATTATGACGCTCTGGTGACACTGGAAAACAGAACAGTCAACAGAATACTGTTAAGTGGTTTAAAGATCATTTCGGCAAATCCTACATGTGACCCATGCATTGCTTATTCTGATTTCTTCGAATGCCAATGTACATATGCTTTACGCAAATGTACTAATACGAATAGCATCATCACCATTTCAGTTAGACAGGAACTAGATCTAAGAGGTACTAGATTCAGGGATCAAGCAATTAAATGTTAAGTGTGCTCTACATGATGAAATTCTTCTTTTGTTCACTCCAGATAAGGCTGGGAGATGTCATATCGCTATTAAATCGCTCATGCACAATAATCACCAGGGCTTCAGATGGCAGGTAGAAGATTTGGCTGGACACCAGCTTTTCGGTGCTATACGGACGTTTATTTACCCCTCCACAATTTGTTAACCAGGTTAGAAGTACGGGTAAAATATTAATGAGATACGTTTTGAGACACCCAAAAATTAGTAATCTGTATAAGCATGGCGTATCTTTATGTTTATTAAATTTGGTTACTGGAGCACACTACATAATACTGCTCTGGTATACTGTGCGGTGAAGAAAGGAACAGGGACGTCACAACATCTTTCAAAAGAGGAGATCATGTGTATAAACAAGGTAAGACACTGCTGGCGTGGCACTATTTTTTACAGTTTAAATTGTGACATTTATTAAACATAAGGATATGTTGAATTTTACATTTACAGCATTTGGCAGATACTCATAGGTAGAGCAACTTGCATACGTGCTTAGAAGTCTCATCGCTGAATACATTCTGATACTCCTTCAATAGAACCCAGCTAAGAATACTACCACTCTAAAAAACTCTGTTGCCAGGTAATATAATTTCTTTGTAAAATAAAATAAAAGTATAATCCTGGAAGTGCTAATCCAAGGACATCCGAAAGACATAGGTTTTTAATCATTGTTTGAAGGCACCCAATGACGCAGCTGTCTAGACATATAGGAGTAGTTCATTCCACCACATAAGTGCCAAAGCAGAGAAGAGCCTAGGTGCATGTCTTCCTTGTGCCTTGAGAGATGGTGGGACCAGTCGAGCGGTGCTGGAGGATCAGAGAGAATGTGGTACCGTGCTGGGTGAGATAAGCACTGGTCCATTTTTGGCTTTGTAGGTGAGCATCAATGTTTTGAATCTGATGTGGGCAGCTATAGGAAGCATGGAAAAAGCATAACAATGCTGTCGTGGGAGAAATTGGGAAGGTTGAAAATGAGTCAGGCAGTTGCATTCTGGATCAGTTGTAGAGGACGAATGGCGCTCAGAGGCAGACCTGCTAGGAGTGAGTTAGAGTAGTCTATTCTGGAAATGACAATAGACTGGACAAGTACCTGAGTGGCCTGTGTGGAAAGAAATGGGCGAACCCTTCTGATGTTGAAAAGAATAAATCGACATGAGTGGGAAAGATGAGCTTATTACTAATTTTCGGGCATCATAAAATGCCTCATTAATATCTTAGCTGTACTACTAATCAGCTTAAATTGTGGGCCTAAATAAACATCATTATAATACCAAAAAGATGACATCTGGCTAAATGTTTTGCCTGTCATCTTAAGTCCTGGTGATTATCACATTTGTGATATAATATCTATATGATATTGCTCAGCTTAAACTCCAGACGTTGCACAAAAAAAAATACTAAACACAGTGACATATTCAAGAAATTCTTTGTTAAGTGATTTTGTCATTGTGCAAAGTTCAGAAAGCAGAGCTATTCTAATCATAGTCCTCAGGGACAGAGCACTGCTGGTTTTCCAGCCTTCCTTTACCTGTGAGCCAGGTGTGAAGCCAATCAGAGCCAGTAATTATAATGCTAACTACCTGAGAGAACTGAAAACAAGGCCTAGTTTTGTAATCAACGGCCAGATTTGAATGATTGGGTCATAAAGACTACTTATATAAATGTAGTTGGTATAGCATAAATAAGCTAAAGTACAGTATAGTAAATGTATATTATGTACTGTACAAAATTGCATGTGCTATACTTTACTTTTATAGGAGTGGCAGCACAGCCAGTTTGTTTACAGCAACATCACCACAAACGCGTGAGTAATGCGACATTACTAGGTGATAGGAAACTTTCAGCTCCATTATAACCTTGTGGGACCACCGTCGTAAATGCGTTCTGCCGTTGACCGAAACGTCATTTTGCTGCGCATAACTGTATACTAAATTTAATAAAGACATGGCATAGACATTTGCCACACACTAAAATTGCTTATCTGTAAGAGCTGTATTAAAGTACAATTCCTCATGGTCGAGCCCTTTAAAACGCATCTCACCTGTCCTCCTTTTCTTGCGGGATACAAACGGAAGAAGATCGTGCCGCGTCAAGACTCGAAGAAGTTGCAACAGAGGCTCCAAGTTCCCTTCGCTCACATACCCACGCCTCTCCAGCTCCAGGAGCAGCTCTAAGCCGCTTTTGGGTCTGTGTCGTGATTCTGAAGGACACGGGGCCGAGCGAGGCTCTATCCGACGCCAGGCCTCCAGAAGCCTGTGACTAGGCGACTCTTCATCGGAAATATCGGGGGTCCAGTCCGCCGGATCTAGGGGATGCTTTCCAGGGTACGTTTCTTCCAGCAAGAAGGACAGCACTTCGACGTCAGTCTCCGTCAACTGGGAACCAACAACTTCGAAGATTTCGTGAAGGGACAGCATTCCGTAATAACTCAGGCACTCGGTCTCTTCCCAATACAAAGAGTACCTCTGTCTCCCAACTGCGGCCATATTTGACTTCTCCTGACAAGTAGGCGATAAGTGTGGGTGCGTCTAAATGTAGACCAAAACAAAGCAAAGTAAGTGCACTGCAGTGTAAACGTGTGGACAAGAGCCGCTACCCAATACGGAAAGACTAATTCACCGAGCTATTTATACGAGTTTGTCTCCGAAATACGAAAGGTAACTTTTAGCAGCGAAGTCGGCTATTGGCGAGATTAAATCAGAAAATAGTACATTTGCACGCCCTCGCAGTCGTCGAACAGAGAAGCAGTTCGTAAACATCACGTGATTACGTTACGTAATGCCATGTTTTTCTTCCCCCCAGTAGTTCCGCTCAGACAGTTAACCAATAATATTCCGGTACTAACTCTAGTTAGCTAACCGTTTCATGTAAGTATAATTGGATAAATATTATATTTAAAAGAAAACGCAGTAGGCCGATATCCTCCACTCCATCCCTGATGTAGGCCTAAAGCTAACAGTTAGTCACGTCACCGCTCGTCGGCTACACGCCCCGCAATGTTCTCGAACATACCACAGACCCAGGCCCAACGACACTAACTTTCCGAAGGTCGTATTTAAATAAATCAAAATAATCAGAATTTACATTAGTTTAACTGTACCTTATCTGAAAATGGAAATGTCACCCCCTTAAAACGTCTGCTTACATTACATAAGGTTTATTTGCCTGGATAATTCGGTATATGTTCGCAGCTTTTTCATTGTATATAAAATAAACAATGCACAATATCTTTTAAAGTAAATATATTAATAAAAAATAATACAGTGGTATTTAAAATGTTATCACCCTGCGACAACTGAACGATCTAGCTAGCCAGGTTAGCTAGCCGTTAAAATTGAAAACACAAGTGTTTCATCAGCATACAAGTGTAAACTATAAAAGTGTAACATTTTACCGCTACGCCTGGTAACATCTGTATATTTGACACAACAACGTGTTGTATACCAACCTTAGTTATCTAAGACGAACAAACGAGTACGAGATCTGCAGCTGTAGTGCTCCCTCAAGCTCCCCCCGACGCAGAGATACCGAAGGTGGTGACGATCCACCAATCAGGAGACTCCGCTGTGCTGTCTCGAGTCCCTCACGCGCTATACTGCAAGTATACCGCATTGAAGCACACGGAGAAGAATTGATTTGGATGATTTTATCTTATAGGGAAAATTGGAATAAATTGGATCAGTTAGGAAAAGTGTTGTTTAATAGATAGGGGATTATCAACTAAGTATTTTGTCTCTAGAAGCAGGTAGCCCCGTTTGAAATTAATTTATTGCGGCAGCATTTCCTATAAACACATTTTACTCAATTTGTACAATCAGTGTATATTTTATAATTATTTGTTATATGAGATCGTCTTTGCCTGTACTGTGTGTTTTACTTATATTTTGTGCTTGGTGGATTGAAACACATGCAATCTATTTGGCAAAAATGAGGAAAATATTTTATTGTTCAAACAGCTGAAACCGGGCAATAAATAGTATCACAAGTTAATAACTTCAGTGAGAATGCATTCATTATAAGATGCATTCCTAATGTATGCAACCTCACACTGCCTAAATGAATCCATTTTAAATTTATTAATTTCTTGCCATGATTATTATTGCAAATACATGGATTTTCGCAAAATGCTACATTACATGTCACCACTAGATGGAGGTATATTTACAGAATTAGATGTTTATTCTAATCACTGACACTATTACAGAAAAACGGATCTCTGATGAATAAAACCGTTAATGCGATTAAATTGTTTTATGTGAAATGCTCCATTTTAAAATACAATTTCATTATTGCACTACTCGTAAATGAACGTAAGTTTTTTCAGAAGAATCTTATAATGCATTTTTAACATAACTACTTTCCTGCTCGTTAATATAATAGCCTACCTGTTTAGAGTCTACACATAGATCAATATCTAGTTAGCCAGAGCTCTGACAATTATATTGAAAATAAAACTGAAAAAGAATTGTTTGAATTGCATGTTTCTGCCATATAACAGCTGTATACATAGTAACAGGTACCACAGCATCCAGACTTCAGTCCATCTCTGGGCTGTAGCAGTCTTGGAGCCACTACCGGTCACAATTCAGAGGAACCAATCAAAATGCCTTTAGGGTGAGATGCACATTAATACAGGGAGATACTCCACGCAGAGCTGAAGTAGTAATTATACTCACAGTACTGCTGGTATGAAGCCGCAGAGCCACCGTCCTATTGAGCCACCTTGCCGCTCCATCTGACTGAGTACTTTATACAGGCATCTGATTATAGCATTCTTTGTCGTCTTCTTCTTGTGGGAATTTCGGTGTCCCCCACAAGATATGGGACAGGGTGAGCTGTCCTAGCAGCAGAGAAATGTGAGGTGGACAGAAAATGCATGAGTGTCACATAACAAGCCTGTATGTTTGCATCAAAACGGTTAATACTGAGTTTTGCGCACTCCTAATCCACACTCCTAATCAGCTGCGTACACACTAATCTCGGCATGCACAGCAGTTGCACAATGAAAGTGAAACACTAGCCAATAGCGTTTATCATTTCACACCTACAATCAACTCCAGAATCATTGACACCCTTCGTGAAAATAAGCTAAAATTAATATATAAAAAGAGCTACATGTGCAATAGGTGATTTGTTGGGGTAAAATGAGTGGGTAAGCCTTTTGCTTTTATTTTCAAACAAATATTTGGAACAAAATAACGTTTAACCCCAAGACTAATTTTTATTCAAAATGCAGAGGAGGTGGGTGTGGTGGCTCAGTGTTGATTTCTAAACAGTAAAACCCCAAAATTAGCCACATTAAACACTGCAGTTGTGACACTGATCTCTGTGCTCCTCTTTGCCTCTTAGGATCCTCCTGACTGAGCTTTGGGGTTACATACAGATGCATCCCCTTCCTCACAAATTTTCAACAGCTCCATGCTTTTCAGACACCTTTACTAATTGTACTCAATGATGTTTTCAACTGACTACCAATTTCTTTGTGGCAATTTCGCAATATATGCCGTCCAACAGCTTTTTTCCTTATTTGAGTTGAGTGTTCTTTGACTTTACTCATGTTGATGGATGGCAAAAAGATTTTAGCTGTATGTTACCTCATGTTTATAACCAAGTGAAAGAGGAAACGGCCATAGACAACAATAAAGTTACTAGACACTAAACGTAATATCAAGAAACATTTTTTCCCCTAAAGATGCAAATTCCTTTGGTTTTACTTAGTTTTCTTCAAGGGTGCCAATAATTTTGCCACATAAGTTTTTTGACAGAATAAACTATTCCGAAGATAAAACAACACTTTTGCAGCAATAATTTTTACAGACAGGGCAAGCAGCTCAGACATTTGGGAGGAGCTCACAGTGGAACCGCTGCTCCCCCAGATCAAAAAGAGCCAAATGTGGTAGTTTGGGCATCTATCTAGGATACCTCCTGGACAGCTCCCTAGGCAAGTGTTTCGGGTATGTCCAGCCGAGAAGAGGCCCCAGGGCAGACCCAGGACACGCCGGAGAGATTATATCTATTGGTTGGCCTGGAAATGCCTTGGTATTCCCCTGGGGAGGTGGCTGGTGAGAGGGAGGTCTGGGCATCCCTGCTTAGACTGCTGCCCCCGCAACCTGACCCCAGATAAGCGATGGATGGATGGATGGATGGAAGGATGAGTAGTTAGCAATTTCTTCAAGCATTTAAAATAAAATTGAATCATTATATGTATTATCTATATTACATTCATGTTTTTTCTCACTTTCGTGTGGGGAACCAATATTTCTGCAGTTGACTGTATACATGCACGGCCTGGTGGCTAATCTTCACGGAAGGACAGACTACATCCAACAGCAGTAACTGTGAACGCACGAGCAAGCTGTCTGAAAGGGATGTCCAGGTCTTAACCCAGATTGTATCCAAAAAACATAAAACCAAAGATGCCCAACTTAATGCACACTGTGGCCTAAGAATTTTCTCACAACACACATGACAATGAAACTTGAAAATAAAACGCTTAACAAACATACAGTGAATCCTATCCCAAGCAAGCACAGGGTAACAGATATCCTTAGAAGGTGTGCCAGTGCGAGAGCTTCTTTAGGAAGGATGCTCTACTCGTGAATATACGGTATTCTTCTAAACTTCCGCTCCACTCTCATCTCTTCCACGTCGTACATCCGCCAAAATACCGGACATTTTCGGCGTTGGGTAGAAGTGTAAGTATTAGTTGTAATTAGCTTGTTTGTCATAGGATATATTTTTTACAAGATTTAAACTCGAGATTTGTTTTATTGAGGTATGTTTATACTGTACGCGACTGAGTGGATTTCCCAAATTTAAAAAGCTGTTAAAATACTTAGAAAAAGGGGCAAGCCAGAGGCGTTAATGTCCTAATATTTTTTGTTGATGGTCATCCAGGATATTTTCAAGATTTATCTCACCCCAAATCAACAAACAGTTTCGGTCGCATATAAAATAAAACACCCGAGTAAGATAAGTCGGGTAGTTTTTTTAAAATCTGTTTGTAACCGTTTCTGTTTTATGTTATTTCTGGCATAAACAGCTGGTTGTGTTCGTTTCCCCCACACCTGTTTATAATAGTAGCATCTAAAAAAATGAAGCGGTTCTGTGATGTGATCAAGGCTTCACCACAGCGCTGAAAACCCATAATATTAGTTGTACAAGTTAATTTTTACAAAATACTACAATGAAACTTATTTGTGTACTGTGATTTGTAGTAACGCATTCTTCGCGTCATTCCATCAGTGGAAACGGAGACGGAGATTTGCGGGTGGAGATGGACGCGAAGGCAGGGGATCCCTTCAGCATGGAGCCTGGAGAGCCGTCTGCGGCGGGACTGGTCGGGAAGTTAGTGATCTAAATAAATAATGTCAGATTTTTATGTTTTGGGTACAGTTTTGCACAGTGTAATGTCAGCACGGTTTCTGCACGTTTTGCCTTTGAGATGGTGTTGCTAAGGCTTTGTCCGTGTGGAGCAGGCTGTGGTTCACCAGAGGCATCTCCGGCGGTGTCGCCAAGGAGTGGTTCGAGCGGCGGCGCCTTGCCATGAGACCCTGGGTGTCCTTCGTAGACCAGCGGAAGTTCGCGAAGCCACGCAACTTCGGGGAGCTGTGCCAGCGGGTGGTGCGAAACCTTGACACCTACCATAGCAACTACATTTTTATCTTCCTGGGCCTCATCCTCTACTGCATGTAAGCACCCCTTGTCTAAATTACACACATGTCAACTTAACAGAATTGAAAGCGGGGAGTTGGGTGAACGGAAACGTGTGTAAACTGTGAGCCAAAAAACTCATTTGGCTCATATCTTTTGATTTTTCTTATTTTATTACAATATAACGCCTGCAATTAAACACACCGGCAAAAAACAACAATCTAATAATGTCTATAACTCCCCGATGCAGCGACCCTGATGTCTTGCTGACGCACCTTACAAAATGTGTAACTTTAGCCCAGTTTTGATTTCATGATACAATCATACTGAAGTCTAAACTGATTTGAAAACTTTGACAAATACAAAACTCAAAAATTCAAAACACATTGACTTGTCCCAGCCATTTTGAGCATCACTGACACTAGTGTTGAAAACACCTTTATTGTATTTGTTTATAGCCCAGAAATAAATACAAGGAGGCTAAGGAAGATGGCATATACACTATATAGACAAAAGTATTGGGACACACCTCTTAATCATTGAATTCAGGTGTTTCATTCAGAACCATTGCCACAGGCGTATAAAATTAAGCACCTAGCCATGCAGTCAGGTTTACAAATATTTATGAAGGAATGACTCGTTCTGAAGAGTTCAGTGTGGTACAATCATATCAAATGGTATCATCATAGGATACCACCTGTTCAATAAGTCAGGTCATGAAATTTCCCTGTTATTCTGTGGTCAACTGTAAGTGGCATTATTGCAATGTGGAATGGTAGTTCCCTGACCTAAACCTCATTGAACAACTTTGGGATGAACTAGAATGGAGATTGTGAGCCAGGCCTTCATGTCCAGCATCAGTGCCAGACCTTCAAATGGATGAATGAGCAAAAATTCCCACAGACACACTCCAAAATCTGGTGGAAAACCTTCCCAGAAGAGTGGAAGCTCTTATAGCTGCAAACGGGGAACCAAATTCATATTGATGCCTATGGATTTGGAATGTGATGTTATCAAAGGTCCTGTAGGTAAGCCTTTGCGGCTTACTGATGTTGAAGTAAAAAAAAAAAAAAGTTTGGTTTAAGTGCATCACAACCATGAGGTGGAAACCATGAGATGGAAAGGCAAGATCCCATGAGATCCCAAATGTGAGACTTGACACCTATGATGTCAATTTGCTGGTGTTACTCTGTACTGGCTCTTTATGCCTGCACTGCGTTCATTTTCCTCATCTGCTGCACCCTTTGACAGGAGCACCAGTGGATCAACAACCTGCTTTTCCAGTATTTCAGCTTTAAAACTCGGAGTACCCAGGAACTAATTAGTTTCCATTAAAGTTTACCATGTGCTTTTACAGCAGTCTGGGAGATAGATGGAAGAATTCTTAGAAACCTTAATTATCTAGTTGTTTTATCTTAAATTTGATGCTTTAAATCCCCTAGGAATGTTTGGCAGGCTTAAGGATAATTGTCTAAGTAATCTCTGTGTTTTGTTGTTATTATTTGTACAAATCTATGTCTAATTGACTAATTATTATAACTACAATTGAATGATTGCTTTTTCATTTGGTGGAGTTGCACTTTCAAACACTTGAACAAACTTTTTTTTGGTTCAATTTAAAGATGGGGGCTCAGTATTTTAGGTTGCCTGTAATCAGAAAGTCGCTGTTTCAAATCTCAAAGTCGGGAGAGTGATTTCTTCGGGTCCGTGAGCAAGGGCCTTAGTCCTAGGTGTCAAAGGGACTAGCTGACCCAGTGTTCTCAATTGTATCTCGCTTTTGGTGGAGTTGCACTTTCAAACACTTGAACAAACTTTTTTTTGGTTCAATTTAAAGATGGGGGCTCAGTATTTTAGGTTGCCTGTAATCAGAAAGTCGCTGTTTCAAATCTCAAAGTCGGGAGAGTGATTTCTTCGGGTCCGTGAGCAAGGGCCTTAGTCCTAGGTGTCAAAGGGACTAGCTGACCCAGTGTTCTCAATTGTATCTCGCTTTAAACAAAACCGTCTGTGAAATTGTAAGTATGAAAAAGAAAGACAACCAGGTTCATCTAGAACAACATTCATTTTTCCATGGAATTGATTATATATCCAGAGGATGTCAGATTATGGTCAGTGTCTAACATATAAGTTAGTTAATGTTAGTATGTTAACATATACCTAGTAGTATGAATGAAAACATATATGGCATTAGGAAAACAAGTGTGCCAAGAGGATCCATTTTATTTGTGACTGTTCTGTTGGATCTGAAATATATGGCATTTTCAGTTATGATATAGAGAATATGCCTTTAATGAAGTGAGTAAACTGAAAACATTCATTCCTTTGCTCAGTGTTTGCCAGCCGTTTGTTGTGTGTCGGTGAGTCTGAAAAGAGGGTAAGTCGGTTCCTCTCCCCCTTTCAGAATCAGCTCTCCCATGCTTCTCATCGCCCTGGCTGTGTTTCTCGGCGCCTTCTACATCATCCACCTTAAGTCACTTGAATCCAAGTTGGTTGTGTTCGGTGAGTGGAGGCTCTTGCGCATTCTTCCAAAAACCATATCGGACAGTGTGCCTTTCTGGGTGGAATTGCGAGACGTGAGTTCATGGAGCTGAGTGGAGTGTCTCTCACCACTCAGCTACTTTTCAAGTTCAATTCTTGTAAGAATAAGTGTGGTTGATGGGTATTAATGTTGGCACATGGGTATTTCTGGTTTCCATGGTGCTGGAGGCGGTACACCTGCCCATTTGGCGAGGTCAGCTTCTGATTGGGTAATGAAATTCAGCGAGGAGGCAGGACGTTTTCAATGGCAGTGTGAATTCTCAAGGTTTTGAGGGAGCTGATTTCACTAGGCTAAAGTTACATCTGACCTGCTACGTTTACATTTAAAAATGCAAACATTAGTATCTGTTACTGCCTTTCATCCACACTTCAGCCCCCAAAAACGAAGACTTTTGTAAACGCCCTCCCAGCTGTATACTTCTGAAAGCTCCATTTTAGGGTTGCAGTGTGAATGAGTGTCAAAACATACTTTTGAAAATGAAGACCCAGGGTCTCCAACTTGGATCCTGGAGAGCTACTATCCAGTAGGTTTTCTATTCTGCCTGGCATCTGATGAGCCACACCTGCTCCTGGTATTTACCTGAGAACAGGTGTGGCTCATCAGAAGCCAGGTAGGATAAAAACCCTATTGAACAGTAGGTCTCCAGGACCTAAGTTGGAGACCACTGAGGTAGACTCTAAAAGCGCCCAAATTGATCCTTACTCATCTTGTAGCCCACTCCTGATTTGACCCCCTCATTGTGTGATTGGTCACCTGGTGACCCTACACTGAAGTAAGCAGTATTCCAAAATGGTATTCCTGTTGCTGACTAGTATCCAGCTAAATAGCATGCTACACAGTGTGCATATTTGCTGATGCATATTTGCCCAAAAAGAAACATTTGCCTTTTCTTAATTTCTCTTAAAAAATGTACAGAGAACAAAAACTTACACAATTGAAAACTTCAGCTATACACACAAGTGTAACGAAAAGGGGATTAACATGATGAAAAAGTTATAAAACAAAATGTAAATAAATAGAGGAAATTCACGTCTAATGAATTTCTTCAATTCTAAATGATCTCCTAATTCTAAAT
This sequence comes from Stomatorhinus ivindoensis, assembly GCA_019775895.2. NCBI lineage: Eukaryota > Metazoa > Chordata > Actinopteri > Osteoglossiformes > Mormyridae > Stomatorhinus > Stomatorhinus ivindoensis. Next base: position 20,096,846 of record JABFEB020000132.1, read on the forward strand.
GTTTGAAACTCTTTGGAGCTTGATAATGTAACTAAGATGTGATTCTGCTGTGAAAACAGGCTGGTTGCCCCAGCCTTGGGCTTCCTGGGCATGTGACTCTCTATTCAGTGTGAACCCTTTTCTCAGGACGCGAAATAACTGGAGCTCACCAGCTGAGCCTGGCAGGAGCCGTCAGCTTCCCCGTGTTCTGGCTGGCCGGAGCTGGCGCTGCAGTCTTTTGGGTGCTGGGTAAGTCTCATCATGATTTTCATTTTCCTCCAGTTTTTCCTTTGATATGGGATTTTCTATATGCATTGTGCGTTGGCCAAAATTGTCTTTTTGGGGTCATTTTCAAATTATACTGTATTTTTATACTTATGGGACTGATTCCTTTGTCTTTGAGAGCTTCGAGCAGAAACTGGTAATTACCAAAGTTCTTGTATTGACATTTCCTTCAAATACTATAATTCTATTTGCAGGTAAAAGTTTATTATTCATTGTTCACTTTGCGTTAGGGCATTGTGGATCTCAATATCCTGAATATCCTCAATATCCTAACAGTCTGGGCTGTTTGAGCAAGCAGTTGTATCTGCGTTCCTATCCTGTAGGGGGCACTGTGCTCACATTCTTCTGTCACACAGGGGCAACGCTTGCTGTGATTGGGTCGCATGCAGCCTTTCGTGAGCTGGACGGAGCTGACATGGAGGAGCTCGTCATGGAACCAGTTTAACTTCTGACATGTTACCTATATCTTTTCATATCCCAAATATGTCTTTTTATTGTCAATGTGACTGTTTCTCTTAAGGGGTCTTTATAATGAGGACTTTCAGACTGATGCTTATGTCCCTATGAAAAGAATGATTTAAGTGAAACACGTTGAGTGTTTTGTGGGATATAATAAATATATATATACCTTGTGTAAATCTGTACTCTCTCATAATCTGAGAAAATGTTCTTTCATTTTTAAAAGTTGGATTATATGTAACCACTTCATTATGATGGACAAAATACTCGAGTTTTGACCTGCATGTGAAACGTGACCAAGTGGAGTGAAAATGCTATTGAGACAAAATGGCATCATGTTAGAACTTTTCTAATGTGCGAATGTCGCCCTCCACTGGCAGTCTCTGACCGCACTCGGGCCTTGCACTGTATGCTGGCTTTTCTTCAAACCCCATATTGTTCTGACTGATATGAAGTGATCGATGTCTTTGTCGTAGCACATATTAGCTACAGATCCTATACAAAGTGTTATAGGTGGTGTGCAATTGAAAGTGACAATGTCAGTTTGTCAATTTTACTCTACCTGTAATTAGTATTTAGCTTTATTTAACTGAAGTAAATATTTTGCACATTGTGTTCCAATGGTGTTTTAAGGAACAAAAAGAAATGTTAAAGCACAAAAAAAACAAGAATTCCAAAGTGGGTATATTTATCAGATTAAATAAGGCTGAAATGAAAATAAAGCACCCACAGAGGAAATGAAAGACAAGGGATGTGTGTGATTGCCGAGTCCAGAAACATCATCTTTGTAGTCTTAAGAACAAAAGATGGCAGTTAACAGAAGCATGTCAGGTGATATTTGCTGGCTTCTACTTTCTTCTATTAGGAAGCTAAACCCATTATTAAGCTTTGTAATCTGTCCTTAGACATTGGTACATCTGTAGTATCTGAGCTATTAAACATATACGTTTCATGTATTGACTGTCTAATCTATTAATCACCCCTTTCATATATTTGGCATAGCATTTAGTAATGTACAGGTGGGTTTTGTTAATGTCACCTTATATCTGTGGGCTGTTGCTATGTTTATAGCTTTGTATTTTTATTTACAGTTCGGAAGTGCAATAAAATTTTGCCTGAGTGCAGCATTTCTTTGTAGTGAGCTGTGTGTATGTGTACGATTGTCACCTTGCAAGACTGTATTTTTAATTCCCTCTACGTTCCCCTTCAGTGTCTCCTATTTCTGACTTCCTGATCCCCTCGTCCCTTTCTTCACATGCTCAAAGAAGCATCTCTGTCATTAGTCCTGACCCTGTTGACCTCAGTACCATGACAACGGCCAATTCATCCCCTTTTTCTGTTGTCTAGGAAACAACCTTGGAGGATAGGCACTCACACACGCGCATTGCGTGCTCCGTGGCGAGCGATCGATATTCTGTTCTTCAGGGGTAATGGAATGAGAGAGATGGTTGCATTGCAGGGAGATGCCGGGGAGCCTTGTGCCTGAGCTAATGAGTAGCAGAGAGGGTAGGCCGGGTGTGCTGTGTCAGAGTAATTGTTCCTCGCCGTCATATGTAAGTGATGGTATAGATGGTCTCTTTTCTCTTCTGTACTTTATATATGTGTGTCCAGTAATGAGAACTTGGGGGCCACAGTATTGGCATCTATCCATGTCGTCTGTGAGCTTTTTACGACGTGACTGGGTCAGGTATGAGGTGTGAGCAATGAGCGATGGCCCTCCCGGGGGGTGCACTGCGGATATTGTAACAACCCAACAAGAGCACGCCGTCTGCTACTGAAGGTTAACATTAGGTTTATGCTTAGTAGCTACCGAGCAGTGATCAGTTTTGGTTGGTTGTATTACTAATAGGGCATTTCCAAAGTATGAGCAAGAAGTATGTTGTTTTTCTGGTAAACTGCATTGATACATATGATCGTTTATCTTACCATCTGCTATGTTAGTTTTTTTTTTTTTTTTTAAGAACTTAGTCCCTTGGCAGTCTGGGAATTGTAGTCATCAGTCTCTCAGAACCTGCTTGCGTTTAGCACTTGCATTTGGGGTTACAGAAATGCTGTGACCATGAAAACCAATTTTAAAAAGCTGCTGAGTTGTTCTTTTTCTTAAAAGGGAGCTTGAGGTGTGTGTGTGTGCGTGTGTGTGTATGTGTGCGTGTGCGCACCACATGTGGGGCACCTTAAAATGGACTTACTGTAGTGCAAAAAGGTGGTGGGGGTGTGTGACCGAGGGCCATGTGGCAGTGCTGGGCTAAATAGAATTAGCATCAGTATTAAACACACACACAGTGATAGGTTGTATTAAATGTTCTAAATGTTTTATTGTGTTGGTTTCATTTACTTCTGGCATCTTTATCCTGTTGTCATCCATACCTTCCATGTCTCACTCAGATACACACGACATTAACGGTGCGGCCCTGGTCTGGATTGGATCACCGTCATCGTCGTCATCACCAATAGCAGCAGTATAATAATAGTAACAATATTATAGGTTTATTAATTAATTTCATTTTTAGCATTCTTTTGTGGCTCTCTGATACCCAGCAAAAATATATTGCAACCAAATAGACCAAAGAAAGATCCTTTTTATTTTTATGAATTTTTCCCTTTTTTGTTTCTTAATGTCACTTGTCTTTTTACCTTTAAATTAGAGAAGTTTTCCATTTCCTAGAACACACAGAAAGATTGATTTTATTTTGAACAGGGGGAGGAAGAAGTTAACGAGGACAATGGTTCACACAGTGCACACAAAACAGACAGGGATGGAGGGGGGGTGAGGAGGGAAAGAGAAGGAGAGCGAGGGGGGGGTGTGCTTTGTCAATGTCTATATGAAGAAAGCCGCTCTCAAACACCCCTCCCCATTAAGATAATACATATTAAAATCATTCAGCTCTGTTAAAAAAAACAACCTCACTATGGCTGAATCAGGAGGGGTGAAATGGCAGAGATATGAAATGGGAGGAGCCTAATTCAGCTCCCCCTACAGTGGAGGAGGGCTAGCAGGTGGACAGGTGTCAGAGAAGGGCCAATCCTGTGACTGGTGGTTGGCATGTCGAGGGGGGAGGGTCAGGAACAAGAGAGAGAGGCAGAGGATTGGACATGGTGAGGAAGGTGGGCGGGGTCAGAAGGGGTCACTGGAAAAAAAATGACATCACGGCTCACTCGCAACATGACCGACACGCAGCTGCCGTCTGTAATGATATATCGGTTGGTGTTCACAGCAGTGTGCTGACATAAAAACAATGATTGGGACAGGTGTGTGTATCAACACCACAACAGTCCTTACAGGAGGTGCGTCGATGTAGTCTTTGGGCGTAAACGGACGGAGGAGGAATCAGCTCTTTCTGTCACCGGTCCTCTCTCCTCTGATTCAAGCAAGGAATTGGGGGGTTAGCCATGGGGGGCGGGGGGGGTGGTATTTGGGACATCTGCCTGTGTCCTGTTTTTTTTCCCAATGGGGAGCTTGCAATGAGGGGAGTTGAATACCTTGGGTTGCAGCTGGACAAAGAAATGTAATTGGGGTGGGGGGGGCGGGGGCAGGGGGGGTTAAGAAGGATCTCATCAATCAATAGTATGTTTCCTTTTCCACCCAACCTGCAGAACGAGAAGAAGGAGAGAAAGATACAATCAGGACTGTACTGTACAGTCTCCCTCATTCTCAAGTACAGAAGCTCTGTATCACGCCCATTACAGTGTTTGACACAGTCAGTAGCTTAAATAATTTAGATAATAATATGACAAGAAATCAATACTGGGTATGTGCCCAGTAACCCCCTGCTATGAATTATTATGTCCAATCACTAATGAATATTTAATGTTTATGGCCATGCAGTGAATCATTAATCTAAAATGAGTTTAAATATGGAATTTCCTTAAGAAGTGTGAAAACAAGGTCCATTATGTTCAAGTGCCAGAAGAATTAAAGAAGGAATAAATATTGAGTTAATTAAGCAGGGAGTCTGTGATGTATGGAGTCAGAATAGTGCCATATACACTTGTATGTGTACTTTCCAATTGGCACCCGTAAAATGAAATTTGCTCGCAATGAACACAATTTTCATTTACAAAATATTGAACAGAATCACGTGTCATGTGATCTGTACTTGTATATGAAGATTTGTGAATGAACGTGAGAAACATTTTGCAAATACACGTCAATATTTTTTGTAAATGCGAAATCAAAAATCTTCATAAAAATATTTTTTACAAAGATGAATGGTTTTTAAGTACAAAACCTGTATGGCAAATCGAAGTCCTCTTGTAAATATCAACTTGCGAGCGCAAATTCACACTTGCAACATAAATAATTTTGGCACTAACTTGCCAAGCGCTTTGCTGAAAAAAATTTGCTCGCATAGCCACCAATCAAATGAATTCATTTTCTAGCCAATCATAAAGCTGCAGGTAAAGTGCAAATTTGTTAAGTACACACTCAAGAATATATGGCACTATTCTGACTCCATAGTGATGTCTTCTAATGATGTTTAAATTGGCGCTCTGATACAGATTCAGGACTTAAATAAGCAGCAAGGTCTGTTTGGTGCATTAAGAGCGATCATGTCCCAGCCGCTGCAGCCGATACCACAGTGACGTGCATAAATAAAGGGGGCTGGGGGCCACTCACCTCCTGGGTTTCTGCGTATGAGCAGTTTTCGGACCTCATCATATACAAAGATGAGGAAACTATAGGGGAATGCACAGAACCACCAGCTGGGCCTGACCATGAGAAAGGGAAGGAGAGAAAGAAAGAAAACACATGATGGATACTGAACCGCAACACTGACCCACATCTTCCCTGTACTATGACAAGTTATATTCCTGCAAACTGACGCCCACAGGTTCTGGGTGAACCTGGGATTCTGTTCTGTGTTCTGTTCTATATGCTCCTGAATGTCAGAGCATGTTTGCTGTTTGGTAGATGTTCTGTATGCTCCTAAATGTCAGAGCATGTGTGCTGTTTGGTAGATGTTGTGTAGCTCCTGAATGTCAGAGCATGTTTGCTGTTTGGTAGATGTTGTGTAGCTCCTGAATGTCAGAGCATGTTTGCTGTTTGGTAGATGTTCTGTATGCTCCTGAATGTCAGAGCATGTTTGCTGTTTGGTAGATGTTGTGTAGCTCCTGAATGTCAGAGCATGTTTGCTGTTTGGTAGATGTT